>JBBBDQ010029184.1:2500-195000 GCA_037127315.1 Ascarosepion bandense | reverse complement strand
CCTTCGGATCTCCGTGTCGCACTTTCCATCTCCTGTTAGAACACTTCCTAGGTACTTAAATTCTTGGACTTGTTTGATTCTGTTATCCCCCACCTGTATTTGGCATTTTGGGTTGTATCTTTTGCTGATGAACATGCACTCACTTTTCTTAAATTTTATTTGTAGTCCCTTCTTGTCACTCTCCACTGCTACTTTCTGTATGAGATCTTGTAGTTTCCTTTCCGTGTCCGCGATCAGTACTGTATCGTCCGCATATCTTATGTTGTTCCGGTTGTGGCCTCGAATAACAAATCCTGGTGTGGTATCTAGGGTCCTCAAAATATTCTCGCTGTATAGATTGAACAAATCCGGTGAAAAGACACATCCTTGTCTTACGCCTTTTTCCATCTTTGTGTATCTACTGAGGTCGTTACCTGTCCGTATGCAGGCCGTGTGCTGCCAGTAGAGATTCTTGAATATTCTTATGTCTTTGCCGAAAATGTCGAGGTTGCCTAGCATCTCCATCAATTCTTTGTGTCGTATTTTGTCGAATGCTTTCGCGTAATCAATGAAGCATAGCTACAAGTCTTTCTCCATTTGTAATGCCCTTCCAGAGAGCATCCTAATCATGAATATGACGTTCCTTGTTCCAGTGTCCTTGACGAACCCGCACTGTTCCTGTCCTAACTCTGGTCTGATTCTGCTTCTCGCTCTATTCATCAGGATTCTGACAATCAGTTTTGTAATGTGACTCATTAAGCTGATAGTTCTGTGTAGTTCGCACTCGTTTGCACCAGGTTTCTTCGGCAGCGCTATAAATATCGACTTGCATAGGTCGTCTGGTATTATTCCGCTGCTATAAAGTTCGTTTATTATGTCGGTTATCTTTTCTATGCCATATTCTTCTGAGGCTGTCAGCAGCTATATCACTTGCCATCTGGACCAGGTGGTTTGTCTCTGTTCATTTTGGCCATTGCAGCTTCCACTTCGGATTTTAGTATTTCCGGTCCATCCATCTCCTTGTGTATTCTCGGTTGTTCTCTATTGTCGCAAAAGAGATCCTTTATGTATTCTTCCCATCGCTGGAGTATTTCCTCTTTCTCTACTATGATTGTCCCTTCCTTAGATTTTATGCATTCCTGTTGAGGAGCAGGTTTTTTGTCCTGTCAGTTCTCTTATCTCTTTATGCATCTCTGCTTTGTTGTGCCTGCTCAGTCTCTCTACTTCTGCACATTTGTTGTTGAGCCATTCCTCTTTGGTTTGTCTGCATTTGTTCCTTATCTCCCTGTGAAGATTTTGTACTCTGCTCCGTGTCTTGGCGTTATTTTTTGTCTTCTTTGCATCATGTGGAGGATCTCTTCGGTCATCCACTCGTTTTTTCTTCTGCGTCTGATTTCCTTTGGGGCTATGTTGTTCGCTGTGGTCAACATCGCTTCTTTTAGTGAATACCATTTTGAGTATCCCTTTCCAATTTGTTCTTCATATTTCTTTCTCACGCTGTTATTATATTCTTTCTGCAGGGTGAGATCGTCCTCTAGTGTGTCGTATTGCAGCCTTGGTGATATGCTGGGCTTCTTCGGGTCTTCGGAGTTTCACTTTTAGTTTGCAGATGTCTGGGACGTGGTCACTTCCGCAGTCAGCACCTGGGTATGTTTTGCATTGGACTACTGATTTCCTGAATCTCTTGTTTATAGTTATATAATCTATTTGGTTCTTCGTGTCACCTCCTGGGCTTCTCCATGTCCACAAACGCCGTGGGTGTTCTTGGAACCAGGTGTTAATAATGACCTGGTCATTGGCTGAGCACCATTGGATCCATTTTTCTCCTCTTTCGTTGCGCTCTCCTAGTCCGAAGTTGCCGTTCGTGTCTCCTTCTCTATCTTTACCTACCTTTGCATTTAAGTCCCTCATTATTATCCTAACTTCTTGGCTTTAGCACTGAGCCTTAGCACTGTCCAGTATTGAATAGAAAGATTCTACTTCGTCCTCCGAGCTTTGAGTTGTTGGCGCATAGACTACTATAATAGCTATATTGAGGGGCCTTCCCCACAGTTTAACCAAGAGGACTTTCTCTGACAGTTGCCAGTAGTTAGTTATTTTAGATAAAACTGGTCCATCAATTAAAAACAAAGAAAAAGAGAAAAACACCGCCAAGTGACGTCTTACACAAAAAGAAAAGCGTGAAAGATCCTAGGAAGACTGTATTCGTATTGTTTCAATTAAGTGGCAATAAAGTGTATCATCAGCTAAGTGCCATACGAGATACACGCTTGAGCAATCATGTCTCGAAAAAGACATGATTGACTGGACAGATGATTATCCCGCAGTGGCTTGTCATTACTTTCTGCGGTAGACTGGTTGCCGACCAAGGCTAGAGAACCCAATCAGTCCTGTTATTTAACCCCTAACTGGAGGGAAAAATGGATTAATATCTTTTTCAAATATATTTGTGCGTAAGTGAATGCAATAAATTCAACTGAAATTCGAACACGGATCCCGATTTCTCGTTCCGACCCGATAGCCACTGCACCACAACGCACATCCAGTGTATGCAATTGTGAAATTAGACATTTTTCGCTAAGACCGTGCTTCAGTTTCTTAGAGTCGCCTTTTCTTTGTGGGAAAATATTTTCTGCATTAACGGCCATTTCGAATTATTGGTATGGAATAGAAATTCAGCGCTATTATTTGTTGATGCTTCTAAGAAAACCGACATGTTTTATAATAATGTGCATCGCTTTCGAAAGACACTTTATGCTATTGCTATTAATCTCCGCTTTTTGATGTCTTATTTTCTTTCATCTCTTTAAAAACTTACAAGCTATTTTAATCTTAGTATATGCTTGATTTTCCCAATTTTAATTCCTAGCTCACATCTTGGTCTACTCTTCATAATGAAAACCATGTGTTTCTTTTCGTTTGCATGGATCCTTGTTTGGCTCGTATTCCTCTACGATGATGATTAACCTCTCTTTCCTGAACTAACTGTAATGAATAGAAGTCTTAGCTTATGAGTTGATTTGATGTAAGTTTAGCAACAGAGTAAAAATTTAAATATTAGAGATTTTATCTGTCAGCTATTCATTGAATGGGTCGGCTGGATTCTCGTCTTCAGTATAGAGAAAGTGGGTAGCATTAACATAATACATTCCATTCCTGTATTTTGACCATAATACATTCCACAGTGTTTATCTCGACATACCCTTCTGTAACGGGGAGTGAGATAGATGGTTCAGTGTTTTTTTTATTTTTCTCGATCCTAATAGATGAATTTTTTTCTATGTTCAAATCAAGTCTTTTGCAGGAAACAATTTGTTTTTTATATAATTAATTGCTGTTCATTTCTACGACATACAGGATATTCAAATTCCGAAACAGAGTCAGATCAAAAGTAGATCAAGAACATTGCACCTCTTCGTCCTACAGCACGAATGCTGGTGTCCCACAAGGCTCTATCCTGGGCCCAACGCTCTTCCTTATTTTCATCAACGACCTCCCAGATGAGATCAGGTCCCAAGTAGGCATCTACGCAGATGACACTACAATATACTCCCGCTCCAGTAAGAAACCTGTCGTGGCGGACAGACATAATCTCGCTGCTGACCTTGAGCGGGATCTACACTCTGTGGTGAACTGGGGCAAGAAGTGGCTTGTCAACTTTAATTCCTCTAAGACCAAGCTGTTGTCTGTCAACCATTACAGGCAACCTCTTCTGCCTCCCATAAGCATGGACCAGATGATTCTCCCGGAGAGTAATACACTACGCCTCCTCGGACTTACCCTGTCCTCAGACCTCAAATGGAAGCACTATATTGAATCCATAGCAAAATCTACTGCTAAGAAGATTGGGTCACTATGTCGATCCAGGATGTTTTTTCCACCTGAATCCATCCTGCATATATACAAGTCAACCATCCGTCCGTGCATGGAGTACTGCTGCCATTTATGGTCAGGTGCCCCTGCCGTTCTCCTCAGTGTTCTTGACAAGCTCCAAAGGAGAGTCTGTAATGTGATAGGTACTGATCTGGCGACTCGTCTGCAGCCACTTTCCCATCGTCGAAATGTGGCCTCCCTCTGTCTCTTCTATAAATACTTTCATGGCTTCTGCTCGGATGAGCTTAAGTCACTGATGCCTCCTCAACAGGTGTTTACCCGTTCAACCAGACTGGCAACTGGGTCCCACCCATTCACAGTCAGGTTAGCCAAACGCAGACGACAATTCTACTCCTGCAGCTTCCTCTCTCGCACTTCCCGCCTGTGGAACTCACTCCCGTATTCTTGCTTTCCTGACGGCTACGACCTCCAGAAATTTAAAAGCAAAGTTAATACTCACCTACTAACCACTGGCCTCTAGCTCTCTCTCCCCTCCCCTGTATAAGCTTCCCTTTCTCTCCGCCCATGTACCTGTCATTGCACCTGCTTTCTCAGTTTTCTATTGTTCCTTTCTAACTAGCTTGTACTCCTCACTCTTTTCTAATTAATCTTTCTACACTTATGTAACCCCCTGCACATCAGTGGCGTTTCTGCCTTGCTCGGGGTGAAATGATTAAAAAAAAAAAAAAAAAAAAAAAAGTTTCCTTAAGGACAGTAGATCATGTAACGTGATATTTATACTTAGAATGTTGTCAGCAAATTAATACAATTGTAGAAAGACGTGTACCTGTGTTTCCTTGTCCCAGGCATTCGACAAAGTAGGCGAAAAAGATCTAATAGAGAGACTCGGCAACATATTCAGGAAAATAATCAAGAACATGTATTGGCAAAAGTCTTCCCCCCACGGATAGGAAACGAGTTCAGTAGATATACAAAGATAGAAAGTGGGGTAACACAAGGATGTGTCTTCTTACCGGATCTATTAAACCTAATCAACGAGAAAATTCTGAGAGCGCTACAAGTCTTACCCGAATTCGCCTTTGGCAGCCGAAATCTGAAAAATATATAATAAGCAGATGATACAGAGCTAACAGCTAACACGGAAAGGAAACTACAAAACCTCCTACAGGAAGTAGTTAAAGAAACCTGAAAGAAATAACTACATATAAACTACAAGAAAACTAAATGCATGGTAATCAGTAAAAACATGACAAGCACAAAATGCCAATATTTGTCAGTGGTACTGAAATCAAGCAGGTACAGAAATTTAAATACCTGGAAAATTTCCTAACAGAGGATAGAATGTGTGACATTGAGTAGTCGAAGCAGGATGTATTCTAGAAGCTAAATAGAGTACTGAGAAGAGGGAAATCAGAGAAGAGCGTACTAGATTGTTATATGATGTCTGTCTTTCAATATGGCCGCGAATGCTGATCAATATATTTATAGATTAAAGAAATGCTTGAAGCAAACGATATGTGGTTGTGCAGGAGATAGCGTGTACAGTAAACTTTGAGGTTTTTGAAAGGATGGAGTCGAAAAATAACTGATACATAACAACAGGAATAGACAACTGAAGTTTGTGTAAAATGTAGTGAGGAAGGAGGGCTTGGAGAACCTGATGTTCACGGGACGGACAGAGGGAAGAGACAAGTTAAAGTAACACGTGGCATACTTGATGGACCTGAACGGACAGATGTCGGAAAGAAGGTTGAGCGTGTAACGGAAGAAAGAGTGTTAAGAGCTATAAGTGATAGGGATATGTGGATCATGATCAAATATGTCCTGAAGAGACACGGCCATAGAAGGAGAAAAATTGAACTTATCAAGCATGGCTTCTATAGAAATTCATATAAAGTTCTCAATTAATCCATATTCAATTTTTTTTCAGTATGTTACTTGTAATGTCCGCTACTAAATTGTTATATTCATCTCTTTATCATACGTAAGTAATATTTTCTGGTAAATTATAATCTCATAATTATTTACAACACCTGTAGTAAATTCACTTACATATAAAATCCGCATCATGAAAGCGGTTACTCTTGAAATGGGCTATTTATTTCAACTGGATTAATATTAATTTTAAATACAAAGATGCTGAAAATTTCATGGTTTTCTTATTTTAATATTCCGAAAAATCTTAATACTTAAGTTAAAAAATTAATAAAGATTATTCAGTTCGTTCTTTATTATCTCCTCTTGGCTGAGGTGGAAGTGACGTACAGCGTTTCTAATTAGACGCTTGCTATTTCATAACAAGCAGTGGCAGTTATAAATTTGTTGTTGTGCGCTATACGATTAGAGGATCACCTAATAGAACAGCATTGTTCCATTAGGATTTGTTTAAATGAACAGGTATGGTGTTAAAAGACCGGAAGCTTGTCATGATCCCAAGGCATAACAACACTGATGAGGCGATCGTATGCACTCGTAGGAATGTATTCATAACAGCTCATGGCGAGTACTGGGACAATAAAATATCTGTTGAAATTCCACTAAAGTATCCTTAAACATTTAAATTGAGCAACTTTAAAAAGTATTTCAGTAACTATCTAATATAGGAAGGCTTGTCTTTATTTTCAGGAAGTAAGGGTATAAAAATGCACTGATTCGGAATTGAAATTTTTTCCATTTCATTGAAACAGATGGTAAACAAGTCCATCTTCACTTCATTCTTACATTCTTAATTTATTTTTTCTTTCATTTTTTTTCACTAAACCAATTATAATCTCTAATGTGTCCTTTTTTATCTTTTCTCGCGGTTAAAATGGAATAATCTATTATTTAGTATGTATTGTCAGGGCTTAATGTTTGTGCAATATAATTAATTTACTAACTAGCGAAGAGAGGTATGACTAGAATTATTATATGAACCTTCAAATAATTTTCTAAAGAATTAATAGACTTTTTATTTATTAATCTGACATATTTTTGTAATTAATCATTATTTTCAAAAAGACTCATATTAAAAAAGATGCTTTTTGTATTATATTTAAAGTAGCATATAAAGTTATTTCATTCTACAATCATGAATATTCAATAAATCATATTAAAGCAACATATGCACTTTCCGGCAGGATACAAATCAGCGCCACCCTGGACAGATGGAGACGTGATTTGATACAACTTCCCTTAAGCAGCTCTTCAGGAAGAAAGTTTACCGATAATATAATACCGGAGCGCGTATATTTCTTTTATCGCCCGGTTCACACTCCACCCACGTCTATTGAACAGGCTCATCTCTTGTTCCCTGTTTAGGATGTGGTTTCCGGCTTTCTCTTTTCTAATCTTTTCACACTTACGTTGCCCCATGCGGATCAGTGGCGTTACCGCCTGGCTCGGGGTGATATGATTATAAAAAAAAGAAATATTTCTCTATTATTCACCCTGTTAGTTGAAAATATATAATTATACTTCTTAACAAGTAAACAACGAGTGTACTTAAATATTATTCTCCACTAAATATAATATTAAAACGGATAAAAAATATTCTTCATATATTAAAAATAAAGTTAACCCGCCTTTCATATTTTATTTTGACTTCAATTACGTTCATATGTATGGAAAAATGAAATTTTAATGCATATCGATTGGCAAAGTAGACAAGAATATATATAGTCAGTGCAACATATTGGCTTATATGCTTCTCTCCGGGGAATCCGGTAGTTTCGTTTTTGCCTTTCTCTTTTACACACTTTGCTGTCGACACGTGTCGCAAGAAGCATTCTAGTAGCTGGAAAATTCTCTTATCACTGGTAGATAATATTTTTCATTAGCTTACAAAGGGAAACTGGTCCTAACATAGAAATACCCACATAAGAATCTAAATATTCCAGTTCTTAAACATTATGCGACATAGAGATAACCACCGATGCTTTCTTTATCATACCTGTTATACATCCAGTTTTTACTTACTGCCGTGTATACTATCTTAGTGTTTTTAGAAAAAAAACTATGGTAGATAGATCTTTGAGAGTATGGATTCATGTATGTTATTTGCTTCATATTTATCTACAAAATCTTACTGCCCTACCATTTTGTAACAGCGGCGCCTGTACGATTATTCAGTCAATTAACTACCACATGAGATACACACTTGGGAGATAATTTTTCGAAAGAAACATGACAGATTGGACAGAAGATTTTCGCCGAGTAGGTTGTCATTACTTTATGCAGTAGAGTGGTTACCAAAAATAGCTATAGAGCCAAATTTCTTGTGTTATTTAATCCATACCTGGAAGGAAGAAACAGTTTATAACTTTTCCCAAATAAATTTGCCCGGAATTAAATGCAACGAATTCAACGCACTGAATTTAAGAATCACTCAAGCCTTGTCAGCCTGTTGATAGGTGACCGTTTGCAAATATCAAGTACGGTAAGCTTGTATGTTTATGTATTGTAATTGATAACTGCAAGAAATTGTTAATTTGAGGGCCGAGTTCAAATTCAGTCATGTTCGTTATATTTAGTTACGCACAATTACTGGGAAGAATTAATCACTTCTGCTCCAGCTATAGGAAAATTTGTAAACTTGTATCTTTAAATAATTGTTATTTCTAAAATCATCGTAAAATCTAAAAAGACATTTTATGATTTTATCTAACCTTAAATCGATTGATAAGCTTTAAAAAATTATCAATCAGTCTATCTATCAAATTTTGCAAAGAAAGTTTATTATTCCGTTTATAATCACCAACCAGAGGAAAACAATTCAGTGAAGCGTATCTGTTTGAGAATGCTTCAATAATCCATTCAATAATACAGGGATGCGTGCTACGATACGGACTACCTTCAATTTGGTAAAAAATGACAACCATATTAAATATATAATATTTTTCTTGTTTCAGATACGTGTGTCAACAATCTGTTGAATTACGAATAAATTAAGCAAAATGTCCAGTGAATTCGACAGCTGTACTGTAATTATTATGGCTCTATGTTGTGGCTGCACGCCCAAAGAGATTGTTGAGTTTTGAAGTTCATAAAATTGACTGTGTACGACATTGAAAGAATCCTCAAAGAGTCTGGTGAGTCTGGAGTTGGATCTCTGACTACTCAGAGAAAATCACAGGACCTGTCTGAGTTTCTCAAATAGAAAAAAGGACTCCCTGGAGCAGCTTCAGGTTTTTATCTATGAGGACCCGAGTTCCTCCATGCAGACGTTGGCGACAAGGCTCCATGTGCATAGGACAACGGTCCTTGGCGCTATCCATAAGGATCTCCTAACAAGAACTATTTTCTAAAGTTGAGACAGATTCTGTCAGAGGCCATGCAGATTGAGACTTAAGCGATGTAAACTGCTCATCACTTATTTGAGCACAAAGCTGCTGGACAGATTCGGTTCTTTTCTGATGAGAAGATTTTTTTTTGGTAATGCGAATCTCAATCGTCTGAATGATAGATTGGTTTACAAGGACCCAGATAATGTTCCTGTGATTTGCAAACAAAAAGTTTCTTGCAGGACTCCATTTCCTTGAGACTGGTGTCGAGTCTCTGATTTCTAAGAGAAAAAGACAGGACCGATGGAAGTGACGTCATGCCTCCCCACATCTATGGCAAACGTCAGACAGTAAAGGAGGTCTACCTGCATATCATGGATTGTTCAGGTAGCTTCCTGGAAGCCATAGCTATTCCCACAGGCCTGAGCTTCTGCTCATGCGTCCAATTTGTTCCAGGCTTAGTGTGACGAGACTCTGGATATGTTCTGGTCAAATGGATTCTGACATGATACCTTGCGACAATTACCTATGGGGCGTACATTAGAGACAGTTCAACAAACGTGTACACAATACTCTCGATTCCATGAAGACTGCCATCATCGAGGCCGTGGCCAACTTGTCCCGGGAGCAGAGGACCAACGACTGTAGAAGTTTTTATCCTTGTGTAGAGGCTGTGATTAAAGCAAGAGTGGTCTGGATTGATTAATATTTTAGAGGAGAGATCAGACAACAATGTTATGAAGCAATTTGTCATGTAAATGCATGTCATTCTGAATAAACACAATTCTTTTTTTCAGTATTTGTTTTTCCGGATTGTATTGCATTCTCATGAATAGTTCCGATTATTCTACAAATCTAACTTAGGCTATTTTATTTACTCACAAACATTTGCGCGTTGTGGTGCAGGATATGCGTTGTGGTGCAGTCGATATTGACTCGGAACGAGAGATCGGGATGCCGAGTTCGAATTCCAGAAGAATTCGTTGCATTCACTGACGCACAAATACCCTTGGGAAAAGTTTTAATTCGTCTCTTCCCTCCAGTTATGGTTTAAACAACAGGACAGATTGGGTTCTATAGCCTTGGCTGGCATCTAGTCTACCACAAAAAGGAATGGCAACTTACTTCGGAATAATGTTCTGCCCAGTCAGTCATGTCTCTTTCACCCAAATCGTGTATCACGTATGACACTTAACGGATCAACGTTTTAAACTATAATTCAAGACGAAACTGAGAGAATTAGAAACCTTACTAAGATTAATTATTTCAAGCCATAATTTTCACAACATAAGATGATGCAGATGACACAGTGTTGATTGTAAGACGCAAGAATCTACACTGAAGTTAGTGAAGAAATGCGGGAAGAAAGATCTAAACAAAAAAATTAAAAATCGCCCAACGTGTATATTTCAAATTGCAGATATCGAATGCAAGTAGGTGTAACCTACATAGATATCTTTAAAGCTTTTTAACAATGGAACAAAAATGAGACACAGGAGTTAGAACTTTGCATAGCAAAACATCCCTTCTAAATGCTAAGTTACATAAAAAAGAAAGAGGAAAAATCTCGTTTGACACAAAGAATATTGTATTGTAGTGTTATGCAATATAAATACTGCTATATGGAAGTGAATGCATGAGATCCTCTTTCCAGATGAAGAATAGATTTTAAGTGACAGAAATGGAATTCTACAGAAGAATGATAAGAATAACATGAACTGCACATGTGAGCAAATTCAAAAATTTAGAGTAAATGGGAAAAAAACCGACATTCATAACTAACATCAGGAATATAGAATTGACATTTATATGTCACATAATAACTAAAGAAACCTTAGAAAATTTTTATATTATCAAGAGAGTTTGGAGGCAAAAGTGACAGAGAAAGCAACGCATAACCTGCCTGAAGAGCTTGTGTAAAAAGATAGCGGAACAAACTTCAAGTGACAACGACAATTCAATATTTATGAGGAGCTACAAAGTGATAGAAATTGTTACGAATTATGTTTGCCAAAAACATATGGTTCTAAAGATGGGTGAGTAGAATAACATGGACCAAACATATAAGCACACTTCGAAATTTTAGAGACAATGTCAACAAATGTCACGTAAGTTTAACATTTTATATATGTATATATATAAAAATACAAAGATTTCACTCCAAGCAAGGCAGTACTGGCTCTGGTACCCAGCAGATTACATACGAGGTTAATCAGAAAAAAAGAAACATGATACAAGGGTTGTCAGAGAGTAGACAAAATAAGGAGGAAAACACTTTTGCGAAGAGAGCTGCCTGAGTATAGAGTGGAAAGGGAGAAGAACATGATACAAGTGTTCACGGGGAATGGATGACATATGAGATGATAAATGACATTGAATTGGAATTCTTGGAGATTGTAGCTGTCAAGGAAGCAAGTATACGGAAGGGAATTCTACAGGTTGGAAGTGTTAGAACAGAATGTGATAGAGTAGAATTTGCGGTTATATTTGATTCGTTTCACTGTAAAATAGTGGGACTTAGTCGCTAGTTTAGTAGCTCGAGTAAATTCATGCAGAAAGGGAACCAGGAAGCTAAGCAAATCAAAGCAGATGCCGTGAAAGTATTTGTAGAAGAGACAGAGGATAGCAATATTATATTGGTGATTAATTCGCTGGAGTCGATATTAATTACATTATAGATTACTCATTGGATTTTGTGAAAAATTCCGGGATGGATCGCATGGTCACTCGACCAGATGTTACAGCAGTATTCAATTCACGGGCGGAGACTATATATATATATATATATATATATATATATATATATATATATATATATCTGTGTGTGTGTGCAAAATGGATTCATAGGATTAAATAGCCCTACACAGTACATCCGACGTCCTAGCAGTCGAATTGGCTATGCAATCACTGTAGTCATTCCACTTGAGGTCAGCTGACAGTAGTAGACCGAGGAGGCGCAGAGCTTTGCTTTGAGAGAGACTAGGCCGATCAATCAGGAGAAGTTGAAATTCTTCGAGCGCATAATGAGAAAATAAGACTTGGAAAATATGATACCCATAATAGGGTTTGAAGTTAAGAGAGACCGACGAAAGTAACGCATGAATAAGCTGTCAAAATTGAGTGAATGGGTGATAGAGCTCGTCTTTTGGAGAGAGGGTAAAAAAACACAATTTATTAAAAGCTATAAAAGACATGATACTGAGGAGGTACCTTAGCATAATTTATGCAGGGACACGGCACATAGAAAAATAACTGTTTACAATTTATTCTATCAATATCAGACAAACGATATTAAAGTATGTTGCAGTTTCCTGGGTATATATAGGATTATTTAATTTAGAATCCTTTTCTATACTAACACACACACACACACACACACACACACACACACACACACATATATATATATATATATATATATATATATATATATATATATATAACAAATCACACGTATCTGTCTCCAGAATTTGCTGGCTTATCAGATTCTTTTTCAATTATAAAAATGGATCGGATTTGGTCCTGTATCATGGTTAACGGTTTTATAGGGTAATCAAACCCGCAAGACTCAATCATGTACTTTTACATAAATTGTAGTGACTTCTTTGAACAAGAGTGCTTTGCACTATATATATATATTTTTCTATCATTGTTCACATGCTCAGTCCATGATATCCGCAGCATCCTTCTGTAGATCCACATTTCAGTTGCTTCTATTTTTTTCCTATATATTGATATTGTCAACATTCACTGCCATGTTGAAGGAGCGACATCCCATAGCAATCAAGGACTTTCTTCTTTGTTTCTAGTGAATGTTCCTTGTGTCGTAATACTTTATACAGCTTCTGGAACACGTCATTCGTCATGGCAATTCGCATTTGGGACTGTGTCACACTTTCCATCTTATGTTATCACATTTCAGAGTTATTTAGATTTTGTACCTGCGGGATTTTATTATCCCCCATTTGTATTTGGCATTGTGGTTTGCTCTTTTTGCTGATGAACATCATTCGGTTTTCTTCCAGTTTTCTTGTAGGAGGTCTTGTAGATTCCTTTCCGTGTCTGCAATCAGCAGTGTATCGTTTGCCTATTTTACGTTGTTCAAATTGTGTCCTTCGATGACATATCCTGGCATAATATCTAGGGCCCTCAAAATGTTCTCGCTGTACAAGTTAAATAAATCCGGTGAAAAGACATCCATTTTTGTATATCTGCTGAATTCGTTACCTATGTAGGCATTTTTTTGCCAGTAGAGATTCTTATTACCCTCATGTATTTCCTAAATACGTCTAGGCTGCTGAGACGTATTTTGTGGAATGCCAACTCATAATCAATAAAACACAGGTAAAAGTCCTTCTTGATTTGTATTTCGCTTTCAGAGAGCATCCTCATCATAAATAGGGCGTTCCGTTTCCCAGAGTTTTTGACTCGCACTGTTCTTGGTCTATTTCTGGCCTGATTATTCATCAGCATTCGGACGATCAGTTTTGTAATATGACTCATTAAGCTGATAGTTCGGTTTATTTCGCACTCATTTGCACCTAGCTTGTTAGGCAGTGCTGTGGAAATAGACTTGAATAGGTCGTCTAGTTTTATACTACTGTTATAAATTTCATTTATTATTTCCGATATTTTCTCTATGCCGAATTCTTTCAGAGATATCAACAGCTCTATTACAATACCGTTTGGACCAGTTGCTTTATTTTTATACAGTTAGGACATTGCAGATTCCACTTCGGACTTTAATATTTCCGGTCGGTCCTCATCTCCATATATATATATATAATTATTATTATTATTGTAAAACGTACCAAGAAAACAGTATTACAAATAATGACTAAGATCCTTAAGTCCTACAGTTAACAAAACGGTAAATTTAGTTGTCAATCCCAAAAGGTAATACAAAATGGGTAGAGGGGAATCAAAAAAAGAAACAAACAAAGCAAAAGCAGTGTTCGAAAGAAAAAAAAACCCAAGACGAAAACCTTAGCAGTAAAGAGATTAATACGAAAGTACGAAAGTACGAAAGTACAAAAGTAGAGCAAAGATACGAACTAAATCTGAAAGTGAGCCAAAGCCGACCGCGGTTTCACTCTTGTCGGTTTCACTCTTGTCCTGACGAACCGACGAGTGAAACCGCGGTCGGCTTTGGTTCACTTTTAGATTTAGTTCGTATATATATATATATATATATATATATATATATATATATGTATGTATATATATATATATATATATATATATATATATATATATATATATTGTCATCCGCAGACAGATCTGTTTCGCCGTATCAGAGCTCATCAGTACGGTTAGACTTCGATTGCTTTTTTACCCAGGATTGAAGCCCGACCGAAATGGCGTTAGTCGGCGACTTTACCACTGGGCTATGGGCATTCGGTGGAAGTAGGCAAACTTTTTAGCGCATATCGTTATACGTGCCCAATAGCTAGAGCGCTCTAATTCACTTCACTGAATGAGCGATGCGTACAAGACAGAGTAGCTACTATATATTTTCCAAACGTCGTATATCCGCTGCATCTTATATTTTTGGCAATATATATGAAGTCATATTTTAGGATACTATCTATCTATCTATCTATCTATCTATCTATCTATCTATCTATCTATCTATCTATCTATTCCCCATTTACTCCTCTTGCAGTTATATTTTTTTCAGAATAATTAAACTGTCTAGGGTCAATAATGAAGATTATTTAACTTAATTCTGTCATTTTTATCTGGCCTGACGCCATAGAATTATTATTTAGTCAGTTATTTGTTACTATGATTTATTATTATTATTATTATTATTATTATTATTATTATTATTATAAACAATATCTAAGTATATATTTATGAATTTTAAAAATAGAAACATTTTCTTAGAAGAATTAATTCCCAACTAATAGATAGAATTTAACATGTCCCATAAACAAAATATAGTAATGCATTTCAAAATGAAAGTAAATTTATAGGATTTATAGTTTGTTATTTTACTTAATTTCGTAAAAACATTATATTATCCATGTAACCAAATTCCTCAAAACCACGTAATCCTCTATATTTTATTTTCTCAAAATTTTAAAAAAATTCTGAAACTTTATTTGAGGGAGTTTAGTTGTTTCGTAGTTAATTAATTTTTTATAAATCACATATCACTTAAATTTATTTTAAAATAAATTTAGGATTTTTTTTTACATGGAGATAGTGGATTATAAATTCTTCAATAAATTCTGCTCATAAATATAATATTATATTATATTTTAATATATATATATATAATTTAATATATATATATATATATATATAATTTAATATTATAAATAATATTAAATTATAGGAATTTAAGTAAATTAAACAAGTGTGAAAGGTAAAACCAAGAACCTGTAAAAATGAAGCGGTCTCAAATAATTTCATTTATAAGTCATTTCATTTCATTCATTTTTCAAAGTTCTGAAATTTTCATTATAATTAAAATAATTGTTTCATATATGTAAGAATTTCTAATTCAATATTATAATTTTTTTCACGGCAAAATGACAGTAATTTTTTTTTATATTTATAAATGTTTACCCAATTACGAATTAAAAAAAAAGATCGACATTTTGAATGTTCAAAAATATAGTCAAAATATAATTTTATAATAAAACATCTTTCGTCTTTTTCTTTATAAAATAATCCTTTTGACAATAACATTTTTTCTTTAGTCTGGGGTTTTATTTCAATATGCACGGCGTGCAATAGATTACCTATCGACTAAATAACGGAAACCTTTTATAGATAATTAATATCTAATTTTAGCTGATATATTAATCAAAATTACACATAAACTACTTAAAATACTAAAGAGTAAATTTATTTAATAACAACGCCTTTGGCGTCATCCAAGGTCTCCAGATGATTTCGATATGTCTTGGAGATTTTCTGGACATTCTCTTTTCTTAAGTTAGTGAATTCTGCTTAATCTTTGCCTTCAGTGTTGTAATGAACTTTGTTAGTCCCTCGCCACACTGCACCCTAAACATAATCATCGACGTTGGAGTCTAGGGCGTTACGTGGCCAGGTGTAAGAGGTTCTGCGATAGCAGAAATGTGCTAACAGGCATGACTAGATTATTCTACTTGTGTAGCATGATGCAGAACTCTGTTGCCAGGCATAGGTCCTTTAAAAGACAATTTTTACCCAGGGTAGCACTAAGGTTATGAGTGGTTTGCTGTATTTATTCAAGTTACGTCTAAGGCCTTTTTGGAAGATGAATAAAGGAGTAACGTCGCCATCAGTAGTGATCATTCAAAAACCTGAGCATCCGTCCAATTCTTTCGAAATCCTATACACTGTCCTCAGATTGATACCCATGTGATCTGAATTGCTAGTATTGGAGCTTTCGGCGCGAATGCCAAGTCATTTACTGTATTCATTCAGGTTGAGTCTGAGGCCTTGTTGAATGATGAATAAAGGGCTAACGTCGCCATCACTAGTGATCACACAAAAAAACCTGAGTATCCATCCAATTCTTTCCAAATCCTATGCACTGTCCTTAGATTGATACACAAGTGATCTGAATTGCTAGTATTGGAACTTCCGCCGAGAATGCCACGGGATACAGCATGTCGTTTCAACTTTCTATAGTCGACAAAATAAACACAAATAACACTCATGTGCAAATTAAAAACTTATAAATGCGAAGAATTAATTTTTATATAATTTAACACCAGTGAGATAAATTGTTAACTACAGATCCATCATTTTTAAATAAGATCCAAGTCATTCCCCTAATTAAACTGCTGTGAATTACAGAATCGACACAAATGTGATACAGCAATGTGAAAGCATATACATGGGTAATAAAATATTAAGGTAACAAATAATATTCCCATTATGCGAAGAAGTCAAAGACTAACATATTTTGTACATTTTAGGTTAAGCAGTAGGGTAAGATTGCTTTTTATATATAGTAATATCATTTGATATACCTTGAATGGGGAACTTTAGGGGTATCTAACGTTTAATTAACTCCCAAATATTTGTTTATTTTGTTATTCCCTCAAAATTTCAACTAGCCAAGATGAAGGAAGGAAGACATGCCTGTAATATCTGGGAAAATTAAAAAACGGTATCCAACCAAAGCGGACGCCCGTTTGACTTTTCGAGTATGTCTTAACTATATGGTATGTTGAATCCTGCATGCTTTTTTGTTTTTTAATTTTAGTCCTTAATTTTTGTTTAAATTTGCAATATTTAGCCTTAATTTTCGTTTGAATTTTTTTGAATTTTTTAGTTATTGACATAGGTACTATTTTTCTATTGTAAATGATTTTGCCGATTAAATTTCATTTCGACTTTAAATAAGTTATTTTTATTTTCCTTTGTCAATTGGAGTAGATAGACTGAAATATCGCCCGGTTCACATTCCACCCTCGTCTGTTGAACAGGTGAGAAGGCTCAACCCTTGTTCCCTGTTTGGGATGTGGTTTCCGGCTTTTTCTCTCCCAACCTTTTCACTCTTTCTTTTTTTTTTTTTCACTTAGAGTGGATAACTGAACTGTCGCCCGGTTCACACTCCACCCATGTCTATTGAATAGGTTACGAAGCTCATCCCTTGTTCCCTGTTTAGGATGTGGTTTCCGGCTTTCTCTTTTCCAATCTTCTCACTTTGTTTTTTTTTTTTTTTCAATTGGAGTAGATAGATCTATCTATCGGCCGGTTCACACTCCACCCACGTCTATTGAACAGGTTAAGAGGCTCATCACTTGTTCCCTGTTTAGGATGTGGTTTCCGGCTTTATCTTTTCCAATCTTTTCACTATTACGTAGCCCCCTGCACATCGGGGTCATACGATTAAAAAAAAATTAGTCGTAGCAAAGAAAAGTTCTTAAATATATCGTTATTGAAACGCTGGCCCCAAAGGCTCAGTACACTTGTAGTCTCAAGTCACAAAGTCTATCTTAATTTTGTTACAAGCGGCTTTTTTAAATCAGTGTTTAATATATGAAGCAAGGATATAAGATATAGTATTTATTATCAGTGTGCCGTTCGGTACCTGATTCTAATTTACAACTCACTGGTAAACACGATCTAAAAGAATGCATAACACTACTCTGTTCATGTAAAAAAAAAAAAGGAAAACAATCATAGCATCCGGCCCCCAATAATCATCATGGAAATGAAATTGGTATTCAACACACCGGAGAGTGTTGTGACCTTACAGCTTTACCATCACGACGATTCGGTAGGTCGTTTGGGAGCGAACGTGTTAGTATATCTAATTATAAAAATTTGAAACATACGATCGCTGGTGCATCCAATGCATAAATCTGTAAAAAGCTTTTCTCACCCAATAATTTACAGTTGGGGTGATATCGGTTCTCGAATAATACGACGAAATAGACCTACTGATTTCTCAACAAAGCATCTGATCCAACCATATTACTATTTTTACTCCCTCCCTCCCCCTCTCGTTAAAAAGGATAAAGATCTGGCAACGTAACCAAATCTTGCAATATATCATATTCATCTTTCTTTTAATATTTATTTAATTTGTTATTCTATGTATTTACGTAGCCTGCATACGATTTTTTTACAAGTTTATCTATATCCATACCTCGCACAATATTATGCTTCACATATTTTACGATGTCGTCAGTGAATGTTGCATTTTGGATTCCCACCCACTAATTTTCCACCATTATTTTTATTATTTATATGTGGTTCCTTTTGAAAATTTGTCCTTTAGATTTAATATTTTTCATCTGAATAAATAAAAATCGCACGCGAACTACTAAGTGAATCAAATATCAGTCGTGAATATCTAACAAAATATAGTCCTATCACGAGAACATGGTTTCTATCTCTTAAAGAAATCTTCCTGAAATATAATCCTATCACGAGAACAGGGTGTCCATCTTTTAAGAAAACCTCCCTAAAATACAACCTTATAAAGAAAACAAAGTGACCATCTCTTAAGAAAATTTCCAAGATAAACAATCTTGACACGAAAACAGTATATCCATCTCTTGTGAAAACCACCCTGAAATATAATCCTATCAGAAAAAAATGATGCCAATTCCTTAGGAAAACCACCATGACATATAAATTTATCTCAAGTAAAAACATGTGTAAAATTAAAATGGGTAAAGTCATTTTATCTGGTATTTTACTTAGAATATATACAAAATAAATAAGATATTTTCTAAGCGTAGCTTAGATAATGAACAAATCCGAATGTATCAGGCACTTAGTGAGAACTAAACTCATTACTCAGTCAAAATAATTCAAGTAAGCTAATCTTTCTAACAATTGCACCACGACGTCGAGATTCTCTTCAATCTAAATGAGACGATTCGCTTATTTCAACAACAAATGTTCTGCTATTAGCTACAAAACTCGCAACACTATATAATGTTCTGGCTTGATTTTCATAAGATATATCCTGGACTTGAGAAGCCAATACAAAGCAGTTTATCGAAGCCATTTCAATGACTAATTGATCATTACCCAACGCAGGGTTCAAATTACAGTCTAGACACAAAATCGATCACTTCTTAATGAGCTGAGAGTAGAATGAGCGCCGAGGCCAACGTAAGTGTAATCAGTGTCCAGAAAGGTAAACAAGAAGAAAAAATGTTCGAAAAAAAAAAAAAAAGCCTGCAGCAGATGGATGACTTTTCTACATCAAATCTTACGCGACCACAGAAAAGATAATTTAAAAAAGGGAAACTGATATTTGTTCCAAAATTAGAAAGTTAAATGTTTCCAAAATTATTTCTAATTTACATTTACATTGCTGTTTATCATACGCCAAAAGTATATACACGCCCACACATATGCACTCACTCATTACAACTATAAGGTATTACACACACACACACACACACACACACACACACACACACACACACACACACACACACACACACACACACGCGCGCGCACACACACACACATATATATATATATATATATATATATATATATATATATATATATACACACTACCGGACGTAATTATTAGGTGACCCCAGAGTTTTTTAAAAAATGATGAATCTCATATTATTTTTTAATATTTATTGCCAAGTGAATAATTGTAAATGAAAATAAAATGGTTCTTTTGTCCATAATGCACAATAACATGGGCATCAAATGAATTTATGAATATTTAATACTTATCTATATATTAGTTTTATAAATGAAAGGATAAAGAAAATTTAGATTGATTTGGATGAGTTCATCTTTTTTTCCTTGACTTGTAAAATTTGATAATAATGACAAAAAATAACAAAAGTAGTATTCCATTTTCATTTAGCAATAAATACTAAAAATAGTATGAAAGACATCATTTTAAAAAAAACATGGAGTCCTAGTAATTATTGACGGTAGTGTATATATATATATATATATATATATATATATATATATATGTAAGAAATATGCATAATGTACTTCAAAACGACTTGGCTCGCTGTGTATGGTCGGGAAGCATTTTCGCGTCAAAATCCATTTTGTACATGTATAAATCTTCCACTGTCCTGTGCATTGAAAACTGCTGTCATATTTGGACGAGTGCTTCTGCTATTTATCTTGAGATTCTTGAAAAAAAACCGAAACGAAGATATGCAAATTAATCGATTCAGATTTGCATTCCCGTTTTCACTCACTTTCTCACCGACGTGATATGGCTTCCCTCTGTCATTTCTACAAGTATGGCAACTACATTTATGATATTTTTAACACATGTATTTACTTCTGCTATTGGAATGGCATCAAGGTCTCATTCTTTGACTGTCAAAATCATAAAATGTAATCATCTCTCATCTACTGGAAGAGTTTCTTTCATCGAACTTCACGTTTGTAGAATTCACTTTAATTTGCTTGCTTTCTTGAGAGCAAGAATCTCCAAAAGTTTAAATGCAACGTCAATTGGTATCTTCTACTTCTTTGATTCCTATCCATATTTTATCTTTTCTTCGACATCCACTGTACATATTTTATTCTCTCACCGTAATTCACTGCACATCAGTGTCATTTATGCAATATATATATATTTAAATAAATACAAATACACACGTGCGTGTGTGCGTGTATGTGTGCGTAAAATATGTAATGAAATATCAATAACCTATCGAAAATATTTTTGTAAAATTTAACCAGCATTTGTTTATTTACAAAATTTTATTCTGTTTTCATTTAAAGTTTGCAGTAAAAAAATGATGTCTGTCGAGATAGATATTTTAGATAAACTTTCTGAAGTTAGTATTTATTTCTTTTTGTTTCAAGTAACTCCAATGATTTCAGTCCTTATCAAGAATTGGTGCTGTCTTCATGGGGATAATTCCATTTGAAATCCCTGCATTCACTTACGCGCAATCACCTTTGGAAAATGTATTAGTTACATAACAAGCACATTAGGTTCTATAACATTGGCTGGCAACCAGTCTACCGCAGAAAATAATAGTAGCCTACTGCTGTATTCAGTCAACTGAATTGTATGCACAATAATTAAAACACACATTTTTTGATAATGTCCGAGTCACTCAAATATTCTTCAACAAAATCGAGACAACAAAACATTTATTTCCGATTTTAAATCGACAACACTGCTCCATATATCTTATTCGTTAATTATAAATATACAATAGATATACACACATTTTTAATTTGAATTTAAGAAGACGCATTTCTGTGTATATAGATATGTGTATTTCCTGGTTTTTCTGTTTGTGTGTCTTTGTGTATTAGCGTAAGTGTGCTGTACCTATTTTTGAGACGATACATTTCCAATGTAAGAAATCTAAAATGACAAATTTTACCCGGAAATAGAAGGGTCATGAAGTCCAGTTATAAATTAATGACAATATGATCGAAAACGATTAGATTATATTCATAGGAGGAGAAATTGAAGACACAAGGGATTTCAAGAGAAAAGGAGTGAGCTTGTTATCTGAGTGCAATAGTTTTATAATATAGAGAATCTCCAACTTATAAACGTAAAGTTTTGAAAATCGCGTGATATACACATTACAAACGTACACTTTGGAATCATGTGTTCAAACATCTAGTAATATGGAAGCTAACAGTACATATTAAAATCTATGATGTATGATCATAGCATAAATATTTTAAAATATGGATTTAATCCAATAACAGATTGGTTTATTAAAAACAATATAAGAAAATCAATGATCTTGAAACAGTAATTTACAAAAATTCTGCGAAAATGCCCCAATAATATAAAGGCAAAAATCTAGAATATTAACTAAAATATAGTAAGAACATGAAATAGTTATTTTTCAAATCAATATATTCAAGAATTAACCGTCAATATTAAAATGCTTGACTATATTTTCGCCGTAAATAATGCAATTTTAATTAAAAGTGTATGCAATTATTGATGAAACAATTTATTGAACGTTTTTGAATTTTGGAATCAACTACAGTAAATTTAACTCAAGAATCATGCGTTCTTTCTTAACAAAACAACTACATATATAAAGTCGAAAAAATTAAAATAAAAGAAGAATTATATGCATGTAATTAAAAAGAAAACAAATGCAAAAGTAAAACGTATAAGATAAGCAAAATTAAATCATTTAATTTTAAACAGAGACTATAATATTTTTTTCATTTATTTAAAGTTGATACAAAAGGAATGGTATTTTTTGCAATATATATATCTTAGTATATACCATAACACACATACACACATACATGCATATATATATATATATATATATATATATATATATATTGCACGCGTGGACAAGCTGTTAGAACGCTCGTTCTCTGACAATTTATTGCATACCATGGAAATCAAGGTTGACGATCGGCTTAAAATACAACGATGGCGGACACGGATATAAAAATATACTATTATATCTTTATTCTTCGTCGTTTTCGCTTATGTCTAGAGTGTAGTAGCGGGAGCACGCACATACTCACAAACGAAGGAGAAACGAAATGAAGTTGTCTTACTTGCGTTTTGTGTCCTCCGCCTTCCTCTCTTTTCTGACCCGGAAAAAAACGAACTTATATAACTCAGGTACGTCGAGTTTCGAGGGATTACCTTATCTCCTGACAGCCACACCCATTATTGTCTTGGCCAATTGCATTTTAACGCCATTACATTCTTCTCTTCCATTGCTGAAATTGTTTCAGACTTGGACACGCTGATGCAATGGCTGTTTATTTGTCATCGTTTCTGACATCAAAAATCATATTCTTGTCGGCTTTCTAAAATATAATTAATTCATTTTCTCATTGCCTATATTTTCAGAACTGAACGTTGTTTCTCCATTATTTCGCTTCTGACCGAATAATTTAAAGTAAATTATATTCTGGCTTTAACACAATATACTTTTTTATTTTTCTGCATTCCAGTTTCGATTGAAATCATCGAGTGTATTTTTTTTCAATTTTGACAGAAATATATATTTTTTAATATTGTTTTGATTGCCAGGATTTATTACCCATGAGACCGGTATTCTCACATCATCGATATGTCAGTAAGATTACTTCTTGATGTAATCTGTATGAAGAAGACACTCTCAGTATGCAATACCTCTGGTATATATATGAAAACCATCCCACTGATTTACATAAGCCGTGTGAGTGATATTTTATGGGACTGTCTTTGGTTATGCTAGCACAAAATCACTAGTAATCTTGACCGAGGGTTTGAACGTTCTACTCTTGTTTAGATTCTTGTTCGCGCTTTCTCCCAGAAACTGTAACTAACGTATGCTCTGCATAGTTGCAGTAAGTAGAGGATGACATAGGAGAGTAATGAGAAAGAGAAATAAATCATAGCGGTTTCAGAAAATGGGTAAGCGAAGGATGAGAACTTTTGGTGTGAAGAGGTTTGATGAGAGTTAAGTGGACGGGAAAAAGAACACGAGGGAAAGGATGAGAGCCAAAGAGATAGGAGAGTTTAATTGCAAATCTGAGTTTGTCTTTTGGGTTTCTGACGCTCAATTCCCCTTTCAAAAAAAAAAAAAAACGTTGATTAATCTCATCTCTCTTCAATTATATTTGATAATTGTAGTGTAAGATGAAATCTAGAATGTTATTTGGTAAATGGCATAAGAGAAGAAAAACTCTCATTTACAAACATTGGAGACGGCAACGCATAACCACTTCATCATATGTTAGGAAATATTTGTAGTAATTTACAGATAATTAAAAGAATATATATGTAGAAAAACAGTATTTCAAGCGATCTGAAGGGATATAGAATTAAATAAATGCAGATATGATGCTGAACCCAAAGCCAGGTAGAAGTTTCTTCATTCGAACGTAAGAATTTAAAATAATATCCAACATTTTTGGCTTAAAAGAATGATATCGTAACGAAGACGAAATTATTTCTTGCAAATGTGACAAATCCTTTCGTAAGTTCCATCGTTACGTTATAAGAACTAAAAGCCCAATGGGAAAAAATGACAAGATGAGACGAAATAAGCACTCCAAAGTGATATATCGTGGTTAACACCTCACTTTATCATTCCTTCTTTCTGTTATTCGATTTTCTTAGCTGCGAACATTTGATGACTTCCCGTCATGCCCTTTGGGTTCTGTGATGTTCAACTACTTGAATTATATGTGACAGCTGCGTCATGTAAGTGAATGGAAAGTTCTCTTCAGATGGCTCTTAGCTTGTTGAGTAGGATTTCGTCAGTAATCTTGATGATTCACGTGGCAACTTTTTATCTAATTGTATACGGTTCGTAATAACGAATAAATTTCTTATTTATCTTTACTGTCAAGAAAAGTCTACAGGCAAAGATACCTACCAACAAAATGTATACGCTTTTCTTCTCGATTTTTGTTTCGAAACAATATCGAAGTATTTGATAATCAATTTATAAAAGTGATTATTTTTTAGCTAGGAAAACTAGCATTTTAAATATTTAGTATTATAAAAAGCAATGGATCTATTAGTTGATTTAAATCGAAAACTATTAATGAAGTAATTATTAATCGACTGGTTCAATTTTTATACTTAACAACCTTTTTTTAAAGTTACTTAAAGCAGAAAAATATTTGAGATTTAGGATGTAAGATCTTTTATAGACAATAATTATTTTAAGATAAAAGTTTTAATATTTAACAGAGAGAAGAAAAGGTGGATTCATATATTTCCCATTGGTATGTTTTTTTTTGTTTTTTTTTAAACATATCACCCCACGCAAGGCGAAAACGCCACTGATGCGCAGGGGGCTACGTAAGAGTGAAAAGATTGGAACAGAGAAAAACCGGAAACCACATCCTAAACAGGAAACAAGAGATGAGCCTCTTCACCTGTTCAATAGACGTGGGTGGATTGTGAACCGGGCGATAGTTTAGTCTATCTACTCCAGTTGAAAAAAAAAAGGAGTGACAAGATTGGAAAAGAGAAAGCCGGAAACCACATCCTAAACACGAAACAAGGGATGAGCCTCTTTGTGCAAATAATTGAATATAACGAACCCTATTGGGATTCGAAGTCAGCACTTTAATTTCTCATTTCACGCCTTAGTTTAAGAAAACTTGACACACTCAGATTATCAAACTTATGAGTTTCTTATCACATTCCGGTGAGGTATTAGGAGCTCTAATGAATGATGTATTAGCTTAGCAACTTATTTCTCACGTTCCCTTTTCGGACTCACGATAATGCCCCCGCTTAGCCTAGAGTTCGCTGGCATGTTAACGTCTGTCAATAAATTTGTCTCTGAAGATCTAAAAAGATGGAATTATGTCACTGACTCTAGATATCTTGAATGCATTCGACAGGGACTGAAATGCTTGGTAGGGGTTAGTTTAATCCAATCGTTCCTCTCAAAGTGTGCAATGGAGATTATGTTGAACAGGCTCCTAACGAGATGCTTTCAAAAGACCCTGGATTGAGGCAATTCTCTATCCTATGTCTAACTCACTATATCAATCATCTCCAAGAGTTCACAACTAGATATTTAAGACTTTTTTTTAATCATATCACACCGAGTATTCCGATGCATAAACTCATATGCCGAGGGGTACATAAGAGATTAAAAGTTTATGCAGGATGAGAAGAAAGCAAAAGACAAACCTGTTACAGTGGGGTATAAAAAAAAATGAGGGATGAGAACACACGTGTGAAGACTGTTAAGAAGGTAGAGAGAAATAAAAAGAACAAGAAACATGGGGGTGATGTAGAAAAGACTGGCGTCAATTAGATAAAATATGGGAATTGAAATTGCTTTTAACTTCCTGGGGCTTGTAGTCGTCAGGAAAGCAGGTATACGGAAGAATGTTCCGCAGGCGGGAAGTGCAAGAAAAGAAACTGATGGAGTAGAATTGTTGGCTGTATTTGGTAGTGTAACTGTAAAAAGGTGGGACCTTGTTTTCAGTCTGATTGCACGAGTAAATTCTTGTGGAGGTGGCATTAGTGACCTAATTTCGTCGAAGCAGAAGCCCGGAAAATATTTGTAAAAGAGACAGAGGCAAGCCACATGACGCGGATTGGAAATTGTTTGAGTTGTGCTGCCAGTTGCGGACCAATGAAATTACACAGTCTCCTTTAGAGCGTGTCAATAACACAGAGACTAGATATGACAAACCCTACAATTTAATCCCAAGTATCTAATCCGTCAGATCTGACAATTAAATCTCGTAGATTAACTTAACCGCCAAACACTGTGTAACTGGGACAAGAAAATGTTTGTTAATTTTAACGCTTCAAATGAAAACTATTTCGTTTTACTACTGCATAGAAACTTTTGGCGTGCAATCAGCATGGCTAACTTCATAATCTAGGTGAGCAACACACTAATTTTTGCCTTCACAATTTCTAATAACATGAATTCGAGCAACTATATCGAATGAATATCTGCATCAACTGCAAGAAAATTTGGGTCACTGTGTCTTGCCAGAAAATATTTCTCAGAATCGATCTTGCATATTTGCAAACCAACTGCATGTTTGTGCATTGAATATTCTTGTCAGATCTTATGTGATACTCTTGTTGTACAACCTGAGGTTCTTGCCAAAATCCAAAGAAGTATTTTAAATATAATTTATCCTTTCCAGGCGTCTCGAGGTCAGTTACTTGATCACTTATCTGACGAACCTTCTTTATATATATTTTTTTTGCCAAACTCTCTATGACAGATGCTCTATCTTAATTTTCTGTTGCGCCAAACACATGAATTTAATCTTGCCACTAGATTGGCATCTTAGTCCCATATTTTTAATGCTGAAATAGTTACATGTAATAACTACTTCTATTGAAACCGTTTCCTTTATTGCACTTCCCACCCGTTTAAATCTCTTCCGTTTCTTTGATTTCCTCATCACTGAAATCTTCAAAAACGTAAATACAAAGCCAGTGGCTATGTTGGAATCATGCATCACTTTTGAGCAATATTCTGCAACTTTGGATGTGAAAACTTTTCCGATATAAACTGGAATCTAGATTTCATTAAAGAAATTCTTCCTCATAAAAGCATTTTACAGCGATCGCAAAGAGAAAAACGCAACTTCAAGCAAAGATGGTGGCAGTTTGGTGATTATCTTTCTACGCTTTGTCAATCTTTTCCAGCCTACTTAAATATTTTTTTTTAGATTTGAAGAATATGTGCGTTGTGTTGCATTGGATATTGACTCGGAACGACAAATCGGAGAGTCAAGTTCTAATTTCGGTTGAATTCCTTGCATTCACTTACGCGCAAATACCCTTGGGAAAGTTATTAATCCGTCTCTTCTTTCTAGGTATGAGTTAAATAATAGGACAGATTGGGTTTTCGAAAGTCTTTGCGTAATCTCTATACTAGAAATAAAACAAATTCACATGTTTCACATGTTTTAAGTATGAAATATAATATAATAATTGCCTTGTTTGTAGAGGTGTTTTTCTATTACTTAACACATTGCTAAGCTTTTGGAATGCATCTTACACTATTTAATTGTGACTTCTGATTTTAGTGTCTCACCTTCAGTCATTTATTAAAAAAAAACTTTTCTGGATTAAAATTGTACTTATTTGATTCTCGTACTACAGACTAGCAATTTGCACTTTAAGCTCATAAATTTGCTAACAAGCACGCATTCTACAGTTGATGTATTTTCCCGCAGTTCTTACTTTCCTTCCCCATCTTCTGTAGTAGCTTTGCAGATTTTTTTCCGTGTCTTCTTTCACCAGTGTATGGTCTGAAATTTTGAAGTTGTTAAGACTGTGGCCGTCAATAATGAATCCTGATAGGATTTCTCATTTTCTCAGGCCTCAAATATTGGTCGTATATATCCTGTAAGACCACACAAACTTATCTAATACCCGTTTTTATTTTTGTATGGCTCTTGTACACATTTTTTATCCGCATGCAGACGGTTTGCTGTTAGCATAATTTCTTGGTTATTCTACTATCATTCCAAAATATATGAAGGTGGCTGAGCATTTATAACAGGTATTTGTGGCGTACTTTTTCGAAAGTCTTTGCATAATCTTTATAATAGAAATAAAACAAATTCACATGATTCACATGTTTTAAGTAAGAAATATTATATAATAAAATCATGAAAATTTGAGCTTTATCTTAAATTATATATGCAATAGTCGCTTAATCACTTACGCACTTTCTTCCTCAGCATTTTACAACTAGTAGAAACTAGTAGAAATGCGGCCTCTCTTTGTCTGTTCTATAAATACTTTCATGGCTTCTGCTCGGACGAACTTAAGTCACTGGTGCCTCCCCAACAGGTGCTTACTCGTTCAACCAGATGGCAACTGGGTTCCACCCATTCACAGTCAGGTTAGCCAAATGCAGACGACAATTTTACTCCTGTAGCTTCTTCTCTCGCACTTCCCTCCCGTGGAACCCGCTCCCATATTCTTGCTTTCCTGATCGCTACAACCTCCAGAAAGTTAAATGCAATGTCAATACTCATCTATTAACCACTAGACTCTAGCTCTCTCCCCACCCCCGTATATCCTTCACTTTCTCTCCACCTATGTATCTGTCATCACACCTGCATTCTCAGCTTTCTATTGCTCCTTTCTAACTAGTTTGTACTCCTCACTCTCTTCTAAATAATGTTTTTACAGTTATGTAGCCCCCCGCTCAGCAGTGGCATTTCCTCCTTGCACGGGGTGAAATGATTAAAAAATAAAAAAAATACATCACAGATTGTACAAATCTAACGAACATATTTTATTCTGAAACGAAATAAAAGGATCAAACGAAATTCAACATCGATATTTTGTAAGGTTTCATATTTTTGCAAATATCAAGAATCATGAAACACCCAGTGCCATAATCATTTTCATTATCAATTGCACTTCAACAAATTGATTTTGACACATATGAAGCATTTCTTAGTGTTGCGTGGCGAGTCGGTTTTGGATTAAAGTTATTTATCTGCATTTCCTTAGACGCAACTTCAACACTGCATCAACAGATCGTTTCAATGAAAAACATTTCTTCATCTTTTCGAGGTACAAATATTTAACCAGAAGATCTTACAATCCAAGGCAATTATAAAGAATAAAAATATCCTATATTTAGTTCAACTTAAACATGAACCACAAATAAGTGGTCAGCAGTACGTAACTATAGAAACATGATCCACACGTGTGTGTCATTATAAGTAGCTGAAGACATAATTAGTTGAACCCCTAACAACATATATCATAAGAATTCTGACTGCTTCAATCAATTTAGTCGTGGCTCTGATTCAAAGATGAGGGATATGAGTTAATGGCTGTTACTGCGGCTCTTTAGACGGACAGGAAATTAACCACGCATTATTAAGGATAAGAAAAGGAAAGTATCTTATGAGAAAAAGAACAGGAACGCTAAATGGGTAGATCAATCCATAGGTGGAAAAAAAAGTAACTATCAACCAGGTTCTTTTAGGTGATTTACTAATTTTCTTAGAATAAGTATTCCAAGTTCGACTTTCACTGAACGCGACATTTTCCTTTATACTACTTTTAAACTCTAAGCCGGTAGATAATAATTTCTGCGACTGAAGTGAAAAGAAATAAAAGAAAAAAGGAAAAATCACCCACATCTTATATTGTTCGGATTTGGTCCTTTTCTCTGTTGTTATATTCCCGACGTTTTGATCGTTGAGTGCACTGTGTTTCTCCAGGAGATATACGTTAGAATTTCGAACCATATTATATATTAATCCACAGGGATAGACTGTTCTAGTTCTCAGTCCCATACTTTTGCTGGATATCTCTGTTTCAGTTAAATCCTTTTACTAACTCAAATCTGTGGCCAGGAACTGAATCTAAAACTCTTGTGATCATGTCGAATATCCCATGAGTAATATGCAAACGCGATAAAACTGATTACAAATATCAGAAAAGGACAAATTTGGTTCCTAGGACAGGTAATGAGGAAAGCGGGCTCGTAGAACTTGATACTCACAGGTCGGATAAATGGAAGAATTATGGCCTGATTATTTGCGATAAATTGTTTGACAAAATTGTGTCGACAGCATCCGAACCTGCGGCCCCTAACAGCATAGGAGAAGGCACCAGTTGATCTGTTGCGTCTTAGACCGCTTGACCACGAATCTGTCTACAGTCTAATCTAAGTTAAATCAAGCCTTATATAACACAAATTTCGTTTCTACAAAAATAACCACCTCTGCTATGAAAGTGTATCATATTATCAACAAATGTATACATAAAATCTTACGGAGATTAATGAAATGTTTTTAACAAATGACATGTCAGATTTATTTGTTTGATCATTATTATAATCTATACTCTTATTTAAGTGATATTTCGTTTTTAATCAAAAAATTGTGTTATATGACACTTGATTTAACTTCCATTAAACCGTGGAATCATTCCTGGTCGATCGGTCTCAGACGCACAAGATCAATTAGTGGCTTCACGTACGTAGCTAGCAGTAGCAAAGTAGAGTCCCGCCGAATGACACACATTCTCGTATCAAATTTGTCGTAAATTATCAGGTAGGTAGAAATAAATATATTAATAAATTGTTTGGTTAAAAGCAGAATATCTATTCAAATACGATTATCGATTAAAATAATGTTCAAATTAATTACTTATGTGGGTTGTTCAAACTATTTCGTTAATCTTCGGAACTTTCTCTAAAATTGTACGTTTCTTGATATTACTCTCCACTCTCAAAGCAGAGATTATTATTCACGTAGAATTGATTATTTTGCCATAAAGAGCTAGTTTTCCTTCGATTAGACTGTGGAATCATTCATGGTGTAGCGGTTTTTGACGCACCAGATCAATTGGTGACTTCCCTTTTTACTTAACAGTCGCAGGCTTTAATCTTACCGAATGATAATATGTAGAGTATTGTCTGTGGTGAATATACTTAAGCTAGGTCTACGGGATATTTTTAGCTGAGACAAATTGCTCGGAATTCAAAATTTAACTGACTTTGTGTCGCATCCGCCTTCGTTTGAAAGGGGTAAATCCCAAATAGAGCGATCACACAGGTCCAAAATCTGTGTAGGTCAAATATTTGCTTCCAAACGAAGAAGAACACAGAAGAATGATAGAGTCGTCTGGAGTGAAGAAACAAGATCCCAACCGGCCTTAAGCTGGGTCTATGTTATATTATTGTCTGAGCTTAAGGGCTCGAATCGTCACTTTAATTGTCTCTACCGTAATTTTAACGGTACTTTCGAAATTAATGTTGAGTTTATTTTTTCTAAAGTATTACGATATTTTATTTTAGAATTGTCAAAAACTGCTTTATTGCTAGAGTTGTTAATTAAAGAAATTAGACGGATTTATGGAGGATGTTGGTGATTCTAAAGGTTTGATCTGATTAACTAGTTATGCATTTACTGTTATGTGAATCGTTAGTGTATAGTTCATACAGAACATCTTAGGAATTTTACGACTTTAGCTTTTAGAATTTTGGTTATATTAAGAACGTTGTCTTTGAAAAATTTGATTAGATTCATTCTAAGTTTGTTTTTATTTTTTGTGGACTAGCTTGAGGGAGGATAATTAATCTGTCGTCTCGGTAAATCCGGTATTATATAAATCGAAGATGTGCTTAAAATTCCAGAGCACGAATGTCCAAATAAATCAAAAGTATCTGCAGAATCATAAGCTTTCATAGAGAAACAGAAATCAGTGTGTGTGTTGTTTTTCTAGTCGACAGGCATTTATCGTAAAATAAGATAAATTTTCAGGCATTTTGAATGATGATAATGCCTTGGTGACTGATGGAGCATTAATTTTTGGCCAAATTTCAGACTGCGGTAGTGAGATTTATAGGTATCAAAAATATGAATTTCCCTTAGTAGTAGGTACACCAATATAACGCATCACTAAATAAGTACCGGGCCTGACATATAGATAGCACAACTAATACAAAATCCACATCATTTTTTAAAAGAATTAACCTTCCAATGGCACATTACAAAATTTCTGCATAATTCGGTTATTTGTTTACAAATTACAGTTATTTCAGTGATGCTACAGTTGAAAATTTTCAAACAATGGAAAAATCAGAATTTTGTGTGTTCATAAAGCTTTGCTTTCTCATGGAAGAATACGGTTTACGTAAAGCAATGGCTTGGTAAGTGTTATTCAGACGCTGCTCCGTCGAAAACAAAGGTTAAGAGGTTGTATGCTGACATTAAACGCGGGCGTACAGACGCAAATGTTGCTGAACTCTCAGGTCGCCCAAAATCTGCATGTTACACGGAAAATACAAAAAAATAAATCCACACATCTCTGATCGTAAATTAAAGTTGCTTGAGTTAGCAGAACAGTTGAACATATCGGAAGGCAATGTATTCAACATTTTGCATGAATATTAGTCAATGAGAAAGCTGTGTTCAAAGTGGGTGCCGGGTTTGCCATCAGTCAGTCAAAAACAACAACGAGTCGACGATTAAGAGCGTTGTTTGCAACTAGTTCAACGCAGCTAGAAGAAGTTTTTGTCTAAATATATTACAAAGGGAAAAACATGGATCCACTATTTCACTCCGGAGTCAATTCAGCACTCAGTTGAATGGACAGTGGCAGTTGAAACCGTTCAAATCGACATCAACACCAGAATGCCACGTTCTCGCCATTTGTATTTTAGAATGCGCGTGGTATTTTTCATCGATTACATTGAGAAAGGAAGAACCATCAATAGTGAATGTTATTCAGGTTTATTGGTGTCTTTCAAGGAAGAAATTGCCAAAAAACGGCCACAAATGGAGAAGAAAAAGTGACACCAAGACAACGCACCGTGCGACATGTCGATCGCAATGATGACAAAACTATATGAATTGCACTTCGAATTGCTTCTGCATCCACCCTATCCTCTAGATCTGTGTAGATGTGTTATATGTTGACGTCATCTTAGACAGAATAGCGATATTAATATTTTGCCGTCAATTTTCATGGCACGGTCCCACTTGAAGAAAAATGTTACAACATCAATATAATTTTTCTCTTTCATTAAAAATAAATTCTAATAACTGATTCCGATGTATATTTTGATATGTGCAAAAGGCTGTGTAGATTATTTTGAGACAGAATGAATTTTATTGGTAACAAAGAAAAGAGTACTGGACTGTTATGTGATACATGCCCTTCTGTATAGCAGAGAATGCTTGCAAATCTCCATAAAGATGAAGGAGAGATTAAATGAAATGTGGTTCTACAGAAGGATACTGGAAATAACATGAACGATAAGCTTTTGGTAAGAATGCACTCTCCTTATTATTTAAAGCCTGGTCGTTTATCATAAGTTCGTTTAATATTATGATTACATATTTCTGTAGAACAATATTTCTGTTACACTAAATGAGTTCTAAATTCTGAGGAAACTGTTCAGTATGCTCTACCATATACAAAAATTAACATTACGTAACACATATAATTGTCTAACTTAATTGTTCTCCTTTCCATAAGAGTTAATTTAGCTTTTGAAAGTAGCTTTCAGTAACCCAAAGCACCATCACAATTCAGTTTCGCACGTTCCGCCTATGTTAAATCATTTATCAGTTATTTGTTCATTTTTCTGATTTCTGTAATTCCCATTAGTAATTTGCATTGTAAATTATAGTTAATATTGTTGAGAATATGTTTCCTGAAAGAACAATATATATTAATATTCTTTCTTGGAGAAGAAATGTTTGAACTTGCTATTTTGATATATTTTAATTATTTGCTGAACATAATAAAGCCTTGTGCCTAACTAAGTTAAGGTCAGAATATAGTTAAATGTTTATTGTAAGCGATTGAACATGCCTCAGTTTATGCCTCCTGTTGAAACATTTTTGGAAAAGTAAACTCACTGACACTTTTTAATCAGAAAGACTATCAGGGGTTGGGAAAATATTGTGGCTCTCGTCCAGGTTTGCGTAAGATTATTTCGACACTGATCTTCGCAAAGCTTGATGCAATAATATCGTGTGATTTTTTTCTAATTGTTTCTTCGATGTTTTCTACGGCCAGATAAATTATATGTCTTTAGTCAACAGCGTCAAAAAGTATAGCTACGGCATGACATTATTTGTTGGGATTGAGTCGTTCTTGGCATTCATCTGTTCGAACAATCCTGTTATGTTTTCACCGGGCAGCGTTATAGGGATTCCAGTGCACAAACAAGGAAGGGCAGTGTACGGAAATTACACAATGAAAAAGGTTTCGCACGTTATCTTGTTTAAATGTTCATTCACTATAAATAAAAGACACCGCTTTTTAAAATGTATGAAACTCTTCATAGAGATATGCAAAACTACATTGGCATATATATATATATATATATATATATATATATATATATATATATATATATATATATATATATACTGTATAAAAAAACAGCCGAGAGAACTCATGTAATTACTGACGAGTAATTCGTAAATTGCAGCAGTGGAAATTCTTCTGAAAATTTTTCAATAGTGATATACATATTAAATGAAAAATACTATATATGTATATATATATATAAAATGAAAAATAACTGACATATTTATATATTAAAGAAGATTACTTGATATATATATATATATATAGATATTAAATGAAAAATACTTCACACACATACATATATATATAAAATGAAAAAAACTTGGCACACAGACACGCATATGTGTGTGTGTTTTTGTGTGTCTGTGAGAGTGTGCATGTTTTTTTATTTTATCGTATATTCTCTCAGATTTTTGCTCTTCATTTACGTCGTTAGTGTTTTTTTCTTATAATTCGTTTTTAAGAACAAAAACTTTATTTTAGTCTCAACATTTCATGAAGGAAATATAGTTGAAAAACGAATCACAAGATATGAACACTACCGAGGAAAATGAATAGCGAATATATATCTATATATATATATATATATATATATATGTGTGTGTGTGTGTGTGTGTGTGTGTGTGTGTGTGTGTGTGTGTGTGTGTGCGTGTGCGTGTGTGCGTGCGTGCGTGCGCTATGATAAAAAGAGACAAAAGTAAATCTATATTTTGTTTTAGCCGACAAGTCTCATCAAAGAACAGACTTTATCTCTTTATCGAAGAATTTCCCAAGATAAATCTGTCAATGAATGAATTTCCATCAATATATTCCTCAGTAGTCGAAACGTGTCGACTATTATAAATATTACATTTACCTCTTTTCTTTTTCAAACATACTCTTCCTCCTCTCAGATTATCTGTTAATATTTGCACACACACACACACACAAATATATATATATATATATATATATATATATATATATATATATATATATAAAATGGAAGTAGCCTTATGGTATCCTACATATATGTGTGACAAAATTGCTCAATATGAGGGATAGAACGTTGCTAACTATTAATGTAAACTTTTATACTCTACTCACTGTCAAACGTGCTGTGATAGTCTGTTTAATATGTGAACAAAGTCTTCAGGCTATGTGTCTGAGGAATTTGTTTTTCTCACCGCCAGCCCGTTATTGACATAAGTATCATCTTATATTTGGTTCATTTACTTTGTTGCTCTAGGTAACTTTTCAGCATTTATTCTCCTAAATGTTTTGCCAGCTATTCACGCATTAATTGATTACTCTCTAACTTACCAGCTTTACTTGCCATCAATATTTTTTCCGGTTTTATTCCTCATCATCTCTACTAGAAATTTCAGCTGTCTCGTTCTGACTATAAGTATAGTCTTGTTGTAGCTCATATTCTTTTTAAAACATCGATATTTTTCACATGTTGTGCACACAGAATATAGAGCATTTAGGGATAGCTTTTTGACTATCGATTCAGCTCCACCCTTCAGCTCTGTTTTAAAAAAAAGTTCCATATCGTATAGAAATTTAACACCTCTATCTTCTTTTCTGGGGATATTTTCTTATCAATAAAGTGTCAAATTTCCGGAAGGCAACTTTCATTCTTCTCATGCGTGTTCAGAAATATCATTTCTGCTATCTCTTAAAACACTATTTTGCAGCTCCGAACGAAATATTGAAGAGCCGATTTCAAATTCCATTTGAATTAGTTAAATTTACTTATGCTCAATTACTCTTGTGAAAGATATAAATACATGTCTTCTTCCTTACAGATATGGAAAAAAAAGTTGATATTGTATGGTAGAATATCAGTTATTATTCTCAAGAAATTAGTTAATGCAATATTCATTGCTATAAAAAAAGAATTAGCTTTACTATTCAATCGTATGCTTGAGACTTAAATATCTCTCAAATAATTGATAATATAAATAATAAACTTACGATTCTCTTAAACTTGAAAATTTGTTATCGTCAGGATATTCATTTTACTGTCGAACAAATAGACCAATAAATTCTGAAAGACAAGTATTCATATAATATAGCCTTTAGAGTAATATATGTATACATTCAATAAATCCATTAGAGATTAAATAGTATATAAACACTGTTTACCAACATCAAATTCTAATACTAATAGATACGCACTAAAATAAATATGTGAGGGTAGCTTCGATTGTTAAGTATGAACCTGGACGTTTTCCTAGCTTATGTTTCTTTGATATTATTCTTTAACAATACTATTTGTCTAATTATGTCATATCAAAATTCAAACTTGTTAAGAATATTATTAGAATTATTGTATTTCTTTTGCCAACGAGTTGCTCTTTGAGTGCTGAATTAGTTTCATTAATCTTGTTTCCTCTGGCATTATTTTATGGTTCTCGATAACGTTCAATCGTTTTACTCCAACTTTTTTTTAATTTGTAGTTATTCTCTTGCAATCTGTTTACTAGAGCCTATGATCTCTCCGGTTTATTTAACACTGATATTGTCATGGATAGGGATGCATTTCAAAAGCTAACAACAGTGCTGTAAACAGGAATATCTTATTGGCAACAAGGAAAATAGTTCGGGCTATGTGGTATCTGTCTTTTTATATGGCAGTGAATGTTGAACGATCCATTTAAAGACGAAAGAGAGACTGGTAGCAGAAGAAACGTAATTCTACTGGATGCTGAGGATAACATGGATCGTGCACGTGAGCAATGACAATGTGTTAGAGAGGGTGCAAACGAGAAGAATTATAATTAACATCACGAAGTTTCAGCTAGGGTTCCTAGAATGCATAATGAGGTAGGAGTGTATGGAGAATCTAATACTCGCAGGGCAATTAAAGGAAAAGAAAGGATATCAGCGCAAGACATATTTGATGGGATTGAGCAAATGGTTGGCTGAGTAAGTTTTGGGAGAGATTCAAAGAGGAAAACCTTAAGAGCGACAAGGGACAGAGGCAAGTGGAAGTTCATGATTGCCTACGTCCTTCAGCTACACGAAACACAAAGAAAACAATTAACGATGAGTGTCAAATTAGAATTGGCCGCCTCTCAAATCCATTCATGTTCCTCGATCATTCAAGAACATGTATTCTTTTTCCATGATGTGTCGCTTTTGGACATTAGCGATCATAGCATTTCAAAATGTCCTGTTTTTTATAGCATTTAGTAAGTTTTGCCCATTCTCTGTCTCTCCTAATCCTTGTTCTGCCAATCATTAGCCAAAACTATTGAGGGAAGTTATGTGGAAAACTATGATCGTTTAGGTCCTGAAGTGACATGGCAAATAGAAGACAAAAAATGTGCTACGTTGATCTTTGCCTCTATCTTTCCATATATTTTGTGAATGTAAATTTTTCAAGCTAGATTTCTCTTCATAAACAATAGAAATTTCGACTGCTGCTATTTATATTCTAATTATAGATATTCTGTTTGTTTACATGTTCTGTAAAATATAGCAATTAGTCATATGTTCAGTTCATCTTCTTATCTGCAGAAAGAAAACAACTTTTCGTTTAACTTCCATTTCTTCTATATCGGTGACAAAGTTGTCTATCATTCTCCCGGATATATGAATTATATTACATTTTAATACTCCAGTATTTACTTCTCATGGTGTTTTTCTGCTTATTTATTCTCTGCTTAGGTTTTTGGGAGGCAATAATTGCTTTCTGAATGTACCTTCAATTTTCTTATCTGATTTATTTCTTTTGCTGTTAAAACATTTATTAGATTTTCAGATTTATGTACTTGCTTGGTTTAGTTATCTCCAATTTGTAATTCCCAATTTGGTTTCACCATTTTGCTGACATCCTTATAGTCTATACTACTTTCTCTCAATCTGTCCTGTGAATATCATATATTCTGAACGCTCCTTACTCAATACGCTTCTCAACATTTCAGCTGCTTCTCCTTGCTATTAAACATATGTTTCCTTTCGTTTCCTTTTCGTTTCCTTTCTCTCCAAAACCTTTTATCGTTGGTCCAATTTTCCTCAACACCTTTGTGTAGGCCCACATTTCTCCAGTATGTTTGGCATGCCAAGTGTCATTTGTCATTGAACAAACTGCAAAACCTGCAGAAATTTTAAAATGCTAACAAAACTTTATGTAACTTTTTCAAAATACTGATACGTTTTACGTATCATGAGAGAAGTAATAATAATAATAATAATAATAATAATAATAATAATAATAATAATAATAATAATAATAACAAACAGAAATCTTACCATTTAAAATTACATTGTTGTGACGATCCAAATGTGAAACAATTTTTTAAACAATAATTTTCGGGATTAGATGACACAGTAGGTCGATTTGTCGTAAAGCAAATCAAAACAAACTAATTATTTACAGTTTTCATTTCTTTTTTTTTTTTTGAATGCGTCATGCCTTATAACTCTAATGGAAATGTAGTGGAAATGTAAATATATTTCTTTAACATTATTTCTCATCTTTATAATTTGTGTGCGAGCGCTCATAGTTGTGCATAATTTTCTAACTTTCGTTGGTCTAAGTAACATGAGTTAAATACATAGCCATGAATTAAACTGGAATAATAATTTACTATTAAGTGAAACCAAAACAATCATTTATACATTATACCAGATAAACAAAAAGAATATTTAAATATCGATTTCCTGGTGTATTTTTTTTTCAATCTTAGCAAGCGATTTGCATTTCGTTAATATTTGCAAATTGTGAATATATGTCCATGGGCATAAGCTATTTCCACTTACTGGTTACTTTGCACTTTCTCTCAACAATGTGAGAGAAATGTAATTTCATTACAACATCGATGCCACTGTTGCCACCAATAAACTTTGATGGCCTGTTAGTGAGTCTGTAGAAATAAGATTGATGATTAAGAATTGATCAGATTTCGCCAAGCCTCTTTCGCCATTAACGCTAATCTCATTGACTTATAACAGCCAATCGATGAGCCTTTTGGCACTGTCAATAATCAATAAATGCTTAGAATATACCACTCCCATCCGCACATGAAAAGCAACGTAAACACCAAACGAGAAAGGGTGTGAAATATTAGACTTTACAAATAGAACAAACGTTGCCTCTCAATTGGGAAAGACATTTATTGTTCCACTCAAGAGTCGATTTAAACTCTAACCAATGAAGGTGTTTAACCTTTGCCATTCCTGCTGTAAGGTTAGAGAATTACATGCTTATAAAATCCGTGCTAGATGGATGTTGCCAATCAGATTAAATCTTCGTTTACGGATTGTGAAATTTAAATTAATTGTTTAATGGCAACAATAAGAAAGGCAACCAATGTATATAATTTATATATTTAGGCAGCAAATTTTCTTTTAGTCAAGTCAGAAATGAGCTGTTGACATATGTTATTATCATTCATTTCTCAATGTACACACCCCTAATGCTGATCTTGGAAGGAGATTGAAAGTATTTGGGTACATTGATAAATGAATGATAATAACATCTGTCAACGTTACAACTCATTTCTTACATCTTTCAATTATAATACGCAAGATATTATCCGCGAGTATGAATGAATTTTATTAAAAATAATCAGACACAATATTTGCAAATTATTTAATCTCACACACACACACACACACACACACACACACACACAGATATATATATATATATATATATATATAAATGAAGAAGGTTACGTTGAGCAGTAGAACAGCCAAATTTTTATACTATAACTGAGATTAACTTTCTGGTCCGTATAGCGAAGTATATAATGGTAGAAGACTGAAGAAGGTTAGGAAGACTAGCGGAAACACTGAGAATATCATAAAAATCAATTATGTGCTATACGTGATACACGCTTTGGGTGATCATATCTCGAAAGGGACATGACTGACTGAGCAGAAGATTATCTCGAACTAGTTTGCCATTACTTTCTGCGGTGAACTGGTTTCCGACCAGAAAGTATTGGCAAACTATTATTTAACCCTTAACTGGAGGAAAGAGACGGATTAATTATTTAAACATAACTATTATTTAACCCATAACTGGAGGGAAAAGACAGATTAATACCTTTCCCAAGGGTATTTGTGAGCAAGTGAATGCAAGGAATTCAATTGGAATTCGAACTCGGCTCCCCAATTTCTGGTTCCGAATCTATATCCACTGTACGACAACGAACAGAAAGAATAATGCAGATATCTAAAGAGCAGCCGAAAGTTTGAAATTATAAAAACGAGGATGTGCATGCTGCCCTGAATAATAAAACATATATGAAGAACATTCCTAATTCCATAAACATCGAAGAAAATAAATTTATTTTATGAACCGTGTCCCTTCAGGAAGTAGGTTATTATGGCCTTCCACATTTCCTTATTCCTAGCATCTCTTAGGTCGCTTTCTCCTGTAATCCCACCAGAAGTCCACTCTGCCATCCCGTCAAGGATGTAAGGCGCTGCTTTCCCCTGTCTCTCGTTCCCTATATCTGACCGGTAAGTAACACATTCTCTAAGCCATATTTCTTATTATATTAGGTTGTCTCAAAAGTTCATAAACACTTGCGCAATAGGTCTATCTGGTCCAGCACAATCGAGACCAGAGATTGGTTTAGAAAGGGCAAGAGACACCGTCGGTTCCAAAACAAGATCGATTCGGCAAGAAAGTCATGTTATGCGTTGGGTGGAACTTTGAAGAAATCGTGCATTTTGAGTTGGTTCAGAATGGTCTTACCATCAGTGCCGAACTTTACTGTCAGCAACTTAAGCGGGTCTACGAAAAGTTGAAGCAAAAGTACCCGGCTCTGATCAACTGAAAGCGCGCTTTGATATAGCAGGACAATGCCAAGCCACACACCACCAGGAAGACCAAAGACAAGTTTGAAGAGCCGGACGGCGTTGAGGTTCTGCTACATCCAGCCTACATTTCTGACAGTGCGCCATCAGATTAAGGCTTTTCCGCTCAATGCAACATTTTCCGAAGGACCGCCGATTCGACTCGTTTGATGAAGTCGAGGAAGCGTGTCAAGAATTCTCTGATTCGAAGCCGGCTGAATGGTACTTTGACCAGATCCGAAAGTTGCAGATCGATGGCAGAATGTCTTGAAAAATGATGGTCTTTATTTTGAGCAACAATTTTTGTTGTTTTTGCGAGTAAAGTTTCAATTTTTTTCAAGTGTTTACGAACGTTTGGGACAACCTAAATTGAACATGAACTTTTGCTGCCTTTTCTTGATGCCAATTATTAATTTACTTTTCGTCTCTATTCTCTCAATAACGTCAAAACTATTCACATGTTCGGCCTATGTTATCCGCAGCATCATTTTGTAGAACTGCATTTCGGTTGCTTTAAGTCCCTTTCATCTCTGAGGAGAGTATCCAGCATTTATTGCCATATTGAAGAACATACATCACAGCTTTTCTCTGTCTCACTTTCCCTCTATATTACAGGTAAGTAACGCATTCTCTAAACCCTGATTCGTATTATATGTAACAGGATCTTTTCCTACCTTTTCCTGATGCTATTAATTAATTTTATTTTCGTCTCCATTCTCTCAATAACGTCAAAACTATTCACATGCTCGGCCTATATTATCCGCAACATCCTACTGCATTTCGTTTGCTTGAAGTCTCTTTTTCATCTTTGAGGACGTTGTCCAGCATTTATTGCCATATCGAAGAACAGACGTCACATAGCAATCAAGTGCGCTCTTCTATGTTTCTAACAAACATTTGCTGTCTCTCAATACTCTACTCACCTTCTGGATTGCATCCATGACCATACCAATTCGCCTTCGAATTTCGCTATAACACTTTCTTCTATTATAAAACTTCCCAGCTATTTAAATTTCTGTACCTAATTGATTTTAGTATTCCCCGCCTGCAATTGGTATTTCGAGCCTGTTTTTTTACTATTAAACATTCATTCAGTCTTGTAGTTAAATTGTAGATCCCTCCGCTTTTAAATGCTTTTAAATGAAACTTTGGTATATTTCTTTTTTCGGAATTGAATTATTCCAAAGTAATGCATAACTGCTACTGACACGCAGGGATTATAAGTGAGTAGAATGAAAAGCGGAACAAGATACTCGAGGGTCAGGGAAACCATAAGTAATGACGAGAATCAAGGGGATAATATATGGCAGTTGAAGTTGCACATTAAATTTAGAGATCGCAGCTATCAGGGACGCAAGTGTACGGAAGGAAGAAATTATAGATACAATAACTGGTTGTATTTGATCCTTTTATATTTTAAAAAAGTGTGACCTAGGTGCCAGTCTTTGAGTGATAATTTTGTTTGTATATATTTCGTGCGTGAAATAAATTGTATTTTATTTTTATCTATAGCAGTGTAACTAAAGATTAATAATGGTTGTATTAGATCTAATAGATTAAATGTTTAAATTAAAGTTTAGATGGAGTACACAAAATCGTTTTAGTTGCACGAAAATTTAGACATTTTTTATTATTTTTCTGATTTATTTTTCAAAGATTGTAGTTGAAATGATATAAGTAAACAGTTTGTTAATACAAATATTTACGAGATGCCATTTCTATACAGTTCTTATTATTATATGGAAAAGGTATAAAATATATAAATTTTGCATATAATTGCTTGACGAAATACGCATTAATGCAGAGAAAAATCAAAATTAACTAAATTAAACGCCATGTATAAAGTACATAATTAATTTTCTTTCTTGGTTGTTACCCTCAGAGAGCGAGCCCAGTCTACGAGGTTATACATGATTTTATAATTTATTCAAAAATTAAATCGTTTCCTCGCTTGACACGTGTATAAAATGCATGCTATATATTTTAACGGAAATGTATTTCGTTGCTGTTATTCACACATGCTAAAAAGACCGACTTATACACACACACACACTTAATTCCTTTATAGTTAAATACGCTTCACACGCGTTATTTTCATTTACTTATACTTGCATTTATAATAAATGTAATATTTGGTGTTGGAGACAATCAATGCTTGATAAACATCGACTACAACCATTGTGGGTCAACAGGATAGATGATGACTAATGAGAGAGCAAAGACGAACCCTGCAAGCGTGCATGGCGTCCCTTCTTATTATCACGTTCCCTTCAGCCCCTGTGACACCAGAGTTCAATTCCTTTTTATTGGCCAGGACATTACAATGCTTTCTTTTTAACTGGAGTAAGTTCATTCGATATGGCTGAAGTTCTTGCACCGATGGGTCAGACTTTGTGTAGGAAGAGACGTCTGTTAAACTAAGATAAAAAATAGAACAATGAATCAATTATGTACAGAGATATGTGTTTTTTTTTTGTCAGTAATCAAGTCTTTTGGGTGGCCGTCTTGTCCAGCCTGAGCGCCTGAGGTATGGACTTGTGTGTTTTTCCTTGTCTTTTGGTTTTGGTGATGTCATCACGGGTGTGTGGCTTTCATCTTCAGAGGAGGAGTAATCGTGTAGGTTATGTGTGGGGTTTGTTGGTTGTTGGTTGTTTAGGGATTTTTTTGAAGAAGCTAGCATTTCTTGTAGTTTGGTTGCCCTCGTGTGTGGTGGTAATCATGGATCACTTTATCTTTATTACAGTCATTGAGTTAGGTTGGTAATTTGTGAGAGCCTTGGAGATGTCACCCGTACAGAGATCATTAGGTTTCACATGTGCCTTTCTCTCGGTGCATCGCTTTATCGTTCTCTTGGCTGGGGTGTTACGCTTCCAAATGCTAGGGTCCTTGGCTATAAGTGTGTTTAGGTGTGGTAGGCGGATTTTTATTGTCCGGCCAAATATGACAGAGGCTTGGGCTACGCTAGTAGTACAGTGTGGCGTTGTTGTCCAGTGGTCCAGCAAGAATTTGAATAATTCCTGCTTCCAGCTTCGGCCTTTGGTTAGGGCAGCTTTGATGGACATTTTACAGTGCGCATAAAGCGTTCTGTTTTGCAATTGCCTTGAGGCCATAGAGGTGTTATTTTTCTGTGCCTGAATCTGTTGATGGAGGCATAGGCTTTGAAATCATAGCTGTTGAATAGTGGGCCGTTGTTCGTTTTGAGGGAGACTGGCACCGCAAATTCGGCGAATATCTTGTCCAGTCGTGGTATGATTGATGTTGTTGAGATGGAGTCTAGGATGTCAACAACAACATAGCGTGAGTATTCATCTGTGACAAAAAGAACGTGTCCGACGTCAGCTGACGTTGGCAGAAAATAGTGGGGATATTTGCAGTGGCTCTCTTGCCTGTTTGTGTGTACTGATCTGGCAGGTGTGGCAGTTCCTGATGTTTTATTCCACAAGCGGCTGCATGTTCTTGAACCAGACCTTTTCTCGGCGGAGGGCCATGGTTTTCACAATGCCCTGATATCAGACATGTGCTAATTTGACATCTCTGTTTGTAGCGTTTCAGGCAGTACTATCCGGCGCCCTTTAAGAATTATGCTGTTCTTATGTGCTAGTGATAGTTTGGCACGGTTGGCATACAGGATGTGGATTGTTGCTTTGCTAATGCCGTCCTCAACACCATGCCATTTGTTGGTAAGTATAGCTTGGAAGACGTTGGCAAGTGTCTTGTCTTTTTAATTTCTATAACAATTTCATCAATTGTCATTGCTTTGGGGTTTGAAGTTGAGAGCATGTAGTTTATATATTCCTCTGTTATTTTCTATTTTCTGCCGCTTGGTGGCAGGTGCGTTGGATGGCGGCTGAGATAGTCAACTGGGTTTTCATGGCCAGGTCGGTATATGACAGTCATGTCGTACGGTTGTGTTCTAAAAACCCAACGTTCAATCCGTGCTGACAGTTGGGAGCTGGCATTGTTGAAAATAGATGATAGAGGTTTGTGGTCTGTATGGACAGTAAATGGGGTTCAAAAATATATATGTGAAAGTGTTCACATGCCTATGTGATAGCAAGTTTTTCATGTTCTGTTTGGGTGTATCTTTGTTTGACTGTGGATATTGCTCGGCTTGCAAACTGTACTACCGTTCATTGTGTGACAGTATAGCGGATATGCCTACCGGGATGCTATCGGTGTGTAATCCGGTGTGTTTGTTCGGGACAAAGTAGGCGAGTGAGCATGCTTTGCTCAGGGCTTCCTTGATATTTTTTAGACATTTAGTGTTGTCTTCAGTCCAGGACCACTACATATATATTTTTTTTTTGTTAATTGACGTACTTCATGGGTCAGGGTTACATGGTTTGGAATGAATTCTGCACCGCAGATATTTGTCATCTCCAAAAAGCTTCTGAGTTCTGAGGCATTTTTAGGGTCGGGTATTCCAAGGATTGTTTTTATTTTAAGATTACTTGGGCTGATGTCTTCATTACCGAAGGTGTGTCCAAGGAATTCCAGTGACCTCTTGTTATACTCGCATTTGCCCCATTCAGGTAGAGGACTTTTTCACGAAGTCTTTGGAATATTACGGGGAGGTTTTGGTCGTAATCCTGCCGGTCTGATCTTAAACAAAGGATGTCATCACAGATGTTGATGGCTCCCTTAATCCCTGGAATGCTTGACTTATATCTTCCTGTAATAATTCACTGGCAGAGTTGACATCGAAGAATAGCCTTTTGAATCTGGACAGGTCCTAGGTGTGTTGCAAAGGTGGTTATGTATCGGGATTCTTCAGTAATTCTAATTTGTTGTAACCCTGATTGAGGTCTAATTTGATGAAGATGTTAGCTCCCGATAGAATGGTTTTCAGCTCATCGAGTGTAGGGGGTTGGATGCCGTTCCCTTTTGTTAGCTTTGTTTGCTGTCTCTCATATCGATGCAAAACCTGATTTTTTCTTTGGTCCTGTTTTGGTACCACTACAAAAGGAGATACCCATGGGGTCGGTTCGTCTGCTTTTTTAATTACTCCCACTTTCTCATGTTTGCGTATAAGTGCTCCTATGTCTTTCCTCACGTGAAAGGGGATTCTGCAGTATCTCTGAGCAATGTGTGGCACATTTCCATCTATGTGTAGGTGAACTGTTCAACCCTTTAGTCTACCTAGGCCATTGAACAGGTCTGCTTAGTCCTCCAGAAGTTTGATGGTAGAGGGTGGGGTTTGTGCATCAGAGTTACTGATGTGGTTAAGTCAGAGCTTTTTCGCTGACAGTAGTTTGAGCCTTTTACATGTTTCTCAGCCGATGATGGTTTTTTTCTGGCGTTTTTATTACATGTATATCAGCTTGGCAAGAGATGCGCCTAAACTCTAGAACTTTGCTGAATTTCCCTAGAACCGGGGTGTTTTCTTTGACACCAAATCCAGATATTAGAGATTTTGTGGGTCGGAGGTGGGGTGCAGGTCTTAAGCACTTAAAGTTTGCTTCAGACAGGATGTTAATACATTAAACGTTTGGTGGCTATCGCCAAAGTATACATTGAAGCAGAGAAGGTTTTTCATCTTACCTGTATGGAATACATATTTCGTGTCATTACCGCTGTTTGATTCTCGTTGATGGTCCTCAATGCAGTTAACCGGTCGCCGATGGGTTTGGTTTTATGGGCGTGGGGGACGATTTGTTCTCCGTTGTCTGTCTTCGTCATTTAGTTTTCTGAAACAGACAGAGGTAAAATACCCCAATCTCCGGCAAGAAGTACACTATTATTCGAAAGCAGGGCAAGACGTTGGTCCCCGTTCATGTAAGTATTTCCCATTGCAATTTTTGCACCTGTTTTGCTGGAGAGGGTTGCGTAGCCGTTGCTGTTCATACTTGACTTTGTTATTTAGTTCAGTGGTAGTAGTAATTCTAGTAGTGGCGTTTGCGTCTTCTAAGTGCATCCGTTTTAAATGTGTTTCCATAGTTTCTGTTGTTCTGGCGTAGTTTATTAGGTCGTTAAGGACATATTTGAGTTCATCAGTCCCTTGTGGCGAACTTTATCAAATAAACAGCCTTTTATTAGCTGGGATTTTATTTCGGCATTTGTGTCTGCGACGAGGGATATGACTGCTGCCTCTTTGAATATCCGGTAAAAATCCTCCATGTTTGGAGTGGTTTGTTTTAGCTTTCGATACACAAACCGATTATATTCCGTTTTGTTCTGTGGGTTGAAACGTTTCTGCACAGCCGAGTCAGGTTTATGTGAGCTGGTGTGAGCTGTTCGGACGGCAGTTCGTCGATAAGGCCGTTCATCGCTTCGCCCACAAACGTTAGAAGAATTGCTTTTTGTCTTTTATCACCATCTATGCCATTGTGATGGAATAAAATTTTAGTCTGTTGACGTATCTTGTCCATTATGCAGCTTTGGCATCCTACTCACAGTTGAATTCCCGGTAGTGTGATAGAGCGGCCATGTTTGTTTTGTAGCACGTTGGAATATTTGTTGTTGCTTTTTTTGCGATTCTTTGTGTTTTGTTGTTGTTGTATTTTTGTTGTTGTTGTTGTATTTTTGTTGTTGTTGAGTAAACGACTCTGTTCTCGTCGCCAATGTAATGTTTGGTGTTGGAGACAACAGGATGCATGATGATTAATGAGAGAGCGAAGACAAACCCTGCTAGCGTGCTTGTCGTCCCTTCTTCTCTTTTCTTCCTTTCCGGATCAGCAGGGGCCGTAAGCCCTGTGACACCAGAGGTTATTTCATTGGTCAGGACATTACAACAAATATGTAATGTTTTTTTTTACACGTTGAGCATATAGATTAACAAACTAAAACTTTTTCCTCTACATTTAACATTCATTCATTCATTTATTCCACGTGACACGGATCGGACCAATGAAATGAGACTTTGATCGACATAATGTCACTGAGGAGTTTTAAAATATTTTAAAATTATTCGTATTTAAAATTCTATGGAGAATCTTGCTAAACTGAAACATGTTAGATTATAGACACTTTTTTCCTACCTATATATATATTTTCTCTGACGAGATGTTAAGCGAAACCGTGGTTGGTCATTGGCTCACTCTTAGATTTTCGATTTTGTCTGCTCTACTTTCGCTTTGAGTGCTTTGTGTAGTCTGCTTTCGTATTGAGCTCTTTATTGTTAAGGTTTTCGTCTTGATGTTTTTTCTTTCTCACGAATGCTTGACTTTTTGTTCAGGTATTTCGTTTATTTCTTTTTTTCTTCCGCTTCTTTTCCCTACGGATCCGTTCCCGGTGGGTTTCAAGACGATCTCATTTGTAGATTAATTATTGATAATCTTGACAGAATACTGCAATCATGGCACTAAGCATCATCACAACCCAGGCCCAAATAACTGACATTCTAATTACTCCCTCGGTAGTCTCCAAAATAATCTTTAAGCTTGATCCCCATAAGGCGAGCGGTGGCAACGGAATACCAATCATTGTCCTTAAGAAATGAACTCTCCTCTGTTCTCTCTAAAATCTACAGCTTCTGGCTTTTTGCTCCCTGCCTGCTGGAAATCCTCCTCCGTGGTCCCTACATATAAAAATATCGGAGAACACTCTGACTCCGCTAATTATCGCCCTATCAGCCTCCTACCGATTTTGGCAAAGTGTTCGAAGTTATCAACGCCGAGGGGGTACAACATCTCGCAGCCCATAGACTTTTTTCTGACAAAAAGTATGGCTTCCGTTTCACCAGGTCTACTGCTGATATGATCATGGCCATCACTGAGTATATACTCCAGGCACTCGGCAAAAAGGACGAAGCCCGAACTGTGGCACTTGACATCTCCAAAGCGTTTGACAGAGTCTGGCATGCTGGCCTTCTATGCAAGCTGCAGAGCTATGGTATAACTGGTCAATTGTTTGACTTAATCCAGTCCTTCGTTTCAACTCGTACAATGAGAGTGGTATTAAACAGACAAGACTTATAATACTATCACAGGAATGCGAGTGTTTCAAGGATCTATTCTTCGTCATACGCTTTTCTTTATCTATATTAACGATCTCCCTGACGTAATAAGATCCCAAGTGGGCATATATGCTGACGACACTACGGTTTACTCTCTTCTCGATCAAAAATCTACCGAGGTGGAAAAAGAAATCCTCGCTGCTGAGCTTGAAAATCCTTGGTGAACTGGGGTAAGAAATGGCTCGTAAATTTTAATGCTTCCATAACGAAGTTGCTATCTAATAACCACCACAGACATTCGTTCCTCCCGTCCATTAACATGAATCAGGATTCTCTCCCTGAAAGCAAAAGACTGTGCCTCGTCTGGTTAACTCTCACACCAGACCTCAAGTGGAGTAATTATATACAATCAATAGCTAAATCCGCTGCTAAGAAAGTCGGTTCTCTGTGTAGGACCAGGAAGTTTTTCTCGTCCCAAACAATTCTGCACATATACAAATCTAACGTCCGCCCGTGCATCGAGTATTGCTGCCATATCTGGTCCGGTGCTCCTGCTAACCACTTAGGTGTCCTCGACCAAATCCAACGGAGGATCTGTAATGTGATCGATCCCGACTTGGCAGCTAGGATACAATCGCTTTCTCACCGACGCAGTGTGGCTTCCCTGTGCCTCTTCTACAAATACTTTCACGGCTTTTGTTCCGATGAACTTAGTTCACTGATACCCACTATATACGTATTTCCTCGAGACACAAAATTAGCTACTAGGTTCCACTCTTTTACTGGGAAGCCAATAAATTGTAAACGCAAATTATACTCCCGCAGCTTCTTTACTCGAACTTCCCGCCTTTGGTATTCTCTTCTGCTGTCTTGCTTTCCTGACAGTTACAATCTCCAAGAATTTCAATGTGAAGTCGTCATCTCCTGTCTCATTAACTTACATCCTCTCTCTATCTCTCATGCTTTCCTACATTCACCCCATTCTCATCAGTACTCTCTTCCCTCTCGTACACTCTTCCTGACACCCCCTGCAACCTCTCACTCCTCCTAACATTCCTCGTCGTCCAACCCACTCTTATCAGTAATCTCTTCCTTCTACTACTCTCTTCTTGACACCCCCTGCAAAATCTCCCTCTCTTCATAACATTCCTCCTATGTAACCCTCTGCACAACAGTGGCAGTAAAACGCTTTGCTTGGGACTACACGATTAAAAAGAAAAATCGAAATGAGCCAACTTTAGCCACCCCAAATCAAGCCCTCATCTAAAAAAAATCACTCTGTGCATCTCATGGAATTGGAAAAGAATACTATACGGTGAGGTTCTGTCAAGCTGCCAGTCACTCGATTTTCAGATGCGCTGCATGCAACCGAATGAATTACAAGCAGCAAACCAGGAAAGATTTAAAGAAAGGGCGAACATAAAAAGTGTTGTTTTCACTAGGATACTGACTAAGATGTGCGTTGTAGCGCAGTGGATTATGGCTCGGAAGGAGAAATTGGGGAGCCAAGTTCAAATTCCAGTAGGACTCATTGCATTTACTTACACGCAAATATACTTGGGAAAGGTATTTATCAATCTTTCCTCTCAAGTTATGGGTTAAATAGTAGGACAGATTAGTTTATATAGCTCTGGTTCGGCAACCAGTCTACCGTAGAAAGCAACGGAACTATTTGTGAGATAGTCTTCTGCTTAGTCAGACAAGTTTTTTTCAAGACATGATCGCCTAAGCGTGTATCACGTATGGCACTTAACTGGGATGAAAAAACTCTTTGGTCATCCGGCAAAAATTGTTGCAGCTTTTTTTGGATGCGTTAGACCACCCACCATATTCACCAGAAACCAGTTTCGTATTTTCATTTGTTCATGTATTTGCAAAATAATATTAACAGTAATGATTTTAATTTTTTGATAACAGAAAATCTATCATAATAAATTCTTTGCCTAGAAACGAGCAAAATTCTCTAGTTTTGAAGTTCAAAGAAAAATAGGAGAATGTTGTGCAGAAAAATGGTTCATATTTAGATGAAATAATATTTAATGGCATAATGTTTGTATTTTAAAATCACTTTAAATTTCTTCCGGTTATATAAGTTAAGCTTTATTGTTTTCATTCATTTTGAATAATTTTTTATTGTTTTTTTTTTTACATTTCACCACAGATATCGCTTATGTAAATCGATAACTTTTCTAGACTGAATAATATTTCCGATTTTAATTTAAAATACTTTGTTTTCTCACCTGGCATATAACAACTGTTACTTGAAAAGTATTCTTATACAGGCAGTTTCCGCAACTATTCAATCATTTACTATAAATAAACCATTTATTTTTCTTTGGATGCATTATAAATGTGTGGAAAAGTTACAAATATTTAAAATTCTTTTCGAAGGATACAAAAGACTATTGACATATGTACGGAAGGAAATTTATTTTCCTGTCATTATAAATAAGTTTTGCAGGTTTCATTTTCAATGAATCTTGTAATCTTTATAATTCATAAGGAAATGAGGACGCCATATTAGATAACAATCGCATACATTCAGGAGGATGTTACACACATTATTCTTGAGGTTAACTTTAGAAAAACTAATTGTAATTTAAAATATTTCAATTAGGTTTACTAAGAGATTTAAACACTGACAATGGGCAAATAAATTTAGTAAAATCGCGAGTGTATAAATTGAAAAATTGAAGTGAATTACTATATAGTATTGCAAAATTATTTATTTAAATGACGGATGAAGAATATATAATAACTTTGTAGAGACATCTTGCATTTTATTTTACCATTTAAACGACAGGCAGAGATTATGAGAATGAAAAGGAAAAACAAATAAAAAAGAAGAAATTCTGTTTAAAGGAAAACTTTCTTAAAAAATGTACCTTGAATTACACATAAAAGCAATAAAAATGTTTATTTTTAAATATTAAGACTATAAATGTCATGAAAAAGAAATATGACATGTTTTAGATTCTTAATTTAATAACATTTTAAAATGTTGACATTATTTGAAGCATTACAGGCGGAATGGTTCTGTGCACCATTTGTTTGTTATTTTCATATTTTTACCTTCGTTTTTCTTTAAGAATATGCATGCAGATATTGCACTGTTTTTGGCTAGTTCATTATTTTATTGCACGCAAATATTCAAGGAAATTATGTGATTTGATGGTACCTACATTTAACATTTAGTCACTTAAACTCGAGTAATATTCAAAATAAAGCCCGTATCGTTGGGAAATTTCAAATCGTCAATTGATTAAAATCCTTGGCTTCTAATGAAATACAAATTGATTATTTATGGATTAAAGTGTTCTATTAGAAATTCGAAATAACATGTTCGTTAATGCACGTTCTTTAGAAAGGGGGAAGATTCGAATTTGGGAGCAAGTATTTATTTCTATTTCTATTTTTCATAATTTGATTGCTTTGTAACTAGGTAAGCGCAGAACACATTTATCTTACAGAAAACAAAGTAGTAATAATTTTACTAAAGTAAGCAATAACTTCGAAAAAGATAACATAATATTCGTACATAGATATATTTTTTGAGAATTTTACTTGATAATGGTATTATAAAGGCTTACGGCAAGATCATGTCGAAACAACAAACCAGCAGCAAAGTTAAGCATCGTCGAGTCATGTCAGTACACAGATGGGTGACATCTTAAGAATAACTGGTGATTTAATTGCGTTATATGACCAACGCATCGGAATAGGAAAACGGAGTGTAAAATTCCTAATACCAGTCGTGTCCTTTATGTTCACTTATGCAAATAAACTATAGAAATGCGTATGAATCCACCATCTTTACCCCATATACAGGTTAATTAGTAAGCCTTGTATCAGTAAACGAGTATTAACTCAAAAGATAATCTTTAAATCTAAAATATATATTATGGCTTCAAGATCCAGTAATGGGTTGATAGCAGAAAAAAAATCACTAAGCGTCAGAGATATACATTTTCAAGTAATCTGACTTTTCTTTATTTGTCTTCTTATTTTGTAGTCTTATTTTAAAATCAGTTAATGCAGTGTAAATTGTGGTGCAATGGATATCGTCTTGGAACGAGAAATCGAAGAGCCGTCTTCGAAATCGTGTTGAATATTTTCATTCACATACGGGCAAATATTAATTTGTCGCTTCAACTTCCAGCTATGGGTTAAATAGCAAGATAAATTGTGTTCTATAGCCTTGATTGGCAAACAAGTCTACCACAGAAAGTATTGGTGACCTACTGCTGGACAATTTTCTGTACGGTCAGTCATATTTGTTTCGAAACATGATCGCCCATGCGTTAATTTAACTGACTGAGTGTAAAATGCAATTGAAATAATCCCTGCTTCATCTTCTATAAGCATTGTTTTTCAGGATGTAGGTATTCATGGCTTTTCACAACTTTCTATCCCTAGTGGCACTTAGCACGCTTTCTCATGTTACCCAATCCCAATCCCGTTCTGCCATCCACTTGCTCAAACGCATCAAATATGTTACTCTTAGCTTTCCCCTGTCCTTCTTTTCCTTAATCTGACCTATGAGTATCTCCGATACTTCTTTCATCATTACATACTCCAGGATATTTAGCTGTCTTTTCCTGATGTTAAGCATCTGCTTTTTTTTTGTTTCCATCCTCTCCGAAATCTCATCGTTACTCACATGTTCTGTTCATGGTGTCCTCAGCATCCTTCTGTAGAACAACCGTTTGGTTGCTTCAGTCCTCGCTTTCATTTGTGAGGATATTATCCAACATTCCCTGCCATAGTAACAAAACAGGCATCACATAACAATTCAGTTATTCTTGTTCTTTCTTTCTAGCAAAGTTTTCCTGTTTCTCAATACTCTACACACATTTTCGACTGCATTTTTAACTATGCCAATTCACCTTCACGTCTCAGCGTTGCTCTTTCAGTATTCTTTTAACATAATTCCTAGGTGTTTACGTTTCAGTATCTGCTTGATTTTAGTATTCACCGCCTGTAGTTGGCATTGTGGGCTCCTCCTATTATTGATGACCATGAATCCAGTTTATTTGTAGGCATTTCCTTCCGTGTCTTTAGATACATTTTGTAGTAGGACTTGTAGTTTCCTTTCCGTGTCGGCTATCAGCGCTGTATTATCTGTGTATTTTATATTGTTTAGATTGTGAGCGCAAATGGTAGAACCTGGCATGATTACTAAGGCTCTCAGAAGTGATGCATAAGTTGAATACATCTAGAGAAAATACACATCCTTGTCTAACACCACTTTCTATCGTAATATATTTGCTGAAATCTTTTGGTGTCTGTCCATAGTAGTGGTTCTTGATTACTCTGATATCTTTCGAAAATATGTTTAGGTTACTTAAAATTTCTGTCAAGTTTTTGTGGCGTACTTTGTCAAATGTATTTGCGTAGGTTAAGCAACACAAGTACACGTCCTTCTTCATTTGTAACCCTATTTCCACGCCGGTATATATATATATATATATATTGCTTTAATACAACGGAGTAAGAGAAATTGATATTAGTGATATTGTTCGTTGTGTTTTATTGTAATCCGCGATGTGAGCTTACGTAAAATCAATATATTTTAATACTGTTATGTACTTGTAAAATCCGATGAATAGAGAAATTAGCAGATGATTAGGAAAAAGAAAATATAGTTTCTTCTTTTTTCGTATACGAAACGAATTGTTTTGAGCCAATTGAAAAATGGCAATAGTCATAGTAAAATGTCAAGATTTCCTTGATGAGGTCAGGTAGGGTTAAATCCTCAAATATTATTCCTGGGTGCAGATTCTAATATCGAAAAACAGATGATGTAATTGAAAGAAAAAAGACAGAAAAACATTACATGTGAGGTGTTGATATTTCATTCGTCGAGTCATGGATACCCGAAAATCGTGTGAGAGGTGTAGATCCCCCGAGAGGATTGGGTACAGCTATAAAAATTCGAACTCAGCGGGAAAAACAAAATTTGTTTGGGTAGTTTTTGAAATTGCAGTCGAAATGTAACGACTAAGGGGAAAGTGTTCCCAATTGGGGAGCCACGACCCAGAGGCTGGTCGCCTACCACAGATCTTATGGCTGAAGATGTAAAGAAACGTAGAAAAGCCTGCCGCTGATTAACTTAAAGAGTTAATGTCGAATAATGCGCCTTCGACAAGAGCCCCGAAAGGATTTTATTGAAATTTTATTGATTATTCTTAAGGAAAAGTTCGCACTGAATCAAAAGAATTTTCAAGTTGGAAGGATTTGGAGAGAGATTTTCAGGCGACAAAGACCAAACGACCCCCACACCGGCGCCGCCACGTCACATTGTTATTGACTGTTTCTGCAAAGTTTCATAAAGGCCGAAAAGACGTGTGTTCATGTAGAGAAATGACAGACTGATTATTTTTAAAAACTGAATGCTCTGATCACTTTTAACGAAACTTTGGAAGGACTTATTTTTATTTGAAGATTGAAAAGTTTTATTATTTTTTTAAACGAATCCTCTCTTCGTTGTAAACTTGAATTTCGACAATTGTACATACTGCTTTGGGGCGTGTGTCATGATTCGTATTGAGTTTTCTGATGATATTCTAAGCAGAAATATCGCGTTCCTTACTCAAGTGTCCTAGAGGATAAACAAGATGCACTAAAAATAACATTCCTAGTCTAATTCTGCCAATTATTAACTAATGACTTTTTGACTCTTCTATGCATTTGTCGGTAGTTAGTCAAATAAATTGCATAATTTGAAAAACAATGGCGATGATAATAAAGTTCGTGAAATGTACATTTTAAATTTTGTACAGGAATATTTGCATATCACACTAAACTATTCTCACAACGATATGAATTAATACAACAAATTTAATATTGGTCCATTTTTCTGAGATTAGTTATTGTAATTCATTACATTGTTCCTATAGTTCTCATTGTCTTCATTGTCATATAGATGACATTTTGACTGTTGAATGAAAATCTCAAACGGATATGGCCAAGTAGAAAAAAAATGGTTGAATGCGTCTTGTTTCAAATATCCGTGGGTTCATTACTTGCCTAATGCGGTGATAAACAAAGAGAGAGAGAGAGAGAGAGAGAGAGAGAGAAAGAGAGAGAGAGAGAACTGAATCGAAATAAATAAATATCCGCGAGTAGCATGAAGCATGAAACGACATCAATCCACCACAGTGATCGAAATAAGTTGTTCAGTTCAAAATTTCAGTCAGCTGAAAAAGGAGTAAACGTAACACGGCCGAAACTTCGTGAATATAGTAATAACAATGAGGCCAACAGTGTGAACAATGTAAACAATGTGAACAGATTAAGCAAATTAAAATAATAACTAAATTTTAAATTTTAAAACATTTTTTAAAGCAGATAATTAACTACGTACCTCTAGGGAAAGTTTGCCATCGTTGAAAAGAGTATCGTTATCCCGCGCACAAATTCTTGGCGAGGAAGTTGCATTCAATTCGTCAAAATATATTTCTGATTTATTTCTTTTTGTTTCGTACAACTCATCAACCTTAGCTAATCATTTAGAAAAAGAAAATATTAAAAAAAAATAATTTGTTGTTAGTAATAAATTTTAGTGACTCGAATTGAATATTTCTTGTTATTCTGGTCTTGGGTATGACGGTAAAATGCATCCGGCACCCATGCTTCTGATTGGAAGGCTGTGAGGAGCATGGAACCACAACTTAATTGCTGTTGTTCAAAGTCTGACCTGAACCGGAGAGGTAGCACCTGTTAGAATCCCAGCTATGAGCAATTAGTTAACACCCCAGTTGGTGTCAAAACACCATGAAAGCATAAAAATACACTTTTATAGAAATATCATCACTTGTTCCCTGTTTGGGATGTGGTTTCCGGCTTTCACTTTACCAATCTTCTCACTTTTTTTTTTCAATTGGAGTAGATAGATCTATCTATCGCCCGCTTCACACCACACCCACGTCTATTGAAAAGGTTAAGAGACTCATCCCTTGTTCCCTGTTTAGGATGTGGTTTCCGGCTTTCTCTTTTCCAATATTTTCACTATTACGTAACCCCCTGCACATCAGTGGCGATACCGTCTTGCTCGGGGTGATACGATTAAAAAAAAATACGGACTTTTATAAAGAAATATAGATTTTTGAAGAAAAAATATTAACAAAAACATTTTTGAAGAAAAATATTATTACCAGTAACACATTTTTGAGTACAAAACAAGAGGACATCTTCAGTTTTCTAAAATTAAAAAAGATTAAAAAATAGATTTTTTTCATCGACATCTTCCTAAATCAACATATTCACTATAACTGAACATTAAAATTACCTTAAAACCCGACCTATTTGGCATTAAATAACCCACAGATGTTGATATGCCGTTAAACAAAACTCAAACAGAAACTCAATTTCTTGGTATTCGTAGAAGAGATCTAGCAAATGCAGGTTTTGAATACAATTAAATACCGTTTACATGCAGTATGAGAGATAGTGTTTTATAGAAATTAGTGGCAACTGGTCTAGCTGAATGAAAACTCTGAATTAAAAAACGTCTGGTAATCTTTGTGGGACTGACTTGACTGCAGTTAAAAAATCGATAATATCTTAAAGTTTTTGACACTCCTGCGGCCCACATTTTCTCCCCAGTCGTCAAACACTTATGAGCCCTTGGGTTATAGGAGAAGGAAAAAGAGGGTTGTTGTGGCTTGGCACAAATCCTTACAAATTATCAACCTCTGTCACGCATCGAGCTGTGCAGTGTTGCCTCAGCATCAATTTTTGATGGATTCTTCATTTAAAAATAGTGTAGGAAACCGGTTATGTCTGCATCTAACCGGAATCATGTGACCTTCTGTATTTTTCAAACTTACAAGTATACGATTTTATTACAAAAAGGATAAATGGTGTTTGCATGTACAAGCTACATTTGGGGAACGATAAGATCAAGAGAATATTTCCTACAATGCGTAGACTCAACATTAAATAAAATGATTTGGTCTGTCATAAATCTTGACTATGTGTGAATCTTTGTGAAATGAACTTTAAATAGTGCCATGTGCGTACAGGAAGCCATTTAAATAAGTCTGATACAGTACAATACAAGGCCAACAGTTGCTAGTGTTGATATATATTGTTTAATTATATAAGAAAAAAACAGGATATCTACATAAATACGGGTGTCCATTAAAAATATCTAAACAAATAAACTAGAAAATACGCCATGATTTGTCAATTTTGTATCATTATATATATATATATATATATATATATATATATATATTAATAATTAGTTTTTGGTCCTTATAGAGTTAGACCAGTAAACATTTGTTTTAAAAATTGTTCTATACAATTATATTGAATGACATTTTGAATATTTTCAATTTTTAAACGAGTTATTTCGATACCCAGATTTCTACAATACAACCATGGATGAAAACGTCATAATTCGTTTGACTTTAAACAATGCGCGTTCATAAAATATCTGCCACGTGAACGTTCAAATAAAACACCGTTACAAGGGCGTTCTTAAAAAGAAAACGGTAAAAGGTAAAATCATTTATTAAAAGACGCCTGGAGACACCACTCATGGCAGAAACCTGGTAGCGAAATAACTCGTTTAAAAATGGAATATATATATATATATATATATATATATATATATATATATACATGGCCTGAAGATACATCAGACGAAAATGAAATGCATGCCACGTATTGAAAATCTGCAACGCACAGGATACTCTCCTGGGGTGACGCAGGAAGAACAGGGTCAGGATGCACACCACAGTACCCAGTCCTTTCAAGTAGGGGTAAATATATCCAGCAACATAACATCAAGTAATTTTCGGAAAAAGATCAAATGGCATGCAGCAACAGATACAAACGCTTGGCAAGCTTTTGATTTGGACGTCACCGAGATCCTGACATTGATCTTGAAAAGCTCCGTTAATAAACGACTAAAAATTATGAGCAAAATAATCGTGAGCTTTGCAGCAGAACGATTTGGAAACAGCGAAGGAAAAAAAGTGGCGAATAGCACAATAAATCGAAGAGAAAATCGAATTAAAAAACACAGAGCAGAATTAAAATCACTAAAAAAACAATATAAGAATGCAAAGCCCGAAGAAAAAGAAGCCTTAAGAGAACTAAGAAACTCGATCCGATCGGATTTAAAAGCTTTAAGAAGAGCCGAATGGCACCGCCGGGGGAGGAGAGAAATAGCTCTGAAAAGAGCAGCCTTCATATCCAATCCTTTCGGATTTCCCAAACAATTACTGGGTGAAACCCGCAGTGGAACGCTACAAAGTAGCACTGAGGAAATAAATGCTTTTCTCAAAGACTCCTTAAGCGACCCCTACCAGCAGCAGCAACTTGGCTAAATCCATCTGCTTCTTACATCAGATCCTCCTTCAATTGATCTCGACATAGGACTACCTAGATTGGCTGAATTGCAATTAGTGCTTAAAAAAGCACGGTCAAGCTCCGCTCAAAGCCCGAATGGAGTACTGTATTTAGTGTACAAAAGATGCCTAAAATTACAGAGTATCCTATGGAATTTACTGAAGGTAATTTAGAAGATAGGAAGATAGCAGACCAGGGGAAGTATTCCGAGGGGATATGGTTCCCCAAAGAGGAAAACGCCAAGAAAATCAACCAATTCAGATGCTTTTGGCTACTGAATGTTGAAGGAAAAATTTTCTTCAGCTTATTAAATAGTAGGCTGTCAAAATATATAATAATAAATAACTACATTGGCACCTCTGTTAAAAAAAAAGGAGTCCCAAGCATGCCAGGATGCATGGAACATACAAGGCTCATTAACCAAACTACTAAAAGATGCCAAGGAAAATAAGAGATATATTGTAGTCCTCTGGTTAGACCATAAGAATACTTATGGCTCAATTCCCCATCGTCTTGTAGAAGAAGCTCTAATCCGGTACCATATACCCACTGCTTTCACCAAGCTCATTTTAAACTACTCTAAGCTTGAAAGAGGGATAATAACAGGCTGCAACATTTCAGCGACTCTCTTCGCATTATCAATGAATATGCTGATAAAGGCGGCTGAAGTGAAATATCAAGGACCAGTCTCCAGATCCGATGTAAGGCAACCACCGATTCGCGCGTATATGGATGACCATAACCAGCACGTCCGCCATTGAGGCAAGGCGGTTGCTGAAGGACATCGAAGAACTCATCAACTGGGCAAGAATGAGTTTTAACGCTTCCAAATCACGTTCCCTAGTAATGAAGAAAGATAAGCTTTCGAAATCGAAAGATTTAAGCTCTTTGGAGATGACATACCTACAATACATCAAAAGCCAGTCAAGAGATCGAGGAAGAAGTTCGATGAAACCCTAAAAGATTCAAGATCCGTAATATTAACAAAGGAGAATGTAGAAGGGTGGTGAATCAGGGTTGATAAGTCTGGCTTACCTGGCAGATAGAAAGCTTGGATTTTTCAACACTTCATTCTTCCGAAAATACTCCGGCCTGTAACGATCTATGATTTCACTTCCTCCACGGTAGAACTAATAGAAAGAAGCATAACATCACAACTACGTAGGTGGATAGGTTTGCCAAGATCTCTATGCAGCGCAGCGTTATACGGGAAAACAAACGCACTGAAACTCCCGTTTAAATGCCTACACGAAGAATTTAAAGTAGCTAAAGTGAGAGCTACAATCCAGTACGAGTGCTCGAAAGATCCCAAAGTAGCCTGTGCGGAAATATCAGTATATACAGGTAGAAAATGGAACGCCTCGAAAGAAATGAATACAGCAAAGAAAGAATCCGAGAAAAGGCAATACTAGGGACTGTAGCTACTGGCCGCGCGGGCCTCGGGTTTTTTCCCCTCAGAAAAATATGACAAACTGCAAGGAAAAAAGAAAAGTCATCTTTTGCAGAAAGAAATCAGAAACGGCGAAGAAGAGAAACGAATAGCAATCCAAGTCGGGATGAGACAGCAAGAGGCATGGACCAAATAGAGCTCTATGTTGAAACTCCAAATCAAATGGCCCGAAATATGGCACGGTGACACCAGATTAAAATTTCTGATTCGGGCAGTATACGACACTCTGCCAAGCCCCACAAACTTACAGATATGGTATAAAACCCAGTCCCCAAATTGTCATCTTTGTGGGCGCAGAGGTACCTTAAAACATATCCTGAGTAGCTGTAAATCTGCACAAGCTGATGGGCGTTACATGTGCCGCCATGACGAAATTCTAAAAGAAATCGTGACAATAGTTCAAAACGCTATCAAAGAGAATGTTTACAACCCAGACATAAGGCAGATAAAATTTATTAAAGCGGGCGCGAAAATCCCACGAAATAGAAAGGTAAATCTAAACCTGCTATCTCCTGCAACAGACTGGGAATTAAGGGCCGATATAGGCTCAAGACTGAAATTCCCAGAACAAATTGCCATCACAAAATTTCGCCCAGATATAGTTTTCTTCTCACATGAATTGAAGAAGATAGTTTTGTGGGAACTGACGGTCCCCTGGGATGAAAATGCAGAGGAAGCTCATGAAAGGAAGAAGTTAAAATGTGACGAACTGCTGGAGAGTTGCAGGGTTAAAGACAGGAGGGCTAGCTGCACTAGTATAGAAGTGGGGACTAGAGGATTTGCAGCAAGGTCATTATGCAAAGCCTTAACAGATATTGGGATAGTGGGAGTAAAAACAAAGAAAAGCACTCAAGTCCATAACCGAAACAGCAGAAAGAACAGCTAATTGGTTATGGATCAAAACAGAGAGTGCCTGGATTCCAAATTATTAGCTAAAATTCCCCCGAAATTCTGCGTCTAAATTAATATTTCGGACGAGATCATGTGCGGTTCGCCTCTAAATGGAAAGTGGCTCTGACTGTCGCCAATCGGAAGCATTTGCAGGGTTTCGTACCGGGCCTAAACGTAATTTTCTAGTGTCTGAAAGCGCTTATCGAGGGTGGGCCGGAGGCTGATCATCTCTGGTCGGGTCGGCGAGGTGATGGGGGTATGATGTTGAAAACCCGAAACCCCCTAGTGATCCTCGTGATGACATCACTGAAGACACCCTCTAGCGCCCACATTACGGTGCTTATGTTTGAAATATAGCATAATGATGATCCACGTATACTGTCTTAATATGTATAGGAAAAACTACTAAAAAGTTGTAAGTTTAAAAATGTATTTTTGACAGTATTTATTTATTTCTATTATTTTATATATATATTTGATATTTCAGACCGACTTTCATCAGAAACAAACGATTTTAAAATTTAAACTAGAAGCGTTCGTATCGAGAAGCGTCTCTCGCAAGATGTCTACATCACGTAATGTATAAAGCAATAGATTTTTTGAATATTTTTAAACGCAAACCTAACTGTAATAATACTTTTAAATGTTGTTTTAAAGAAACTATTTTTAAGTGTATCTAAAAAATGTTTAACTATTATTAATATTTAGAAAGATTCAAAATACCTAAGTCCCTATTTAACCCTCGCCTATATGTATTTAATTTTAAAATCCAATATTTTTTCTTTCTGACTGAGTTTGTGGAACTAAAATCGGAATATATCAGTAAACATTTGCAGTTTTCTAATGTGTGTTCTTGTTGATTGAAGTGTTTAGCTATGGGGCAATAAGGGTTGTTTTGGCGTAGGCATAGTTTATGGTTATTAAAACGGAATCTAAAACTGTTTCCAGATTCACCAATATATCCAAGTTTTGGACATATTGAACGGAAGAGAAAATATATTGTATTTTGGTTGTCACAGGTGAGACGTGGTGGGTGTAATTTGATGTTTGTGTTGGTTATAGAAAATACTGCATCGCTTACTAAATATTTGCAAACTAAACTACGAGATTTCTCACATTTGTAATTCCCTGATAGATTTGTATTTCTTAGATATTTGGTAGATGTTAGGATAGCTGATAGTTGGAGTGTTTGTTTCATTGCATTTATGGGTGGTTTATAGAAAATATCTTTGATTTTTTCAGTTTGATTGGAGGTTCTTGATATCACTTTTTAGAATTTGCTGTGCCACTAATCTGTAAATAGTGTTTGTTGTTGAATTAAAAAATATTATGTGTTAAAATGAAATTTATTAATTGGCATATATCTGTAATTTGGTTGTTAGGGAATTTGGTATAACTAAGGAACTCATGGCAAGCTGATACTTCAACAGGTGGAATGTTCGTGTACAGAGACGTAACATCCATCGTAAACTAGGATATTATCATCGTAGACTAACTTAATATTTTGTAATTTTTGAGAAAGTCAGTAGTGTCTCTAATATAATTAGGTATGTCAGGCAATAAAGGTTTTAGGATTTTGTCTATGTACCCAGATATAAGTTCTGTGAGGGTACCAATGCCTGATATTATGGGTTTGCCAGGTGGTGTGATTTTAAGGGATTTTGAAACCAACACTTCGATCAATGTGCCAACAAAGCCAGAAAACACATGGATAACATCTTAAAAATCAAAGGACACCAAATTAAAACACACAGCTTATCCAAAATAGAACACCAAGCCATTTATACACTTAAAAACACCCGAGACATAATTATCGTACCAGCCGATAAGGGCGGAGATATAACCATCTCAAACACTAAAAACTATATTAAAGAAACAGAATTACAATTTCAAAATAACAGATTCTATGTACCCTTACCTCTAGACCCATATTATCAGGCATTGATTTCTTCACCTTTGTGCAAACAGGTCAGCGCACGTGGTATCACTAAATTGTTAATATATTTTTTATTTTTTTTAGGTTTGTACTATATGTATTAGATAGATAACGGTTAAGTTTTAAAGAATGGCTACATAGAAAGATAGTAATGCGGCATAATATTATAGCCGAAAGTTTATATTTAATAATAATGTTATTATTAAGTTTTTAATGTGTTTTCCTTAAAGAATTATGTGTATCAACGTAGCGTTATTTTAACTATTTTCTGTCTTTTCCTCAAGTTTTTTCATGTCATCTTTTCTAGCAATATTTTTCTTGGTTCCACGAAGGTCCCACCATTTTACCGTCGAAATCATTAAATATAATCGCCTCTTTTACTCGCAGAATTTATTTTCTCGCACTTCCCGTTTTTGAAAATTCATTCCGTTTGCTTGACGCCCTGGTATCTACAGTCTCCAAAAGTTTAAATTGGGCGTCAGTTGCCATCTTCTTTCTCCTTGATTCTCATCCACCTTTTATCATTTCTTCGACAGCCTCTATATCATTTTTTCTTTCACCGTAAAATTCTGCGTACCAGTGGCGCTCCTGACTCGCTTTAGGTGAAATGATTATAAAAAAAAAAAGAGAAATCTAAGATATGACCATCATTGTTTCAATGCAAGACGAAGGAGATAAATTGTTTGTTCAGAGGCAAATTTATCTAGAAAAATGTCTGAGCGTTTGGTGGAGCATTTGGTCGAGCGTATGACCGAGCATCTTCGGCTATAATTTTAGACAATATTAAGGTTGATTTTATATTTACTTTTAACTGGATGTAACTTTTTGTGGATCTTCGTCGCCAATTTGTTGTGTAGTTAGGTCAAAGTTGTAGTGACTTATTTTTGTCAGAAGTAAGACACGGAACAAGAAGGTAGGTTCAAAACTGTGAACTTGTATAGCCTGAAATATGATATTCAAAATAAGTGTTAATGTTACAGAATATAGAAATAAGTATGTATAAATGAAGATATTAATATCTGCTGTACTCGACTTCTCTTAACAGCTCGTAAATTATAGAGTCAGAAATAAATTAGAGCACGCTAACTACTGGCGCATGATACATCATACGCTAAAAAGTGTGTCACCTCTATCGAGCACCCATAGTTCAGAGTTAAAATTGCTGACTGACGCCATTTCGGTCGGGTTTCAATCCTGGGTAAAAAGAAATCAGATGTCTAACCATACTGATGAGAGGTGATACAGCGAAAGAGATGTGTCCGCGGATATATATATATATATATATATATATATATATATATATATATGTGTGTGTGTGTGTGTGTGTGTGTGTGTGTGTGTGTGTGAAAAATGTATGTATATATTTATAAATATCAATATATATATATATATATATATATATATATATATATGCAATTTGTTATATATATTATATTTTTTATATATTATATATGCGTGGTACTTATTTAAAAGCGCTCAATAAATGATAGAGCAGACATATTCATATAGAAAGGTGTGAGTTTGTAACCCTGGGTTTCACGCTTATGCGATCGTCAGATAAACTGATTAATTTTTTAAAAAATTGGTTATATGTAGGGCTGCGTATATTCGTGTATTTTTGTGGAAGTCGGGAAAATCTGTCAGACGCAGACATTTGTGGAAGTGGGGGAAATCTGTCGTCACTACAGATGCATATATATATATATATATATATATATATATATATATATATATATATACATTTGTACACCCATCAACGCGCGCAAGGACACATACAAACACGCACGCACCTTCGCTCACTGAGTATTGCATAAACATACACATGCTAATCGTGCGGGGTTTGGTATATATATGTATATATGTGCTGTTGCGCACATACATAAGCATTCGGTTCGTGTATTCGAATGGTGTAGCGATGTTGACGCGCGGACAGTTGTCGATTTCTCGTACGTACATATGTACTTTTGATGGGTTCTGTGTGAAACTATGATAGTTAAGTATTGCTATTATTTTATTTAAGGCTGTGTGGTTATTTTTTGTTTTAAAGTTGGTTATTGGCTTGTTTTTATTTTTTGTGGTTGCGTATATTTAAATGGTAGAAATTCTAATTTGTAATACTTGTTAGTGTTTATTTGTGGTGTATTAATTTTACTATGGCAGAGACGCGTGTTTTTGTTTTGCTTTTTTTATCCGTTTGGTATAAATTGTGAAAATAGGTATTTATTTTCATGTTTGTATTTGGAAATTAGTTCTGATCTCGTGTTTAGTAAGTTTTTTTGTGGGGTATGAGATATAATTGCTACTTTCTCATGTATTCAATGTAGGCATTGTTTGTAATGTTGTTGTAAGCAGGTGCTTTTTTTCAGTATTTTCCCGCTTATTGTTGGTGAAATATTTCTGTCTTTTAGGCGCCATAAGTATGTTGATAGTGTAGTGCTGTTCAAGTATTTTCTGTTGGAGAATGAAAGATTGTGGTTGTTATTTCTTTTCTTAAACGGTTCCTCAGTGGCACCGATATAGTACCATGTGTTGTTTGAACTTACCTTGGCTTTATATACTATGTTTGTTTCCTGGCAATTTCTCTGAAGTGGACATGTAGTTCCGTTTCTGCAGTTACATTGAGCTTCTTCGATTACACTATTATAGTTTTTTAATTTTTTTTGTGGCTTTTTATTATTTGTGTAATATTTTTTGTGCAGCTGTAAGTAATATTGACGTTGTTTTTGTTGAATATATTTGCTAATCGGTTTGTCACCGGGAAGTGTTTTTCTATCATGTTCAGGAATGTCTTACCTATGTTTGTTTTGAAGGCTTTGTTGTATGGTGGATTAAACCAGATGATATTTCTTTTTCTGTTTTTGCTTTTTCGTTGCGGAGGTGTATATTGTAGTTGTTGTTTGTATCTACATTTCTTTAGTGCTTCGTCGTATGGTGTTCTTTTGTTATTGAAAATATGTATGTTAGATGCATTTTCAGATAATCTGCGGCTGATTGATATGGGCATTTGTTTGATGATTGAAGGTGGGTGGTTGGAGGATGTGTGTACGTAAGTTGGATCGTCATTATCTTTTCTGTATGGTTTATATGTATTGTAGTCCAAGTTAAGAGTGACATCTAGGAGGTTTACTGTTTTTATACCTGCTTTTATTTTAGAAAGTTAACTATTTTTTCCTAAATCTATCTAAAATTTCACGGACGCACAATACATACGAAAAGATTGTATATAACTGATGTCCAGAAAAATAGAAAATTTTAGCATAAAATCTAAAAAGCACAACTTAACTGCAGGTAACATGTTATTCTTCTTTAATGTACCTTGTATAAAAGAAGATTGCAGCCCAAATCAAACATTATATATATATATACATATATATATATATATATATAATGTTTGATATATATATATATATATATATATATATATATATATATATATATATATATATGTATGTATGTATGTATCGTAACACACTTGGTATACAATCCAGGTAAATTACGATAGAGACGAACGCACGAGAACTCAATGTTAAAATCATTTATTTAATTTAATATATATATATTAATAGTTTCACTCCAAGCAAGGCGGTTACGCCACTGATGCACAGGGGACTACATGAGTGTAAAAATTTTAAACAGGAGGAGACTGAAGGGAAAGACGAGCCAGTCACAGGGTGTGTCATAGAAAGGGCAAGAGAAGGATGGGAACACAGGTGTATAGACTGTTACGAAGGTTGAGAGAAAGAAAAAGAACAAGATATACAGGGTGATGTAAAAAGAACTCCAGTCAAGTGGATAATATATAATATCTTAATAAAATAACCTAATATAAAAATCCTAATGTGTCCCTCCCACCAGCATCTATATTATTTTCATCAAACTGTGCCAGATCGCAACACGCGTTCAAATAATCTTTGATATTCAAGGATTTAGCAACCGCGCCTCTCGATCTGATTCCACTCTTGCCATCACCAGTTCATACACTTCAAATAAATTCTTTTAAACATCATGTGATTTTACTTTTATTTTTACTGGCAGCCAAGAATAACATAAAAGCATCGTGAAAACTAATTGTTTGATTTGCGTTACGTGGAAATCCTCTGCAGAATGTCACGAGCCAGAAGAAAGGCAAATTATTCATTTAAATGAATAGGTTGGAATATCCCAGTAATGCTTGGAAACAGAAATAAAGCCGTTATTATTGAAAATGAGAAACGGTGTTCATTAACGTCTTATACAATAGGAAAGAAAATTATAAATGTCAATTAATGTTTCGCATTTTGTTTCTTAAGAAGGTATATTGATTTTTTTTGTTTGATTTTCAAAGAGATGTATTATTTATGTTCTTTGGTAATCAAAACAAAAGTAAAGAAAGGGAAGTGATTCTCGGATTACTTTCGTATTATTTGTTACCTCAGGGTTACCAAGGTTATTTTATTCTTTCTGACATGGTGAGGAGATAATTCACATTCCTCAGCTGATGCGCACACACATCACAGGCAAAGGCCGTTGAATAAGGTACAGATATTGAGTAATGCACTGATTGTGGATGCATCAAGAATCGGTGTTGGTTTAAAATTAAGATACAATTCGCATGACCAACATGTTTGACCAAAATTCAAATATAAAATCTAATAAAAAATTAGACTTTTTTGTTTCGATGTACAAAAGTATTTACACACACACACACACACACACACACACACACACACACACACACACACACACACACACATATATATATATATATTCTTCAATTTTAAACGAGATATTACGCGACCTAGGTTTCTACCATGTGGTGTCTTCAGGGAATCGTCAATCATTAGCCTGCGCAGTAATTCGCTTACAAATGAAGAATATTCAAATGTCCGAAAATATAATTTTATTGAACACTTTTTTATACAAATCTGCACTGGACTAATTTTATTATGACCAACAACTAAGTAATTAAACAACATATATATATATATATATATATATATATATATATATATATATATGAAAAAAAACAATTCTTAACTGACGTATTTCAGCCTCTGAAGGACTTTACTAATGCATACGAGGTTTTATTTTAATTTTTCTATTTTAAATGTAGATTGCTGGTTGAATCATCTGGTCATAAACGTGTCTTTGGTTGAGCCCAAATATATTTTGTTTTGGCCAACTGGGTCATGTACCTCTGCCTTATAATTTATTTCTTTTGTTTTGCAGAGACGTTGAAGTGGACATTCATATTTGTTAAATATAAATGTCCACTTCAAGGTCTCTTAAAATAGAAAAATAAAAAACAATAAAAAATTGGCTAACCGTGTCTGGAAATTGAAATCAAAATATGAAAAACATCTACACATAACGTGGAACAAAGCAAAAACAGCCAAGCCTTACAACAGTGGACAAATATGTAGTCTGTGCCAAGAAAAAAATTAGAAACTAGGACATGCCCAAATAAAGACGAACTGTTAAATGAAATAACAGAAATTATGACTAAATGCATCCACACAAAGAAATACCTCTTACGCTCATACAACCATGCATGAAAAGGTCATAATTCGTTTGAATTTAAACAATGCGCCTTCATAAATTCTCTGCCACGTGAACGTTCAAATAAAACACCGTTACAAGAGCGTTCTTTAAAAGAAAAACGGTAAAGGTAAAATCAGTTATTAAAAGTCGCCTGAAGACATCACTCATGGCAGAAACCTTTGTAGCGAAATAACTCGTTGAAAATTAGAATATATATATATATATATATATATATATAAATATATATATATATTAGTATCTGTAAAATAAATAATTACATGAAAGATAAAGACTATATATACAAACAGTTAAACCCAGGCACAAATAAATATGTTCAGAAAAAATGTGAAATTTATGACTCAATAAACAATTATTAATTATTAATTTGATAATCAGTACTTTCACAAAAACGTGTTAAATTTTACCAAGATGGTATATGCTAGATGGAAATCTATCGAATATTAACCTGATACTGAATGTAAGTTTAAATATTTGATAACTATATAACTTGATTTACGGTTATATAGTGTTGAATGCGCCGGTTCCCGTCTGATCACCGAAGTTAAGCAACCTCGTAGCCTGGTCAGTATTTATGACCATTGGGGAATACAAGGTGCTGCAAATGTAATGACCAAGAATGGTCCCCCTGTCCTCCAGATTTGGGGGTTGGGTGCAGGGGCTAAAAATCATGCCCCGTAAAAAACATTTTGTTACAGCAATAAAAAGTTGCTGCCCTATGCACCACTGGGTGTGATGGATAAATGATCATGATATAACTTGACGGTCATTATTACATAAATACTTACCAAATCTTAACATGATATTATATGCCGAATTTAATACCTACTAATTAGAAGATTGAAGTTAGATAAAAATATCAAGCAACTGACAACAATGAAGATAGTATAGATACATTCTTAAAATTACAAGCCATACTTTAGTGTAAATATCACACGCTAAAAGTCTGCCGTCTTCTAACAAGCGCCAATAACTCAGAAGTAGAGTTGCCGACTGATGTATATTCGGTTGGGTTAAAATCAATCGGGTGTCTAAACGTACTGATGAGCTGCGAAACAGATATGTCTGCGGGTAACTATATATATATGCACGAATAAATACACAGCGGTGTTTTTACCAGAAAGAGGATTATTACTATTCTTATTGTTATCAAAAGGCCGTACTTGAAGAGATTAACTCTTTCTTTATATATCGATTTTAAAGAGATGCACCTTCTTTTCGTTTTTATTATTAATCGTTGTACTTCTGATTGTAACAGATTATAATGATCGCGTTTATTCCAGCAAATTTGTCCGACTCCATCTTGCCAGAATTTTGATAACGTTGCTGAATAGCAGATATTATTTATTGAGATGCTTCCTTCTCAAGTAACTGAAACATGATTACGCATCGACACCTTCCATTAATACATGTATGTGCTACAATATTACTAAAAATCATTTGATATTGACCTGTTAGTATAAATTAGTTTATTTCTAGATCCAATCCAGATCGCGATGAGATGTTTGTTACATCGCAGTTTTTCTAGTTTCTAGTTTCTATCCAGTGAGCAGACATTTTTTTAGCTTTATACGACCATCTCCTCACAAATGCTCTTGGCAATACTAAGGTTTTACTGTTCTTCTCCTATTGTTCTTATGTTGATTATTGCTTCTCCATCGGAACTTTTTCTTTGATTAAGATTTCTATTTCATTTTCAACATTTAGGGGCCGATCTTGTTTAGTTTACCGCCTTTTTAACCCTCCAGGGCCATTCGTATCATATTTGATACAGTATTTCCCTATAAGGAAACAATTGGTATTTCCCTATAAGGAAACATTTGGTATTCATTGACTGAGCAGTCAGTACTGCTTTCATTTGAAATTTATAAAATATTTCTCTTAAAAAATTGTTTTCGTACTGTATGAAATATGATACGAATGGCCCTAGAGGGTTAATGATAGAAAGCATATTTTTCTAAATATTTCAGCGGACGAGGATTAACGTCCAGAGATTTTATTACTTCGAGTTGTTTTTGAAATATTGAACCTGCAATACTACAGGATGAACTACTCATTTTAAAATATAGATAACTATATTTTTTATATAAAAATTGATAAGACAGGAAAGCGTTAACCTTTACCTTCTACTTAAAATTGCATATAGGTACGAAATTTTGCTACTAGTTTTCCGAGCCTGCCAGGAATTGTGTGAACTCATTGCATCAGGAACTCTTGTGGCATGGATGACATAATTCTTGCATTCACCCTTCAATTTCTTCAAAACACTTACTATGGTATAGCAGACATACTCTTTTATCGAAACTCCACGAAATGTCAGAGAATAAACTAAAATCGGTACTCTTGGCTGGTAACTCATACATAAAATATGAATATTTTTTACTCAGTATATAAATTATGGAAGTGAGTCAATGGCGTACATAATGAAAAAAAAACAATCTTCATTTGATTTGATGTGATAAATTGTATACATTTGAATTATTTGCTAATTCATTGATTCCAAGAATTTTAATCCTTTCTGAATATGTTCGCATATGACTACTTCAAGACAAATTTAGAAATCATTTGCATGTAACATCTTCTCTTTTAAGAATTTTTTAGAGCAATTGCTAAGACCAGCCAACATGGAGATTTTGTCAATGAATGTAATAAGGAAACTAACATATTTTGGTTGTTATTATATTTGGATAATATTTTGAAAATTTACATAAAATGCAGATGATTAATGAGCTTATTATATATGTCAAGTTGTTGCACACTTTCTTCTAATGAGTGCTGAGCCAGGGATCGAACCAGGGACCGTTGGATTTCAATCCAAAGCTCTCCCAGCTGGTTTCTTGCTACGCCTCTTCGTCTTCCTCCTCCCACGTTGCTCCTTCCACCTTTTCACTGTTTCCCTCTGCTTCAGCTTCTCGCCAAGAAATTGACGCCACTGACTCGTCGGGTGAATCGGTCGGTCGGTTTTATCTATGACACTCTACCCATAATCCATTTCCTCAGTCTATAAAAATTCCACTCGGGGGCTCCCTCTCTGTTTTCCTTTAGAATGGGCTGAAGGTGGATTATTAAGACAGCGGTGAGTATTTTTTTTTCTATATGATGGCGGTGCTTCTTTCTTTGGAACCGATTACTGCCCTGCACGCCAGACACAAACGAACCCTCTTTTTTCCAGAGCCGCTGCTAGTCTCCCTTTCATGTTCACACAAGTCTATTTGTAATATAGCCTTTAGAGAGAGGTTTATGAATGTGTTTGTGATTAAAAATTGGTGTCATTAAAATACATTAGCCAGAGGTTTATTAGTCATTATACAACTTACTATAGTAAACCATCTGACAATTTGGGGTGCTTCAAATGTGAGAAACCTCCATAATATTGGTAAATACATAACTGTGTTTACAATATTATTCATACGAATAATCTAACATAAAATTACAATGAAAAATTGAGAAAGTTTTAGTTATTCATTCATTTATTCATTTTAGTTATTCATGCGTAAAATAACAATGTATAAAACCTTGATCAGGATACCATGTTTCTGCCTTTTTACAAAAACACTGAAGATTTTATAAAGTGTTTCAGCAACCTTGTTTTATTCAGTAAAATTTAGCCAACTAATGATTCTGTACAGTACCACCTTCGTTCGTAACTACACATTTACATATATTCACACACCACACTTAATAGAAGATTGGATCATACAGACCTCTTTAGTCTACTAACCATAAGCTCGCTGATTGGTTAATTTTAAGCCAATCAAATTGTTTGCACGTGAAAAACGAGTTTTCTCGCGCATATTCGACGACTATTAAAGGGGTCGCTTTCTGTAGCTCCTTAATGAGACTTCAGCTGCCTAACAAATCCATGACAGTTGAAAAATATCTTCAAACACACAAGCACGCACAAATACAATAACAGTTCATCTGTTAACTCCCAGCCATGCACCTCATATAAGAACACTGTACGTTTCTTTATCAACATTGAGTAATTTGTTAATACTTGTATATTTTTGTTAAAATTCGTGATTGGTTATTCTGTTCATGAGTCTTATATATTTTCTGATCCTAAATATAAATGAATGTGGTTGTTTCCGCTATATTTTCTTGGCTAACCAGACCGACGCGATTGAGAAACCCGTACAGTTTGTTTTCCAGGTTCTCCACAAAATTATTGTCACTGGTATCTTCTCAATACGTATCTTATCCAGAATTCACCTTACTTTATCCAGAAATCTTATGTAAATGATTTCCTATTATAAAACATAATAGATAAGGTATGGAATAAAAATAACTGGTATGAAATTTATTAAAATTCTAAATTATATTAAACGTAATTGTAATTATGGAAATTATAATAGAACATGTGTAAAAGGCGAGCTAACTTCTAATTCCCAGCTAGTATATTTTTCAACCGTTATCTGTGAATGAATGGGAATCAATTCCAGGTTCTCGTTGTGGGTTTACAATGTAGGTACTGTGCTCTCGTGCCTTAAATATAAAAAAATGTAAAACTAGGAAACTCTGGATTAAAAGCCGAGAAGATGATATTAAAGAAGTTATTCATTCTATTTCACAATATTTCTGATTGTCTAGTGCGTATCGAATGAACCACAGTTAATCTACAAGGCAATCTTGTTAACAGTTTTTCTGTGATGTGATTATTATGCCTGCTGACCGGATTATTACTTTTTCAGGCTTAAAACTCAAAATAAACATATCGTTAGTTTGGCAAAGTAAATACAAACAGCATGAAAATATTTACAGCAATTTGTATATAACAACGAAAAAATAGTTTCTGTTAAGGAAAAGTTGAATATCTCGATTTCTTCAGAAAAGAAGTAATCATATACTGAGTTTGCTAAGTTCTACGATAAGAAGAATGATTTTCTTCATCAATCATTCTTTTTTAATTACTTTTCGTCCTCTTACAGTGACGAATTTATAAAGTCAACTTTATAATTGTCTGACAGAGTATTATGATATACAGGGTTTGTTTCGATTCAAAGTAAGAGATATCCATTTTGAATAAGTTTTAACGGATAACATGGGATTGATTATAAGCGCTATTTTTTCAATTCATGATTTAAAAGCTTATTACATAAAGATACTCTAATTTGGTTATTTTCTAAGACGGTGCCACATAAGACTACGCACATTTCTATTAACTATTTTCTTTAATTCACTATTGCTTTCTAAAACAGACAATTGGGATTTTACCTATGGGCGTCAGGTGTCTGTGTTTGAGAGATAATTTTTTTATTTTAACTTTTAAGAGAATGCCCAAAGAAAAAAAATGTTCCAACCGATAACTTATATATGATATTGTATTTGATTAAGTTAAGCTGAATGAAAGAGAATGCTTCAGATTATACAATCTTGAGCCAATTAAGAACTTTAAATCTTTATATTAAATGAAAAGCATCACTCTCTACTCGAAAAATTATCTGACTTTTAGATCACACTTTACCAGACTAATTTCGAAGATGCATAATAATAGAAAATAATACTTCGTAAAAGAGAAACATGACGTTATTAAGAAATCGAATACTGATATCTGAAACAAAGAAAACACTTCAGAACTTTGTATAACGCTTTTTATAATAGTGGATTGTTGAGAGATTACTCAGTGATATAAGAAACAGAACGTAACTAACATGGAGTTCTACCCATCGTTCGTATACCTGTCAAAGTTCGTAGATGTGGTGGAGTGGATACCGACTAAGAAAAAGAAATCGGGGATCCGAGTTCGAATTCCAGTTTTATTCACATACACACAAATAACCCCGGAAAAGATATTCATATGTCTTGTCCCTCTAGTTATAGATTAAATAACAGGACAGGTTGGGTTTTATAACCTTGGCTGACAATCAGTCTACCGCAGAAGTAATGGCAACATACTTCGGGATAATGCCCTGCCCAGTCAGTCATGACTGTTTCGGGACATGATCGCCCAACCGTGTATCACATAGGGCATCACTTCGAACACTGTGCCATATAGTTCTCTTCTAGCATAACCATCGAGGACATTTGAAATATTTCTCCTACCCAATTTAAATTACATGGTCTGAGTCAACCCGTGGTAATATCTTCTAGGCACTTTCCTAAGGCCACGGTAATTAGTATCGTGTCACATTGCCAAGAAATCACCTTCAGAATTAATTGACCATTGTGAGAACTGAGGCCGTATGTTTGATATGGTTACATTCAGTTTCTACTGATGTAAACTGAGCATATAAAAGGTTACATGACAAATGAGTAAATATCAAGGATAATAACACAAAGAAACCGCCTAATATTTACAAACAGGAAAATGAAATTCTAAAGAAGTAATGATGGAAAAATGCTTTCATAATTGAACCGTACAGAGGCAGGAGAAAAGGCCTTTGAACTAACTGAAAATATGCTTCATATAAATGCAGTAAGAAGAGGGAACATAAACTTAAAAAAAGATGTGTTTTCAGAAGCAACAAGCAGAGAGATTCTTAAACATCTATACACCTAAACAATATGATAATTCTGCTTTGAATTGCGTAAGTTAACCAAATAGATTGCGTGTTCATTATGCTTTAATATTGCCTCAAATAAATAAGGGATAAATACATTTTTATTGCGATGAAAGAAGAAAGAAAAAATACCTGACGCGACATTGTTACTTTAATGTCGAAACAAAATGTACAATTTTGTAGTAGCTTCTTGTATGTCCATGTTCTAACATAATAATTGATATTTTATATGTGATACATCACAACAGGCTTGAATGTAGATGACGAATATATTATGCTCTCGATACTATTGAACCCTCTAGAGAGAGACTTAAAAAACAGTTATCAATTCCGCAATTTATGCATTACACTTTAGCAATGATTAAGTTCTCTCGCTGACTAGCGTGTGTATTCCCAGTTTATATACAATTTACTAAATTTTTTCTTACCTGATTCCATAAGCCGATGGTTTTTTGGTTTAGCGATTCTGCCTAACACCAAATCAGTCGAGTTTCGATTTCAGCTATAAGCAAATAGATTTCTAGCCACACTGATGCGCTGAGAGACAGTGAAACAGGCTTTTATGTGGATGACGAATATATATATATATATATATATATATATATATATATATATATATTAAAATAAAATGTGTGTACTGACAATTTTCTGATGAAATAAATTTTTCAGATAAAATAAATTGGAAACATAGTTTGTGTTTATTTTAAACAGAATTCGTTGATACGGATAATAATTTACGTATTACAAGTAAAAGATATAAGAAATGAGCTGTAACTTTGGCATATGTATTAATTATTTATTATGCATTGTTCTTAAGCACTTTCAATCTTCTTCCTCCATTACTTACATCTTTCAGTTATAATACGCGAAAGATTATCCGTGAGTATGAACGGATTCTATTAAAAGTAAGCAGACACAATATTTGCAATTTATTTCATCTGACATATATATATATATATATATATATATATATATATATTAAAGCGGCTTTTCCTTTTGACGTGAACTTGTATATGTGCTTTCACTGACATATTTATATTTCATCAGTTTTTATACTAGATTCCGGTAAGAAATATACTTCATGTATACGTTAATTCGAAACAACTACAATATAATTGTTTTTTTTTTACAAAAAATATATTCAGCACATTCTTATGTATTTTGCAAAGGATATCTAATCATATCTGATTGTATTTAGAATTTCCTTATATCGTTCATATATTCATGGGTATGTATGTTTATTGATTTTCTGAACTCTCCTATTATATTTGTATATTGTTAAATATATTGTATGAAATATTCATATCACTTGTTTTTATTACATGTTTTGAAAGGTTGTTATTTACAAATAGATTCTTTGATATTTTCTAAGCAGAAATGAAAAACAAATTTTACAAATCGACTTAATCACAACTGATTAGTAGAACATAAAAAAGTCTATTGAAATATCCATTTTTGTTCCCGCTAAAGATAGTTTCATTGAAATGTCAAATATTTTCCGAAAATGGCCGACTTACGTTTTAAAAAGTATATTTATTTTATCTACAAAAACATATATATACTCCATATTTTCTTTTTCTTGCTTATATCTATTTTATTTTTTTTTTGTGTGTAAATATAGTTATCTTTCCGTCTTGCATTTTTCCCATCTAGACATTACTTTTAACGAGCACTATTCATTGGAAATTCCCATGGTCTATATCGATGAAAAATATTTCAGTCAATGTATGCGGGCAAAATAATTTGGCACATCTTATGAGGAAAATGGATATCTTTTCAATTTTTTGCTAGCTCGACGAGCGATCGTAAAGTGGTGTTTAAGTTGGTTTATATACGTCAATTCATGAGGACGTATTCGTCAAGCTAATGTCTAGTATCAATCGAAATCATCATTCACGCATACATACGAAATGTCCAATTTCAAACGGTGTGGATATGTAATTATATATCAAAAATACATTACCAACTACAAACACATGTCAAAAACATTATATTAGAAACGTATAATTTATTAAAGTATCTAACAAGTTTTTCTAAAAATAAAATATGTAAGTAAAATGCACCACAAAATGCAAAGATGTAATGAAAACAATACATATACAGAAAGAAGGAGAGAGAGAGAGAGAGAGAGAGCAAAACACACATACACACACACATAGATATACATTATTATTGGAAAGGAATATAGAATTATTAAACAATTATTTACCTTTTTTCCTTTAGGCTAAGAATACGTTAGTTTCTTAAGAATTCAAATAGACATGTAGTCTCTCCTTGAATTTGGAACGCCACAATTTATACACACGCTTTTTAAAAAGTCAGTTTAAGTTGAAAGTTGATTAAATAATTAAAATCTAACAACACAAAAGTAAAAATTATAGTCTTTTTTTCTTTTTTCACTTTCTATGTCTCTGATGACTATTTAATAAAAATGAAAGATATAAGGTTGATAAATGTTTCTGATTTGGTGCATATCTTATCATTCTGTTGAATTCCGATACATATCTGATATATAATTCAGCTCAACTCATTCATTAAATACTAAACATATAAAGAGCTTACATATATCTTTCAATTTTTTTATCATTCTCAAAAACATGATTAAATATTGACATAACATTAGATCTTTCATTTACCTTTTTTGTGTTCTGTAAGCAATATTATGTCTAACGTTTTTGCAGATTGTGCAAAAAAGTAAGCTAGCCGTAATATTGATTCCCGAGCAAAAAATTAATTACAATATGAAAGTCCAGAAGTAATGTTTTTCATTTTTTTAATAATATCACACCGAGCAAGGCGGTAACGCCACTGATGTGCATGAGGCTACATAAGAGAAAAAGATTAGAGGAGAGTGAAGAGAAGGACGAACCAGTTAGAAAGAAGCAAGAGAATGATGGGATTACAGGTGTGATGACATTTACAAAGGTGGAGAGAAAGGAAAGGATATACAGGGCAGTGTAGAAAGAACTAAAATCAAGTAGTTAAGAGATGAGTATTGAACTTGCATTTAAATTCCTTGGGGTTATAGCCGTGAAGAAAGCAAGAATAAGGAAGCGAGTTCCACAGACGAGAAGTGCGAGAAAGAAGCTGAAGGAGTGGAATTTGCGTCTGCATTTAGTTGATCTAACTGTGAATGGGTGAGACCCAGATGTCAGTCTAGTTGTACGAGTAAACACCTGTTGCAGAGGCACCAGTGACTTAAGATCGTTGGAGCAGAAGCCATGGAAGTATTTATAGAACAGGCACAGGGATGCCACATCTCGTCGGAGGGAAAGTGGCTGTAGTCGGGCCGACAAGTCAGCACCTATCACATTACTGATTCTTCTTTGGAGCCTGTCAAGAACACAGACGTGAACAGCGGGGCCACCAGTCCATATATGACAGTAGTACACCATGTACGGAAGAATGGTTGATTTGTATATATGTAGGTGGAAAAATATCCTGGTCCGACACAGTGACCCAACCATCCTAGCAGTGGATTTAGCTATTGTCTCAATGTAATGGTTCTACTTGAGATCAGAAGAGAGGATAAGGCCGAGGTGGTGCAGAGTATTGATCTCGGGGAGACTCATTTGATCCATGCTTTAAGGGTGGCAGGAGAGGTTGCCTGTGATGATTGATAGATAACAGCTTGGTCTTAGACGCATTGAAATTTACGAGTCACTTCTTACCCCAGTTCACCACAGAGTGTAGATCCCTTTCAAGATCAGCATCGAGATTATGTTTGTCAGTCACGCCGGGATAGGCTGACCATTTTACACACGAAAATTGCTAAATCAGTAAAAGGAAAACGGATCATTTTCGAAGGTGAAAAAATCGTAAAAGTGAAATTTCAGGGAAAACCAGAAAGTTAACAATATGCATCGTGAAAGACACACATAACCTGGTAGGAATGGACTGGATGCAGAAGTTTAATGTATGTGATTTACCCATTAGCTCTTGTTGTAAAACAAGGGAAGAGCGTGCCGACAGAAACTATGAAATTGAAAAAAAGAATTACACGGACAAATTTCAGAGTTATTCTCAAGCAGTATATGACGAGGTAAAAATTTCGCAACAAAAATCGAGCTAAAGAAGAATATGCAACCAGAATCATTACACCCAGAGTTACAAGAAAAACATTCAAACTAGGTGAACAAATAACTTCAGAATGTTAAAAAATAATATGGCACATTGGGAATCTGGAACAATAATAAACGCACTAGGAAATGCAATACACACAATACAGGACGAAAAATATACCCATAAGAGACACACAAACCAAATACAGAAAAGAAGTGATGAGCCAAGCTCATCACCTTCAAAGATCACTGTCGTGATGGAAGAAATTTTGAAGCCTTTGAGAATATTAGAAAACAAAAGAAAAAATATTAACATCCTAAAAAGAAGGGGGTTCTGTGGGATCTCTTCTTTTTGTAAATGATAATGGACTCGAGTGAGTGTATATATAATCCTGCCATAAAAAGAATCTCGGATCTTATCTGTAGTTGTAGTGGCAGTTTACAGTTGGGAGTAATCATAGAGATCCGTTACAGTTATGGAAGAGTTCAGACAGATGCCGAAGTTACTCAGAACACAGAATATCTCTGAACTCCACTCAGCTAGAATAAGTTACCCGGACATACTATTTCCAACGACTTCACTTCAAGACATATATTTCTTTCTACTAATAGTATTCCTGATTTGACTAACCCGCGTTCCAGTTTGTATATTACGTTCAATATTACCTACTTTTCTATTTCCATATCGGTTTTTGTTGTATATTATTTTGTGCTGTTTCTCATACGGAATCCACAACAGGTACAAATTATTTTGCTATTTTAATAAATGTTAAAAAAAATAATACTTAAATATTCAGCAAATATATATGGATACAGGCCATACATATGGATGCACACGTTTTTGTAGACGCACTGTGTTCTTTATAAATTTGAATTGCCGGGCAGTTCTTTCGAGCGTCTAACTAGAAAAACTTAGGTTATTTATAAGATGTAGTTTTTGAACAGTTTGAATATTAATAGCGTTTATTTAGCAACGGAAATGATTTGTTAAATTTTTTTTCTTTTAATAGAAAGACGTCAAATCGATTTCCTGCCATGCTCAACTCACAAATCTCGGAATAAACGCTATTACCATTCAAACAGCGCACAAACCTCATCTTTAGCAGATAAACATAAAAATAAATTAACAACACTTAAAAAGATAAAATTGAAAATTGCTAAAAAGGTGAAGAAATGTGCATTAGAAAATGGATTATGGGCAATGTTTGCACATTTTTACTCCTAACAAATAGAATGATTTTAGGAAAAACTAAATATAAATTTAATAAAATGTTCTTTGTTTGGCACCTTCAAAATATACAAATGTACAGTGTGCGATTAATAAATTACACTGTTTGATATTTTTTGTACCCAGATATTTTTTGGTAAAGGACTAATGCATCGAGTATAATTTTTCTCGCTGAACATGAAAATCAAGTTATCCAGGGAAACACGCTCAAATGTTGTATGGGGCATATTTACAGCTGTGAGGTTACTCTTCGACTTTTCTTTAAAACTGAGCCATGCTTGTCCAATATTCCGTTGTCTACTGTCAAGTTAACTATACATTAATATCTTGTAACATGGTCAGGCCGGCAAATTGTGACTGCATCAGGAAAGTCACTATTCCATCAATGTTGCATTCCGCTAAAAGATATGTATTGGTCTTTCTATCACAAGAAATATGGCAACAGATCGCGCGAAGAAAACGTTTGTAGAAAACATCCATGTAATTCAGCTGGGACCTATACAGAGGTGGGCAACTGTGTAGTTATAACGACCTCTCTACAACCCCACTTTTTGTTTCAAATCTGATACCTTTCTGATTCGATTATGTGGGCCGAGCCAAAGCTTCTCAAATACATTTGTAGATTTGTTGAACTGATTTGTTATTTTCTCAGGAAAATACTTATGTGCATTCATCTTACTTCCTAAATATGTAAATGACATCAGATACATCAAGTTCTGTTATGACAAATATTTTTAAAACGAAACAAATTTGTAAGAATTTCTTTTTTCATCAACATATCGAAATTAGAAAATTGATAAGTATTATTTGTAATATTGAAAAATCCATCATTAAATTAATTTGCCACAAGTTGTTTTGTGCATTTGATAAAAATTTAAAAACGAAATTCTGGATTAAATATGTAGCAAATATATATGAATACACGCTATATATATGGATGCATATGTTTCTGTAGACGCCCTGTATTCTTTATTTAATGTGAATTACCGGGCATTTCACTCGAGATTCTTACTAGAGAAGCTTAGGTTATTTATTACATGCAGTTTTTGTATAGTCTGAAGAGTAATAGTGTTTATTTAGCAACGGAAATGAATTGTTTTTTTTTATTTTTAATAGAAAGACGCCAAATCGATTTCCAGCCATGCTCAACTCAAATCTCGGAATAAACGCTACTACCATTCAAACGGTACAGAAACCGCATCTATAGCTGATGAACATAAAAATAAATTAACTACACTTAATAAAACTTGAAAATTGCTAAAAAGTTAAAGAAATGTGCTTTAAAGAATGGATAGCGAGAAATGTTTGCATATATTTGTTCTCAAAAAATAGAGATTAAAAACTAAATATAAAGTCAATAAAATTTTTTTCTGTCATCTTCAAAATGTACATATGTACAGGTTATGATTAATAAATTACATAGGTCGATATTCTTTGTACCCAGATATTGTTGGGCAATTAGCACATGTTTTTAGGTCTTTTTTCCCACTAAAGATTAAAATCAAGTTAATCTTTCTCCATAACATCACGTTTTCAGTATAGACAATTGCTATTTTGCTTGAAGTCGGCCAAAACATTCATTTAACAGTAATATGCCAGGACAAACAACAACCATCCTTAAATGTTTTCATGTTAGATAACTTATAAAAAACGATGCCAAAAACTTCTCCTCAACAGGAAATGAATTTCTTTACTGTTAAATTTTATCTCCATTAAGTAATAATTTCGATAACTAGAGAAGCACATATGAGCATATTAAAAAGGGAATAAAATACTTGTAAATTATGTTCATAAGCACCATGATGTCAAACTGGCTTGTATAAATTTTTAGTCAAACAAGATGCTGGCGCTGTTGGGGTTGAGGAGGAAAAATGCTTAGTGGTCTGTTTTTGTCTATTTTAAGTGCTGATAAAGGAAATTCTAATATTGCTAGTCAGAAATACACACGCCAATCAGCCTAATTTCTTAATGTTACTTGCCATGTTATACACAGACTACATGACAATATCCGACCTCCTTAAATTGATATAATACAAAATCTTAAGAAAACTACTAATAAGACCTTAAGAAAACTACTAATAAAATCTAAAATCGCTGTTCTTGAATGACTTCTAAAGAGCTTCAACTATGAAAGCTATAGAAAAAAAAAAAGAAATCTTAAATGTTAAAAAGCTAAAAACATTGAGGGCACAGGAATATTTTATGGTTATTTGTCATTTTTTCTTTTGATTTTCACAACGATGGGCAAGATTTGAACAATTTGTAAGGCTTTCCAGCTTGAATGTTGATTTGTAATTATACCAACGATTTCCCAAACTTCTTTGACTACATACTATATATATTTCTTTGTGTCACTGATGTCAAAATAAATAAATCGTGTCTAATATTCAGATGCAGAATTTAATCCCAACACAAATTTAAAGTATATGAACACTGGATGTAGCAATCCTGCTAAAATAATCTGGAAGGTCTCTATTTCGCCAATCTTGCATTTCACGAGAAAATTGGCATTGGACACCCTATCATCAGAAATACAAGGTTTCCATAAAGTTCGTGTGTACTTTAAAAAATTTATAACTTTATATGTATTTGTGATAGCAATAATATCCAAAAGTTGTTATAAAGTTGTGTGTACATAGTTTTATGTATAGTTATTAAATATTTTTTTACCACAAAATTTGCATCAAATTTTAGATTAGTAAAAAATATGAACTGCAAAATCGTATAACACTTTTATTGCTAAAGTTAGGACAAGTAGAAACTTAAATAAAATTTCAATAAAACCTTAAAACATTAGATTTACTTTTTGCTAATCCTTTTTACAAATTATTTCTATCGCAAATACATTGTTATGTTTTTTTTTAAAGTGCACACGAAATTTATGGACACCCAGCATAGCAACAGATTGCGTGCAGAGAACATTTGTGGATGAAATCCATGTAATTAAGCTGGGACCTATATGGTGTCAACAATACAGTGGTTTGTAACAGTGTAGTAAAAACGTTCTTTCTATAAATACAAAATAAATAAAATGTGTCTAATATTCAGATGCAGAATTTAATCTGCAAAATGGCAGTGTCTATCTGCATATGAAACCCAACACAAATTTAAGGTATATGAACACTGGATGTAGCAATCCTGCTAAAATAATCAAGTATATGCCTAATATACAGAACACAGGATAAATAAATTCTTTCTTTCAAAACAATTTTCTATGACAAAAAAAAGATTATGAAAGATCTTTAAATGAAAAAAGCTATAATAAATAAACATGTTTATAAACCTCAATTAAACAAGCAAATAAAATTAATGTGAGGAAACGAAACGTTATTTGGTTCGACCAATCTTTTGATTTTGAAAAAAAGTCCGAAATGTGCAAAGTATTTTTGAATTAATTAATAAACACTACACTAAAACTCAGATAAAGTTATTTAATAGAATTACAGTGAAATTAATTTACAGCTTCACTTAGAAAATTACATAAAGAAAAAAAGGCCATTAATTTAATAGAAATACGTGCAGCAAATTATGGTTAATGAAAATGTAAAGGCAGACACAAAAATAAATGCCAATTGGACAGATATTTTTTAAAATAAAGTCATTATCTATACATCAGAAGTAATAGATCCAGATTGACTAAATATTTAACTTCACCATAATATTTGTGGGCTAAATTTTTCAGGAACCCATTAGTATATATTATCCAAATTATTTATTACTGCAACATAAGAGATAGTGATACATATTTACTCATACTTAATAGCATTCCGAAACAATGACATTCTCAATAGACTTCTGTATAGCCACATGTTTTTTCAAATCTTTTCATCTATTCGAAAAATTTCCAATATTTTCAGCAGTATTCGATTATCGATATTACTGTGTTTGCGTACTATTTAGAATCTTTACTTTCATAAATATTACTTATGTTGTATACACATTTGTCCTATAATATTATTGGATTCGGTACCATTATCTACTTTATTACAATATTCTTATAGACATGGCTATAACAGATGGTACTTGCATGAGGTGCAAAACGATGAGTGACCATACTTTTGCTTGGCCATTTTTGGTACTGATTCTAGATTATTTTTCATTCATACATTTATCAATGATCTAGCTCATTTATGTAATCTAAGATATTTACCATGATATTGCAAGAAAACATAATTAACTGTAACTACGCAATCAGAATTTAATGACTATTAAAAATGGGCTTACGGCCTATCACGTTGAATACACCGGTTCTCGCTCGATCACCGAAGTTGAGCAACGGATGTGCGCTGTGAGTTGTGGTGCAGTGGCTATCGGCTCGGAAAGAGAAATCGGTGAGCCGAGTTCGAATTCCAGTTGAATAACCTGCATTCACTTAAGCACTGGTACTCTTGGGAAAGGTATTAATCCGTTCATTCTCTTCAGTTATGGGTTAAATAACAAGGGTAGGACTTGGGGACCCTGCTCTTAAAAACGATGAATCGTGAAAAGAAAAACGTTGCAAAAATAAAAAAATAACCTGACCCAAAAAATCACTGGTCATGACCTTAAAATGATCCCATAAGGATTGATAGGTCTGAGAAACAAACAAACAATTAAAAATGGCTATTAATGGAGTGATGTTGTATAAGGTGAAGAAAAGCAAAGACGTGTTGTTCAACTGGTTATACAGTAAAAGTAACGCTTCTATTTAAACACGCATCAAGTACAAGGGTGAATCATTTTCTCTCTATGGATATTCATTTTTTCTAGAATTTTTATTTTTATTCCCAACTGAAATTAAAGCCAAAATACGATGTTTAGAACGGCTCAGGATTAAACATAATAGACACACATTATCTCTTATATTTAACAGTATGTATATGATAAATACACACACACACACACACAAATATATATATATATATATATATATATATATATATATATATATACAAACGTAAAACATTATTGCTGATAAGAGGGAAAGAATCTTTGAATACGTCATTTAGAATAATAAGATTTAAATTTCAAATTTATCCATTGCAATTAAAATTAACATTAAGGTTTTAAAAATATAAATAAGTAAAAAATTTAAACATAAAAAGTATATATAACTTAACAAATATGTAAATATAAATACAGCCACATCCAAACACACACACACACACACACACACACACACACACACACACACATATATATATATATATATATACCTATTTACACAAATGCACCCATGTACGCTTAAGCTTTCTCATAACCAATCATATATACATATACATAAATATACCTACAAATGCAACTGTATACATATACACATACATGCGTATATATATATATATATATATATATATATATATATATATATATATATATATATATAGTTTTGTCATCCGCAGACAGATCTGTTTCGCCGGATCACAGCTCATCATATATATATGCGCATGCATGTGTATATAACGGCTTTACACCCATATCCACTCCTTCAACAACCCTACTTTAAGATACCAAACAGGCCTTTTTAAAAAATACTGCGAATTAAATAAAGTAATTAGATAAAATGGGAACTTATAGGCAAGGCTAAGACCCCTAATAACTTAAGAGATAGGTGTAATCTATGTTTGACAAAAAAATTAAATTTTTATAAAGTTCAGGACAAAAATATACTCCTTAATAAACGAACGGAGATCATAAGCTTGTGTCGCTATGGAAATATGTATAATTTACAAGAATTATCCTATTACCTCCAATTAGTCTCAATGAAAATTTGCAAAAAAAAAAAAATTGTGAAATTTGGCCAAGCAGTTAATTCCTCATTGCCTACCAGCACTAACTCAAGGGTCAGGCTATATACTTCCCAATACCACCGAAATATTATTACTAAATTCCTTCCCCCAGCCCAACCCAATGAAAACCAACACATCCCACCTCTTTTCATTACCTAAGCAAACCTCTAGGCTTAGAATTTTTCATCATTCGCTGTTTATAAGAGTTATGCATGTCTTTAAATGATATGTTGAAATTGGATATTTTCCTACTAAGTTTTACCAGAAATTACAGATAAATAAAGCTATATATTTATATATATATATATATATATATATATATATATATATATATAAACTGTGTAATATTTAACAAAAAATAATGTATTCGGACGTGAAATTTTTAAGTTTCAGAAAAATAAGCCTTTGATAAACGGGCTTTGACAATCAGCCGGTATTATGTAGTGAAGTGGGAAAATATTTTGAAAATTGTTGTTAAATTTAAAGTTAAGGGAAATAAATTGGGGGATTAAAAATTGAAATTTAGTATCTATGCTAAATTCCTAGTCAACTGATACGATCAGAAAATGTCTGTGATAAAGTGTTTGTTCTATATCGTTGTTGTAAGTCATACGACAGAGATTAAGAAGAAGCCTAGAAATATTCTATACAAAAAGAAATTAATTTTGAGTTGCATTTAATTGGGTTATATTATAATTTAAAATTTAAAAATTTGGATTTATGATGGCATTTGTTCATGAATTATTTTTGTATCTTTAAAAGCGGATTTACTTTAGGATACTGTATTATTTTATTTTTTTTAACTAAACATAAATTGCATCTATCGGAAAAGTTTTTGGGGTTGCGGGCCAAACCTATCAGTCTCCAAATTTCATGGCGTTTATTCCCTCTTTTTACATTTCCCAAAACTTCAAGAAAGGTATGTTTGGAAATTTAGATTGGCGTCAGAAAAGAAGTATTTATGAGTGTAGTATCAGTATTTAAATTCTCTTGTAGAAATTCCAGCGTAAACTTGGTAATGTTTCATGTTGATTGTCGGGGAGATTTGGGTTTAATAGATAAGAGATTCAGGAAAGCAGTGGTTGAATGCAAAAGATATCCAGATGCCGACTGCAAAAGTGATCATGTCCCAGTCATCTGCAAACTAAAGATAAAACTCCAGAGAATGAAGCAGCCCAGCACAGCACCAAGGCTGAAATACAACACGCTCGTGAATGACCTCAACTTGCAGAAAAATACACTAACAGCGTGAGAAAGCAATATGAAGAAAGTATCTTTTTGCGACAGGAGAGAACAATATGAAGAATAAAATGAGAAAAGACATTCAAAATGGGACTCACTAAAGAGGCGATGTTGATAACAGACAATAACATTGCCCAAAAGGATATCAGACGCAAATATAAAAATACGAGTGGATAACTGAATATATTCTCCACATGATGCAAAGGAGACAAAAAATAACACCAATGCATAGAGGAGAATACAGGAAACTACACAGGAAGATAAGGAACAAATGCAGACAGCCCAAAAAGGAATGGCTCAGCAACAAATGCGTAGAAGTAGAGAGACTGATCAGGATCAATAACGCAGAGATGAATAAAGAGATAAGAGAACTGACAGGACAAAAAACCTGCTCCTCAACAGGATGCATAAAATCCAAGGATGGAACAATCATATTGGCGAAAGAAGAAATACTCCAAGGATGGGAAGAGTATGTAAAGTATCTTTTTGCGACAGGAGAGAACAACCGAGAATACACTAGAAAGAAGATAGACCGGAAATATTAAAATCCAAAGCGGAAGCTGCAATGGCCAAACTGAACAGAAACAAAGCAGCTGGTCCAGACGGCATCGTAATAGAACTGCGGATAGCCCAGGAAGAATACGGCATAGAAAAAAATTACCGACATAATAAACAAAATTTATAATAATGGAATAATACCAGTTGACCTATGCAAGTCGATATTTATAGCATTGCCGATGAAACCAGGTGCAAACGAGTACGAACTACACAGAACTATCAGGTTAATGAAACAAATTACAAAACTGATTGTCAGAATCCTGAGGAATAGAGCGAGAAGCAGAATCAGGCCAGAGATAGGACAGGGACAGTGCGCAATTGTCAATGTTACTGGAACAAGATACGCCATATTTATGATTAGGTTGCTCTACGAAAGGCCAGTAAAAATGAAGAAGTACCTGTACCTATGTTTTATTGATTATGCGAAGTCATTCGACAAAATACGACACAAAGAATTAGTGGAGATGCTCAGCAGCCTCGACAGGTTTTGGAAAGACATCAGAGTAATCAAGAATCTCTACTGGCAGCAAACTGCTTACATATGGACAGGTAACGTTTTCAGCAGATTTACAAAGATAGAAAAGGCGTAAGACAAGGATGTGTCTTTCCACCAGATCTGTTCAACTTGTACAGCGAGAATATTTTGAGGACCCTAGATGATACGCCAGGAATTGTTATTGGAGTCCACAACTTGAACAACATAAGGTATACAGATGATACGCTGCTGATTGCAGAGATGGAAAGAAAACTACATGACCTCCTACAGAAGGTAGCTGTGTGACAAAAAAGGCTACAAATAAACTTTAAGAAAACTGAATGCTTGGTCGTCAGCAAAAAGAGCAACCGAAAATGATAAATACAGGTGTGGGATACCAGAATCAAGCAATTGCAAAAATTTAATTACCTAGGTAGTGTTCTTACAGGAGATGAAAATGCGACACAGAGGTCCGAAGGCGAATTTGCATGGCAATGGACGCGTTCCTGAAGCTGAGTAAAGTGCTAAGACGCAGGAAAATTTCACGAGAAACAAAAAAAAGTGTACTGGATTGCTATGTGATATCAGTTCTTCAATACGCCAGTGAATGCTGGACAATATCATCGAAAATGAAGACAAAACTTGAAGCAGCGGATACGTGGTTTTACAGAAGTATGTTGCAGATATCGTGGACTGAGCATGCAAGCAACGATGAGGTGTTGGAAAGAATGGCAACGAAAAAGAAATTAATAGTGAGCATCAGGAAGAGACAACTGAAGTTCTTGGGATATGCAGTTAGGAAGGAGGGCTTGGAGAACCTGATACTGACAATCCAAATAGAAGGAAAAAGAGACAGAGGAAGGTAGCGGATAACATATTTGCAGGGCCTGATCAGGTGGACGACGGAACGTGGATTTTGAGGTGTAACAGTAGAAAAGATACTAAGAGCCACCAGGGACAGGGAGACGTGGAGAACCATGATCGCCTACATCCTGAAGAGACATGGCACATAGAAGGTGAAGAAGATTCCCTTGGTAGATTGACATTTGTATTCCTTAGGACTATTGTTAACGGAACTACAACTACAAGAATTTAAAATAGCCATTTTAGTATCAGTATTACCTAAATGCTTTAAAAAATTGAATATATATATATATATATATATATATATATATATATATATATATATATATATATATTGTGCCTGATGGCTATAGAGAAGCTTCACCTTTATATTCTGACACCGTTTGATCATTTCGTTTCTGAATCTATTTTAATTGTAATATAATCTGTGCTGGAATCACATATTACATCTACAATGTTTATCAAATTGCACCCTACATTCATTTATATATTTATATATATATATATATATATATATATATATATATATATATATATATATATTAAGACGGATGCTTTTATAGAAACATCACTTCTATATCCCAACACTTTTCCCTGTCAGACCTGCTTACTACAATCTTAAATTGGGATAATCAGAGTTAGTCAAAGCAGATAACCGGCTCACAACACAAAAGTTGAAAAACTGTGATTAACACTGAATGACTGACAACAGCAAATCAGTGATCAGTACAGTTGCACCAAAACAGAGCGACTACGAATGAAAATAAAATATATGCAGTTGCAGAAATGAATTGAGAAGGTACGGATCTTAGTGAGCAAATGCTTATCACATTGACAACCTAGAGTTACAAGGTATTTTGACAACGAAAATACTTCAAATGATCGCATAATTGGTGAAGTAATGTTTCCGCTCATGTTGAGCAAATCAAATTTACCTTCAAAAAGGCTGTCTAACGAATGCAACACTGGAGTCAACAAGCTAAAACTTGTTTTATATAAAGAAAGCTTTTTCTTTTCAATCATATCGCCCCGAGCAAGGCGGTAACGCCAATGATGTGCAGGGGGCTACATAGGAGTGAAAAGATTGGAAAAGAGAAAACCGGAAACCGTATCCTAAACAGGAAACAAGGGATGAGCCTCTTCACCTGTTCAACAGACGTGTGTGAAGTGTGAACCGGGCGATAGTCTAGTCGATCTACTCTAATTGAAAAAAAAAATTGAGAAGTTTGGAAAAGAGAAAACCGGAAACCGCATCCTAAACAGGAAACAAGGGATGAGCCACTTCCCCTGTTCAATAGACGTGGGTGGAGTTTAGTCTATCTACTCCAATTGAAAAAAAAAGAGCGAGAAGTTGAAAATGAGAAAGAAAATGAAAAAAAAAAGATTTTTCTTTGCTTCAAGTTTCAACTTAGTTAAAGTCGAAAGAAGCCTTCGAAGCTAAACTAATTTACAGAACCTTCTTTAGCAAGTTTAAAAAGACGAAATAAATAACCCATTGGTTGTCCAGCTGAAAGGAAAATTTACCGTACTAGTTAGAGGCAAAATACAGTTTTTTATTTAACAATGGCGTAAAGAAAATTAACATTAAATACAAGAAAAACAAGAATGGTTGGCCACTTACAAAACAGATATACTTTGAACTGAACTCGAGTGAGAAATTCCAGCAAACAGTGACACCAAAATATTTCAACTCATTTCAATAGTGGCGGCCAGTCGACTGAAGTTCAAGAAGAGACACTGGAGCAGAACTAAATAAGACAAAAATTAAGTGTCCCAGATAGTATTATACTCTAGATTTAATTCCGAACGTATAACAAGGAAAAAAGTAAGGAAAAACGAAAGAAAAAAAAACTCAAACGAAAATGCATTCATATACCCAATTCTATAATGTTTCAGTTTACATCAACATAGTCACAAACAAATCAATACATGCGGTAGTAAATATTATGTGCTCCATGAACTGTTGTCTATTTGTTCAGTCGATATTGTTAGATACTGTAACTAGGCTTCCTTTTAATTATCCAGCTGTCTTTTTTTTCTTAATTAGAGTAGATAGATCTAACTATCGCCCGATTTACACTCCACCCACGTCTATCGAACAGGTGAAGAGGCTCAACCCTTTTTTCCTGTTTAGGATGTGGTTTCCAGCTTTCTCTTTTCCAATCTTTTCATTCTTTTTTTCAATTGGAGTAGATAGACTAAACTATCACCCGGTTCTCACTCCACCCACGTCTATTGAACAGGTGAAGAGGCTCATCCATTGTTCCCGATTTAGGATGTGGTTTCCGGCTTTCTATTTTCCAATCTTTTCACACTTACATATCCCCCTGTACATCAGTGGCGTTACCGCCTTTCTCGGGGGGATATGATTAAAAGAAAAAAACTTCCTTTATTATTAATGAAATTGCTAATTAATAGAAATTGTCTTCCACTCTTGCGTATCTATCCACTCTGTTCAATGCATATTTTCCACGTGTTATAAATCTCCAGATTTAGGTAACCTCTACGAGATTCTTATATATTTTTTTTATATTTTTGTGTCATGAACCCCCTAGCATTCACTACATATTTATATGAATCATTATACACTGATGGCTATTAAATTATTTACAAGAAGTAATGCAATATCCGTTATTACAAAATCATTTACTCAAGAGGTTATATCATAATATGCATCCCTATGCATAAATATATATTAAATTACAAGGGTGAGCTATAACGTCATTTATATCATTATAAAATGATTAACTCATGATTATTATGTGATTATAGCCATTCATATAATAGATGGATATAGAATTTAGAAAATTAGTCAAAATTAATGCAAATAGATTTATCAATATGTGAACGCATGAAAAACGTGTGGATTGATGCTGAAGAAAACACTTATCAGATAACAAAACGTTCTTTTAACAATTAAGAGTGAACTGCCACAGAAAAATATGATAAGATAAGAAATAAAAAGAAAATGAATAATGACGTATGAGGCCACTTCCTCAAAGTCACAGCATGCTGCACAGTAGATATCTTTTGGAAAACGATAGAATGAAAAGAATGCTTTTACAAACCACCTAATCTTCAGCAAACGCAAGAAATATTTCCTGTCGCATTTATTAAAATGCGCCCTTTGACAAAAACCTGGATTTCGACAAGTAGCAAGAAAGTTCGTATCAGGATATACCAAACTACTGGTTATAAATGCCGTCAACAGATATCTCTGCACATCACTCACGGTCACATTTGTGTCTACACTAATACGTTCACAACAATTATATAGGAATTAAAAAACAATCAAATTTAATGCACTTAAAGCTATAGTTAAAGGACACTTATTGAGATCCCTTCATCACAATTTCAATGGCAGTGTCCGTCGTACAAATGAGGACATTTATTACAGCTTGTTTGATTTAGCTAATTGATTATAGCAGTTATCATCATCACTAACTTGCTTTAAATTTCCATATCGTTGGTCTAATTAAAGAGGCAGCAAATTACAAATTCTATGTTGGTAATCAAGATGTATAAACCATTAAAAAGAAATGGCTACAGTAACAGCCACCTGCGTTTTAAGAAGCTGAGATATATTATTCTTTTGCGGAACACTGCAATTAAAGGAAGTGTTAAATATGTTGAGATGTACGGATGTGCACCTATGATGTATTGCTGTATATTAATGTAATATATGCTTCGCAAATCTTATTTCTAATATAATAAAACAATAAAAAGATTTCTTTGACCCAGCCTCATAGTATTCATTATGATTATTCATTATTCTTTTAATTTTTGTTAAAACGTTCAGTTATTTAAACGATGACACTTATACAATACATATATATATGAAATTTAGCGTGAAGTATGCACTGTAAATAGTTAATGTAAGGAATGTAAGGAATGTATAGAATGTTAAAAAGATGTCAAGTAATGTATGAAAAATTCGGGGCTTGAGGGTAGATAAAATGAGTTGAATATGTTATTCCAGTTTTTATTTTCGACTACATTAGGTCGACATTATATCTTAAGCCGTTTTCCTCTAACATTGAGTTATATGCTTTCTAGCTATAAAAATTTTCTATGCACTTATATTTTAGAGAAGAAGTTAAAAATACATTTGTGTGTGATGGGTTCTGTCCAATAGATAATCCACTGGATTAAAAGTGATGTTTACATTGATGCGACTACACGTGGTCATGAAGGAGATAAACGCTGAAAATTTTTAAATAATTTTTTTAAAATTTATGCTTTGGAAACGATGTGAGAATCTGACGTAAAAATATACTGTGGGTGATCTAGCGATTAATGCTCTTTCTACAAATTGGTATCTTAGTCTTTGTAAATTGTTTTCTGTTTTAAATTGTGTAACATATTGTAAAATCGAAATTATGTTCAGACTGAATATAGTGATTCATTAATCAATTTAGTGCGTTGATTGTTTAAAAATATCACTTTTGTCACAGGAAACATTTGAAATTTGTCATATTTTTTCATTAACTTTGTCCATCATTCCTTTTTCTTAAACTTATATTATAAAGTAAGTTTAATGAAATTTCACTTATACTTGTAAAAAGTGAAACATATATGAATAACACATTTCAAACGCTTCTGTTAGACCATTTACATTAAAAATGCGCTTGCGTGTTCGTTTTTGATTGATATAGTAAAGTAGATTAGTTCCCTGGTGCCCCCTCTGCATAAATTTAGTCGAGTTACTAGACTAGCGGCTATGTCCCACCATTTTACAGTGAAACCTATCAAATATAACCACAACATCTACTCTATAACCTTTTTGCTCGCACTTCTCGGCTGTGGAATTCCCTTCCATATACTTGCTTCCCTGACAGCTACAATCGCCAAGAATTGAAATGCAATGTAGTTTTTCACCTCTTATCTTCAGGACTCACATCCTTTCCCCGACAACCCTTGTATCATGTTCTTCTTCCTTTCCACTCTACTCTCACGCAGCTCTCTTCACTCATGGATTCTCACTCTTTTCTCAACCATTCTTTGAGATTCCTATAACTTGTTTTTCTTTCTCATCACTCACCCCATGTGTACATGTGGCAGTGCTGTCTTGCATAGGGTGAAATTATTAGAAGAAAATCTTAATGCGTCTTATCAATCTACTCCCCAAGCCTTTGATTGTACCAACACATTTAAGTAAGCAACAAAAAAGTGTAGAAATATTATGGCAATATTAACGATAACAATAGCACTTTCCTTTTAACGAAGAATTCGGCATGTATTTTAATACTGTTGATTAAATTTCGTAAAATCGTTTTCCTTGTAAGTTTTCAATCTTTCTGTTATATCTTGTAATCATTGTTGAAAGAGAAATATTAATTCGCCCAATGATAATGCTATTATTTGTCATTTTCCCATGAGGATATATTTGGCATTCACTTTCATTTGAAATCTATAACATATTTCTCTTATAACAATTTTTAAGGAAAATAGATTTCTCAAGTTCAGTAACTGTTATCGCTCTTTATATAATATATGAAGTTTTCTGTTATTAGAAGTAGTGTGGAATATTTATATTTTGATTGTGTCTTGCTCTTCTATTTGAGTTACATGTGCTCTCAAGTTTAACTGTTCCGGTGGTTGGAATTCTTGAAATGATGTGGTTTTTCTCATCTTGTTCAGTATATTGTTTATAATAATGTAGCGTTAGTCCACAATGATCAAAGAGAGTGTTTGCTAAAACAGAGACATCATCCGCTCAAAGTCACCCTCTTATAATTGACTTGAGAAAGCTGTTACATAAAGCTGAGGCTTAGATATTTCTTAAGATGTTGCTAAATATGTTTGGGTTTTTGTAGATATTGTCAGTGTTTAGCGAAACTATTTATACTAAGGCTTATATCATATTCAGTTTACGTATGTCCACCAGGAACTCAGTCCCATATGCAAGTGGCTGATTTCCCTACGCTTTTCCCCATAACTAAAATAACGACTTTGAAACCTATAAAATGTAAAAGTAAATTCTATTTCATCCACTTATTTTCTTGCATTTGCCGCCTGTGGAATTCCCTTCTGTTTATTTATTACCCGACAGCTACAAACACTAATAGTTTAAATGTCAAGTCAATAGTCATCTCCTATCTCACTAACTTGCTTCTTCTCTCTCAAGCTCCTTTCTCTGTCCACTCCACTCTCATCAGTATTCTCATCCTTCTCTTACCCACTCCCTGACACCCCTTATAAATTGTCACGACTTTCCCATTATTTTCCTTTTATGTAACCCCCTGCTCAACAGTGGCAATAAACTGCCTTATTTGAGGCGATATGATTATAAAAAAATAATCTCTTCTATATTTATTCCTTACTTTTATCCCTGACTCGTACCATGTTATGCAGCTCTGCCCTTTTGGCAATTCTGGTCATGCTGTGGTGTTAGTAAATGTCTCTTTCTACTCCCACTCCATAAACTAACCTCTTATCAATAAAATATCTTACTGCTATTAACGAGCAGAATGATACTCGTTGCTGAATATTTTGCGATGTTCCTTGGAACAAAGTTTTAAATCTCCCTGTTGAAGGTTGCACCTCTGACGTCTCTGACTGGCTAAAAGCTGGCCGTGATAATTTCATCTCAGCTAAGAATTTCAGACATAAACTTTTCAAAATGACCGCTGATATAAACTGCACAACTAATTAAAGAACATATCGACTAATGTGAAAAGAATTACTGATCCCATTGAAATTATATCTGTTATCTTCATTTTCATAAAACATACAAATGCCACTTATAAATGAGCGATATATTGTTTTCCATATTTTCATAACATGCACTACATTTTTAATGTATGTATTTAATGCTTGCATCGTTGACTTTCCATCGTTGAGCAACTGTTCGATGTTAGCTCCTACATTCACATTAACATCAGAATCTTCGAGAAGACAATAGCTGAAATTAACATACCCATCACCATATTCAAAAGATATGTTTAAACAAAAAGTATAATTGCCGAATAACAATTGGGTTTTATTTACAATTTTTAATTTCGGAGATCAGGACAAGTGTCTAAACATATTAAGACCTTGAATAAATGCTCATTTTTTTTCAATAAATAGCTTTTCCAGAACAGCATGCGTTTAGTTTCAGATAGTAACTCATTTATAAGCAATTACTACAAGCATGTTTGAAATTCAGTGTATGTTATTTCACCGAAGTGATTTAAATAGTGGTAAACATGTCGGATTTCGTACCAACTGAGCGTATTTTCGGGGAAATTTACTACATTATTTTATTAAAAAATAATATGCAGCTGAATCACACAGAATACTTGTTGAGACCATTTTATGTCGGAAATAACAGGAAAGATTGGTTTAAACGATGAAAAATAATGAAAGTAAAGAATGCTGTCACCCCACAAAATTTGAGGAAGAAGAATCAGGGTCTTTAGTACATGAAGACTCATGTAAGGCAGAAACTGAATTTTCAGCATCATTTGATAGCAGGGCAGTTTTGAATAGTTTGAAAGTATTAGGAATGAATAAAAAAAGCAAGGACATTGAGTGCCGTACGAGTTGAAACCGTAAGAAGTCGAATGGCGTCTTTTCACGTGTCGACTGTTGCATCAACAGGACAAAAAGAAAATAATTTTTGGCATCGTATCGTGAATAAAAAGTGAATAATCTCCGATATCCGTAAGCGTACTATATCTCAGGATACGTCCGGTCATGCATCAACATCAGTGGCAAACCGAAAATCCATGGTCTGAAGCTTTTGCTCTGAATTTGGTGTGATAAGCTGGTTGAAGTTTATTATGAGCAGCTCAAACCGACAGAAGCCATCACCAACTATCGCTATCGACCACAACTGATGCGTTTGAGCAGAGCATTAAGGAAAAGGCGAATGCTATAAGAGTATAAAAAAGACAAAGTTATTGTGCAACATGAAATCACTGGGACGCATATTACAAAACGGGTGAAAATTTTCATGGAAATATAAATGAGAAGTCCTGCACCACAGGCTGTATTCAGCAGGTATTTCCCCGTCCGACTACTACCTGTTTAAATTGGTTGCATATGACCTGGATCAGCAGTAAGTTCATTCTTATGAAGATTCAAAAATACTGATAGACACGTGGCTGCCTCAAATTCGTGTCGTTTTGAAGACGAGGAATTTAAATGATTTCTGGAATGAAGGGAAAAATACTGGCTAGCGATGAACATGCAAATATTATTTGTAGCGTTTATTGGCATGTTTGTTATATTACTTTCAAAACATTGCTGCATTCAACAAATTTTGCTTACTCAACACACATGGAGCCAATTTTCACCGGTATCTATTTTTTTACTGTTTCTGAGAAATAGTACCTTGTATGGTACGGTCTGTAATTTACTGAAAACCAGAGTCGCAATAACCTGTGCGAGTAAAAGCATCGATGGCTTACGTCTATTCAGTTTAAATTACATGACTTTGGTCAAAACGTGTTTTAATGTTATTTGCTCTTAATAAAGGTGTACTACGTCTGGTCCGACACCGCAAGCCGATGATATCACGACGTCCCATTAAAGACAAAGTGGAAACAAATTGCGAGTGACACCTTAAAACATCAAATATTAAAACATCAACAGACAAATTTTGTGTTTAAATTCATGTGACTGTATTTCAACAACATCGATTTGGTGATTTTCAATTTAATTATATATGCATATACAACATTATGAAAATTGATAGAGACAACTGCTTCACTTTCATTTCTTTCAACATCCCTGATTGCATCAGATTTTTATCACGCATAGACACTACTGTTTCGAATGTCGATTAGTCTTCCTTCGGCCATTATCTGCGATTGACGTTACCTCATGGAAACTTACAAAGTTGCACGAACACACTGGCATACCTTGCAAATAGATCGCAGATATAGTTTATATAAGCATTTCTAATGTCAGTCATGTTATCAATGTAACTAACTGGATATATAAGTCCCAAACATAAAGAAAGATGCAGTCGAATGAGTAAAACAATGCTGAGAAGGGGTATACGTAATCATTAAAACGTGGAAGATCCTAGGAAGACATTCATTTCGTTCCAAGTAATTTGAAAAATGATATATATACATATTGATATAAATAAACATAATTTCATGTTCATTTTTTAAATATCTGGACATAGGCTGCCTTTCAGCCAACGCTTCATCAGCGACCAGTCGTTGGCCACTTAATGATGTCAGATTGATTACGAAAGAATTATGTTAGATAGTACTCGGACAGGTCCCAAATTTGCAATCGACTGGTCCCTGATGAAGCCAATTTGGATTCTTTATATATATATATATATATATATATATATATATATATATATATATATATTCACTTACGCACTGCATTCACTTATGCACTGGTACCCTTGGGAAAGGTATTAATACGTCCTTTCCCTCCAGTATTGGGTTAAATATCTGAGGTCTGCTGTTCATGCGATCCGTGGCAAACTCCTGCACCGATTGTTTGTTATCAGCAGTTCCAAAAAGTGTGGATGGTGCTACACAAGCCTTCCCCACTCTAAACAATTTTTTGTGTGGTAGTCTAACTGATGTTAGAAACTCATACGTCGAAATCGACGGGAGAGTCCATATATATATATATATATATATATATATACACCCAACTGAATAAGAATGAAGAAAATAAGACCAACATTCAAAATATTTTTTAAAAACAGTTATCAATATAAAAATGGACCAATATATTGTTATTATTAAATATTAGATTAAATCATGTGAAAACTACAAACTGCTACAAAATACTTCATGTTGTTTCGTCCTTGAAAGAAAAATGTCTCATCAATTATTTAATAAAGATGGTATTAAACGTTTTATTGAGAAAGAATTTAAAAACAACACTTTCATGTATTTTTTCTTACGCGGTAAAAAGATAATGTAAAGTTCATCTGTCATAGCCGTTTCCCTTAACTCTTCCTTTTTATATTTTCTCACTTATTTTTCACTTCTCCTTCTATTACTTCTGTATCTTTTCCTTGACTCTTTTTTCCTTTTTCTTGATTTCTCATCTTTATTTTCTGTTCTTTTCTTCCCTCTTTCTTTCCTCATTTTTCAATACCACGTACGCAAAAAAATTCAATAATAATGGAAAGTGTGTTTTTTTCCAATCTTTTTCACTGTTCCTTTTTGTTTCTTTTTTTTCAATTGGAGTAGATAGACTGAACTATCGCCCGGTTCACAATCCACCCACGTCTATTGAACAGGTGTAGAGGCTCATCCCTTGTTCCCTGTTTAGGATGTGGTTTCCGGCTTTCTCTTTTCCAATCTTTTCACTCTTACGTAGCCTCCTGCACACCAGTGGCCTTACCGCCTTTCCAGGGGTAATATGATTTTTAAAAAAATCTTTTTTAAAAAAAACATATATTACCATCATCATTAAATACTTGATGGACATTGTTTATTAAATATCAAAACAAAATATATAATTTCGTAGAATTGTTTAGTCCGTACATGTTCTAACGTAATAATTGAATATATATATATATATATATATATATATATATATATGTGTGTGTGTGTGTGTGTGTGTGTGTGTGTGTGTGTGTGTGTGATTTCTTATTATTACCAGAAATGCTTGAACGTTTTTATTGCTGTCCCTTCCACTAATTAGCTCAAAGGATGAAACATAATTGAATATTTCGAAAGTGCATATTTGTCGAACCGAGAAATTTTCACCACACTCGTACAGCAGCATTTTTTCATCGTTTTTTCTCTGATTTATATAAATTTAGAGATTCTTAATATTCCTCTCAACATAAAATTCTTTTTCTGAGATTGTATTTCACTCTAAAAACCAATTATTATTGACAGCCAATCATAATAAAAGGCCTGAAAGTTTGTCTTTACAGTCAGTCAGATTAAGAAACCACACACACACACACACACACACACACACACACACACACACACACACACACACATATATATATATATATATATATATATATATATATATGCGTGTGTGTGTGTGTGCGCGCACAAAAGAAAATAAATTTGTGAAAATAAATAACGGTCTCTCTAAAAATTCAGTTATAAAAATAGAATTCAAATCAATCAAAGTTTTTAATAATAATGCTTCCTAAAAGATAGAAAAAGATAAAGGTAAAAAAAAAAAAAAGAATTAGAAAGAAAAATCAAAAAAAAAATATAAACCGATATGATCCGACATTGAAACGAAGAAAAATACGCGAAAAATCAATGTGAAACAATTTCGAAATTTTAAAATGGTTTCGTCAAAGGAAAAAAAAAATATTCAAGAAGCGTTAAAAGAGAAAGTAAAATAAAAATTGACGAATCATAATGCACCAACATACGTGCATACACACACTCAGACAAAAACTAATATCTACCGAGCTATGAAATTTATCACCAATATAATCAAACAAAATAAACGGATTTTAGAGAAAAAATATATTTCAAAATTATCTATGACCTTGTCAATGCATATAATTGCATGCTAAATATTAATCAGGTACATTGAACATTTCATTGACCTCTTCCCGCTCAAAGCTCTAAACTGCAGTTCAGACTAATTATATTTGTATGCTTATAGTTTTTCTCTATAATTAAGGTAGGATTGCCACTGGTGCGTGTGGGATTGCAGTTAGAAGTTACAGGGATACTGGAAAAATGATGAGAGATGGGTATGAATTAGGAAAGCGGTTACGATTTATGGAGGCGGTGAGGATATAGGGAGATAGAAAATGGTAAATGACATTGCTTTGAAAATTTTGTAGAGCGTATTTCTCAGAGAATCAAGTGTACGGAATGTAATTACATAATCAGGAAGAGCGAGAAAAGAAATTAGTAGAGCAGAAGTGGCAGTTATATTTAACAATTTCAACGGTTATAAGGTGGACCAATGCTGATATTCATGCAGAACGAGAAAATTCATATGGACTGGTTACCAGGGAAAGAAGTTCATCAGAACAGAATCAGGAGAAAAGATGGAGGGATACCACATCAGTTTCTTAAGAAAGTGTCTAAAGGCGTGCTAGTCAAGTTAGGATTGATTAAGTTGCAGATCCTCTTTCAGATTTTGTTGTGATCTTCGAGATGATTAGCAAGATATCAGATCAGATATGGCAACAGTATTCAATGATAGGTTTATACATGTGGGTTTATAAATGTGGGCTCTCTCTCTCTCTCTCTCTCTCTCTCTCTCTCTCTCTCTATATATATATATATATATATATATATATATATATATAATCATATCGCCTCAAGCAAAGCAGTTTACTGCCACTGGTGCACAGGGGGTTATATATAAAAGGAAAGTTATGAGAAAGAGTGACAGCTTATAAGAGTTGTCAGGAAGTGGGTAAGAGAAGTACGAGAATACTGATGAGAGTGGTGTGGATGGAGAAAGGAGCGCGAAAGCGAGGATGCATGTCAGTGAGACAGGAAATGACTGTTGACTTTACATTTAAATTCTTGAAATTTGTATCTTTCGGAGAAGCAAAGTAAAAGGAATGGAAATCTACAAAAGAAAAGTGTAAGAAAAAAGATTTTGGAGTACAATATGCGTTTACATTTTATTGGTTTCAAAGTAAAAGCGTGTGACCTAGTTGCTAATTGTGTGGCTTGGGTACATTCTTACATATGGGGCACCAGAGAGCTAATTTGATCGGAGCAGAAAGGGAAGCCACGTTACGTGAAAAAGTGACTGTATCTGAGCGGCTAAATCCGGATCAATCATATTACAGATTCTCCGTTGGATTTTGTCAAGAACACCTAGGTGAATAGCAGGGACACCACACTAGATATAGTGGTAGTATTCAATACACTGGATTGTAGAATTATATATGTGCAGTATTATTTCAAACAGGAAACTCTTCCTGGCCTTACACTGAGAACCGACATTCTTAGCAGCGGATATAGATATGGATTCCGTATAGTCCTTCCACCTGAGGTCTGTTCTGAGATTTTACCCGATGAGGCGCAGTGTTTTGCTTTCAGGGAGACTAGTCTAATCCATGCTAATGAGAGGTAGGAGCGATTGTCTGTGATGCCTAAATACCGTAGTGACGAAGCAGGGATTTATTTGCCAAAAGGAGAGTGATGCATATCATGACAAAAGATAGATAATTAGCTAGCTTGATCTATATGTTTTTGGGATCTCATCACAAAAACAAAAAATGAATAAAAATAACAATCTTTATGTCACAGTTTCTAAAAATGCGTTGTTGTGCAGTGGATATCGTTTCTGAGCAGGGAAACGAACACGCGAATTCGAATTTCAGCTAAATTTGTTGAATTCACTAACACTCAGATATTCTTGTGAAAAGTATAATCAATCGATTCTTGCACCAGCTATAGTAGAACAGATTGGATTTGATAGCTTTGGTTAGCAGCTAGTCTTTAGCAGAAATTAATGACAACCAACTGCACAAAAACCTTCTACCCAGTCAGTTCTCTCCCTTTCGGGACATACGCATGGCACTAAAGTGATTTCTGAAAAAAAAGAGACGGCATTTATGATTATATTATTATTTTACGTAAATATACATAGAAATAAATTTAGCTAAAATTATTTTTGAATTATTTAAACTATTTAATTTGGGATTAATTGAACTGTTTTATAATTTGAATGACATGAGGTTATGAATTTAACCGTTCTCTTTTTAATTTTTAGCTGTTTTATAGCTATGTTTCTTTGCTTGGTAAAATAATAATTCCTTCTATTTTGAAAACATCGGAAAAATACAGGGTACAGTTTTACATTTCGATAAGATTCGATAGCAGCACTCACGAGAACTTTCATTCAAAGTGATTTTCTTTCACTTTTAATAATGGAAATAATAATTAGTACTGGCTAAAATACTTCTATTCATAACCAATGCATATGATACATTATTGCGTTCGTAAATGAAATGTTTGTTTGTAGTTGTTTTTTTAACTTCTCCAAGATTTCCCAATATATTATGTGGAATATTCTGGAAATCTTAGATTGTTGACAAGATCGGGCAAACATATCTTGTAGAAATAACTCAGTGGCATTTGACTAGTAAACTCACAAGATATGATTTTACCTGAACTTGTCAACAAACTGAATGACGTCAATCATACCGGTGCACTTTATCAATAGCAAGTGTCTCTAAACAGTATCTGTTTTTGACAAACCTTGCAGCGCAATTTCTGCTAATAACGCAACTGATAAAAGCAAAACACACCTGGAGCAGTCGTTCACGCAAAGACAGGAAGAGTCCATTCATACGCTGCGCTGTTACTCAGCAACTACAAAATCATGATTGAACGGGTGTTTCTGGAATTGATAAAAGGTCTAGCCATGCAGCATTTTAGTTGTTCAAAGAATTCAAGCGGAAACCCTGACAATCGTGTGGAAATGGTGCCACTTTGCACCGTTAGTAAGTGATGGCAAACTAAGAATGTACAACAGCAATGGCTTCTTTCAAGAGGTTAACAATAGCAATAAGCTAGGTTTCTTGTGTCATTGTAAGGGCTTTATTAAAGCATAGTATAACTTTTGGGGATATTCGGAGATACAAACTGCCTAGTTTTAATAGCACTTCAATAAAACATTTTCAATACAACTATCTCATCATTATATTATCATTGACATTTAGAAAATAATATTTGGTTAATTAGCTTATATGCTTTTTGCGGCATATTAACATCTGTATGTTATTAAATGGCGAGATCAAATGTTTTGTACCTAATTTCATGCATTTAAGTACATATATTTTTTATATATTTTTATACTTTCATGATAAATATATGTTTATAAACATCTAGTTTGTAAAAAGAATTATTAGCATGTATTGTTGAACATTTTATTATGGAATTATGCCGTTACATTTATGCTTGAGAAGTTCTATATTTGCAGAGAGTTGAACCTCTAACGGGCGATAGGAACCGAGGTCAGTGTGGATCTGGATACAACAGCAGGTAAGATGTGATTTAACTTTTTTCAGAAAATTAACAATAGAATTAACTGTAGAATAGATTGCATATAGTCTTGAGGTAGGGGTGAACTTATGAATCAGCACCCATAAAAGGTGTATGGTCTTATTCAGTGTTTACCGGTTCCGTTTATGTCAGATCGCAGAAGCGAAACTACCTTGGTATTTATGGTAATGAATGTTACAAGGCATTAAATCCATCGAGTAAACTTGGAAGAAATATAATCTGCAAAGGTTTGGACATCTTTCTTTTTGATGTGTCACTGACATTCGTCGAAGTACATAGATACAATTAACCATTTGGATAAACTAATTCAGTCAGTTAAGTGCCATGCGCGATACACGCTTGGGCGATGATGTCTCAAAAGAGACATGACTGACTGGGCAGAACATTATCCCGCAGTAGGTTGCCATTGCTTTCTGCGGTAGACTGGTTGCCGACCAAGGCTATAGAACCCAATCTATCCTTTTATTTAACCCATAACTGGAGGGAAGAGACGATTAATACCTTTCCCAAGGGTATTTGCGCGTAAGTGAATGCAAGAAATTCAACTGGAATTCGAACTCGGTTCTCCGATTTCTCGTTCCGATATCCACTGCGCCACAACGCACATGCTAATTACTGATGAATTAAAAATCAGTGATAAAATATATAAAATTAATTCAATTGCGTCTTATGTCTTATTAAAAGATTAAAATTCTGAATTTTATCAACCCAACTAAATAGGAAATTGGTTATTTTTTTTAATAATATTAGAACGAGTAAACCTGCAAATAAGAAATCAACTGAAATTTATACAGTAGAGTAGTATTTCTGAAATGATCGACAGGTTTAAGAACATTGATGACAATAACAATTGTATTTTTCTTCAGTTTGATGTAGTGGTTTTAAATCTAGGTATATCTAAGGTTCGCTTTCATCTTTCACTGGACTTCGATTATTTTTATTCAGATGTTTCTAAATACCAAATCCACATAAATTGGATCTGTAGGATGTCAGTTCTTATTCAAGATAATGAACAGTGATTTAAAAATTCGACTGATAATTTTAATTCATTTCTAAGGTCTCTGGATTCTGCATAGTTTTCGGATTTAGTTTTATTATAATTATTTTTTTGTACTAACTTACTGCATATGAAAACATTGCTTTAAATACTATAAGGCTTTACATAGATAATAGACTCATGATAGTAAATCAATGTATTGGTTGATAAACTTAGCAAATAAATTGATAGAGTACCTAAATCTTTTGGGCGTAGAGTAGTTATCAATGCTACAGTATTTAAATTACTCGGACTATTTAAATTTACATTATACGGACTTTGTTGCCATGTGTACGACGTTTCGGCCCTTGTACGCTCCAGAATTCTCCAGGTGCTAGGAATTTCGAACCAAACAATCACTTTTATTGTCAAAAATTGCAATATGAGAAAACCATTAATATAAAAATAATACTAAAGAAAACCATTAACATCGAAAATTGTAAAAAAGGCTTTGTGAACATCAGGTTTATTAGTCCAGAAAGCTTAGTTGTCCTTGTCCTTAAATATACATAGTCATGTGGATATAGATGCAGATTAGTGACTTGATCAAAAGAGTTTTGAGTTCAATACTACGCTACAGCATTGGTGGATAATAACTTAGTGTGAGAGAAAGATAATTCATGACTACGAAAGAGGCACTAATACACAAGGCACTGAGTTCATATACCCCAGTGAGTGTAATAAAGTGTTCGGAGGAAGGCCGGGAAGTAAAACGGCTAAAAATTCGTACAAATGACAACAAAGGTTAGGAATATAGTGCGAATAATGTAAATACTACCAGATCTTGCAAATATAGACAAATATTAATTTGTTCATAATTCTATATTATTCTAGACGTAACGTGAGACTTAGATTTCATCCTTAAATGAAAAAAAAAAACAACGCTAAACCAATTTTTATTTAAAAAATCACCCACCATCACTTATCTAACATATTCCATCATCAATTGAAGATCGTTTGAACATTTTTGTAACGAAAAATATTAAAAAAGAACAACAAAAATCAATTTACGATAAAGTTCTTAGGAGTTAAGTTTAACATCTTCTGAGATTTGTTTTGTTGAAAAATATAATTGTCCTAGAACGAAAAATAGAATCCCAAGAATTACATCCTAAGATCCTCCATTTAATCAATTAGTTAATATCAAATGGGGAAATAATTTTCTTTAATTGATGAACATGTTTATAATATCTTTAGAGAAAAATTTTCAATCGTAACGCTAAAATTTAGTTATAGTCGCAGTAATAATTTAGAAAAAAATGTTAATTTACGGAAAATAAAATACTGAAATATTGTAGCAATATTAATAGTAATTTTACTTCTGATTCTTATTCTTAATCTATACAATTGTAGAAATCCTGACAAACAATGTTTCTTCTGTCTACAGAGAAAATAAAAATTGTAAATTACATGAAAATTGAGATATTATTAAATCAAACGCATGAAGCTATATGAAATTTATAAACATATTAAGAATTAATCTTACCGTCCTGCAAGTATTACTAAATCTAATTTATGAAACTATACAAAATTAAACATATTATAGGATTAACCATTTCTATGCTGATAATTTCCATTAACTTTATATTTTTACATGTGTTAGTTTATTTTTATTTTCTATAAAAATTTATTATCTGTATATTGCATTAAGTATTTTTATTTTACTCGATAATTTTTGTCAGTATGTTTAGCCATGTATTAGCTTATTATATTTAAGTTTTTAAAATTTTTATATATTCATTCATTTTTTTGTAATTTAATATTAGGGCTACTGAATTTATATATTCGTACTGTTTTTTAAATATCCTTTATTTTACATTTTATTAATAATCTTTTTGTTTGTGTATGGAATTTCATGATTTTTTTTTTAAATGCCAAACAATTTAAGATGCAACATTTTAAATAATGTCAATAACTGTCTGCAATCTATTTCCGGTCCAAACATAAAATTTCTCTTTTTAACCGTTTTCTTTAGCCCTTCCCTCTGTATATTCTCTCTCTTATTTTCCCTGCACGTTCTGTTTCAACTGTATCTTTCCTTTTACACTTTCATTTCATTTTCTTTATTTCTCACAAAATTTTTCTTTCTCTTTTCTTCTCTGTTTCATTCTTTCGTTAATATCATTTACTTTGTTCGAAAAAAAATTCCAAATATAAAGTAAAGTGTATATAAAATACTTTTTAAAAATAAAAACTTTTCTTATCATTCTTGTTAGCTACATGATGAGACATTGTTCATTCAATGTCGAAACTAAATATACAATTTTTAGTAGTTTGTGGTTTTTTACATGTCCGAACATAATAAATAATGATTATAATATATATATATATATATATTGTCTGGCCACTCGTATTCGATAAAACCCCTCTACTGTGACGTCAAGCTAATTCCCATTGCAGACGTCTGCTCAGGCACATTTGTATTTGCTCAACACATACAGAGCCCACCCGTTATTTATATACTGTAACTATAACCTAAGTAACTATTTCTGGTAGAGATTGCAAATTTTAAATGAACAACAATTTGAATAAAGCCAAGACACTCAAAACCGCGGTTATGGTCTCTTCTGACTTCGAGCTAGCCAAAACATCAACGGTTCCTCAAAGCTTTCTACCCAGTTTCAGACACACAGCTACGTTTGATATGATTTTTTTTTTATAAGCGTTTCTACCCGAGCATGTCACTGCCACTACTGCGCAGGGGGCTACATATAGTGGAGAAAGGATGATTAAATATAGGAAATGTCAGAGGGTGGGTGAGAGGCGTGTAGGAATACCGAGAATGGTTAAATATAGGAAATGTCAGAGGGTGGGTGATAGGCTGGTAAGGATACCGAGAATGAGGGTTGGGTAGATGAGAGTGTTCTGAGAATAATTGGGAGTTAGTGTGATAGGAGGTGTCTATTGACCTACATTTAAACCCCTAGAGATTGTAGCTGTCGAGAAAGCAGACTTGTGGAAGGGAGTTCCACAGGTGGGAAGCGCGAGAAAAGAAGCTGTTGGAGTAGAATTTACGGTTACATTTTATCTTTTTTGCTGTAAAAGGGTGGGACCTAGTTGCTAATCTAGTATCACATGTAAATTCCTGCCTAGGCGGCACCAGTGTTCTAAGTTCATTGGAGCAGAAGCCATGAAAATAAGAAGAGGCACAGGGAAGCCACATCACGCTGGTGAGAGAGTGGTTGCAGCCGGTCTGCCAAGTCAGTATCAACCAAGTTACAGATCCTCCTTTGAATTTTGTCAAGAAGCCCAAGGAGAGCAGCAGGGGCACTCGACCAGATATGGCAGCAATATTCAATACACGGGCGGATGGTAGATTTGTATATGTGAAGAATAGATTCAGGTGGGAAAAACTTCCGGGCACTGCACAGAGAGCCGACTTTCATAGCGGCAGATTTGGCAATGGATTCGATATATTTGAGGTCCGCCGAAAGTGTAAGGCCAAGGAGGCTTAGTATTCTACTCTCTGGGAGACAACCCTGTCCCATGCTAATGGGAGGTAGATGCGATTGTCTATTGTGGTTTCAGGCACTTCCCAAAGTTGACGCTCACTGAGATTGCCTCCTCCACGCCGTTAATATCAAGAAGTAACCCTCCTGACAAATCGACATTGGTGAGATTCGAACCGAAACTTCATGGTCAGAAAGCATTCTAACCACTAGTCCATGGGCCAAAAACACACACACTTTATATATATATATATATATATATATATATATATATATATATATATAGTCTTCCGCAGACAGATCTCTTTCACTGTATCACAGCCCATCAGTACGGTTAGACTCCGATTGCTACATAACTCGACCGAATTGGCGTCAGTCGGCGAATCTCTCTCTCTCTCTCTCTCTCTCTCTCTCTCTCTCTCTCTGTATATATATATATATATATATATATATTCAACAATAAGCAAGGGTTGGTATATGACAAATCAATTTGTAATATTTTTCTTCATTACAGGATTCTTGGACATTCCACTAACTTTTATGTCTAGCGTTATTTTTCAAAACTTTCGCCTAACAAAGCAAAAAGCTAACTTTATTTGTTTGGCAAGAACACGATAATCCAAAAACAATATTTCTAATCCCTGTTTAGCAATCATCTGAAATATACCATATGTCCAATACACATCTGAAACCCGTATTAATATATATATATTAATACAGGTTTCATTGAATAATATAGACAAGTTCTGTCTATTTATTTTGTGTAAGATCCTTTCGTATGATCTGATTAGCTTGATAGTGTTGTCATGGAGAGACGACAAGATATCGCAATAATTGTTGATTTTTTATCAAGTCTGAGCTTTCGGCTTACACAAGCCCTTATCAAAGGCTGAACATTTAATATTCAGTGAACATAGAACATTTAAATTATTAACAGAGTGGAGTTATACAGAGAAAATTAAACGAGTCCATTTTTTTTACGTCGCACGTAGCGGCAGGCCGAGAAGGAATGGTGGTAGTGGGTTTTTGGTCAAATGAGAGTATAGTGGCATGAGGGGATTAGTCTGGGAACTGCTACTACGATGGGTGTAGGTGGTAAGTATAATAACTATGACCTCTTCCGTCGATTATAGGCACTGAAGTATGTTAGTGGAGGTGTCGAAATTTATTTTATTTAGGCTAGGTTTAAACTGTTTGATGTAGATAGCTTCTAGAATTTTAAGTTTTCGTTTATTACTTTCTTGTCTAAGTATATACGTATTTTCCTAAGAAGTGTGTGTTGATAGCCGTAGTGTTTTAAATGTCGGAATGTTAGAATTTTCATTTAAGTGCAATGTAAGCCTCCGCGAGAGCGAGTTAGTAGTATGTCCAATGTAGGTATTATTTAGTTTGTTAGAGATACATTCTCTAAAGGGGCATTTGAATTTATACACTACATTGTTTTTTTGCAAATCGCTAACATGTTGGCATTAGTACTTCAACAGACTTCAGCATCTTATCTTCTTTATCTGCGACACGCCAATTTCTCTTAAGATATTTATGATGGTAGCTATCCTTATCTACCTGTTTGTCTAGATTTCAGAAGATTTTTAACAATATCCTATATTAGTTTGCATCTGATATTTCAGTCTTTATTGTGATACCTGAACATTCAGTTCTCTCTAAAAGATTTCCTTTTCATGAGACATATCACTTCATGTAGTTGTCTATCATGAGTTTCTGCAAGTTCCAATCTCTTTGATTTTGATCATATAATCCTTACAGTTCTTACATTCATTTACATAAACTGGTTGGATAGATAACTCCCGAGTCCCCGAAGATACTTTTCGTCTCTTTCTCATTTCGTTTATATCGTTTTTTTTTGTGCTTATAATTAATATCCAGGATGGCATTCTCGAAGTTTCTTTTCTGTTTCATCAGATTAACTGATAGAAAATAGTTCAGTTGTGCTTGCCCATATTATCTTTAAAGAAGACACAATAATAAATATTTTCTAAACTGTCAAGCGTAGCGATTAAACTAATGTATTAATAAAATAAAATCAACAAACTTGTATTTTAAATGAAATTTTTGATAACTTAACAATTTCCTGACCAATACATTAAATCTTTGTTATTGGATTCCTAATCACAAACAGAAAGCAAATTCTCTACATTCTGCGTCAGGTTTGTATAAAACCGTATGAGATAAATAAGCTATAATAAAGCATTGCGTGAACCTGACCTAGAAAATTGAGAAATGCTCTGTCGGTTAAACTTAATTGAATGCATGATTAGATTCTTGTGTATATATTTAGATAGTTGGTACGTGAGTGGTCTTTTGAGTTTTTGATGTCGTCAGTTTACTTGAAGTGACAGTTGATTTGATCTTTTCGCTTTTTAGATAAAATAAACACATCAAATAGAAGGAAAAGTTTGTTTTTTGTTTTTTATATGGATAAATCAGTTAACTTTGATTGTTACAAAATCAGAGGTAGTCATTGCCTACTAATTCACAAAAGACAAAAACAAATATTGTCCCTGTGAGAATACAGGTGTGTGTGTGTGTGTGTGTGTGTGTGTGTGTGTGTGTGTGTGTGTGTGTAAATGTGGAAATGAATGAATATACACATTTAAAAAGTCGTACTGAAAAGACTGCAACCCGGGTAAAACAAATAAACATTAACTTATACCTGACCGTTTGTTAACAGAATTACATGGTGTACACACACGCACACACACACACACACACATACACACTCTCTCTCTCTCTCTCTCTCTCACACACACACAAACACACACACATAACTACGTATTGATACCAGCAGAAATCCATACTCATATGCACAGATATATTAACCTCCACGCACGCAAACAAAAAGACTAATGCACACACACAAACATGCAAGAACATACACACGTAGAGGTACCCGCAGAAACATAATAGCCACAAGCACAGACATATACACATGCACGCATACATGCACGCACACACACAAACACACACAATAACATACACAGACATACACACACAGTCATATATACATATTCATACAGCTAAGAAAGTATGTATATATATGTAGATGAATAGAAATGAATATTTTTAAAAATGAAGCAACGGGTTTCGCTCCCGCTTTTCGGTCTTTTCGAGAAAAAACAAAGAATTCGAATAAAATAAATCATGGAATAACCGAAAGGGGAAACAATGAATACTATGAAATTGAAAGACTTACTAGAAGCTAAAGATAGCGGGTTCCGTCAAACATTTTCAGGGTTTACAGAAAGAAGATTTGCTGGACTTGATATACAGGACCTCCGTCACTATTACGTGAAATACTGAACGTGACAGAGATACAATTGTGAACCAATGTACGCTGAACTCAGCAACACAATTTCTGTTGTTTAGAAGTTGCTCACAGATAGAGGAAGCATAGGTATTAAGAAAAGGTTCGTTCGAAGCTAGAGTATGATTCCCGATCTTGCTTGAAATGTGATATTTAATCCTCATATATAGACGCGAAGTTGTGCGTTGTGGTACAGTGGATATCGGCTCGGAACGAGAAACCAGGGAGCTGGGTTCGAATTCCAGTTGAATCCATTGCATTCACTTACGCGCAAATACCCTTGGGAAAGGTATTAATCCGTCTCTTCCTTCCAGTTATGGGTTAAATAATAGGACAGATTGGGTTCTATAGCCTTGGTCGGCTACCAGTCTACCGCAGAAAGCAATGGCAACCTACTGCGGGATAATCTTCTGCCCAGTCAGTCATGTCTCTTTCGAGACATGATCGCCCAAGCGTGTATCACTTAACTGACTGATATAGACGCTGAGAAATTCTAGTTAAAAAAATCTAGTTAAAAATACCTTTAGAAAGTATTTTAGATCCCCAGATAAAATGGGAACTCGTAAGCAAGGCTAAGACTCCTAATAGCTTAAGGGATAGGTGTAATCTCTGTTTGACAGAAAAAAAAATTAAACTTTGAAAACTAAAATATCCTCCTTTTTTAAAATTTGACCCAGCAGTTAACTCCCCATAATCTACCACTGCTAACCCTAAGGTATAACATACCTCCAAATAACAAGATAGAATTGCTACTATCTCCTTTTCCCAGCTTAACCCAATGAAAAATAATACATACCAACTCCTTCTTTTATCTAAGCTAACCACTGGGCTTAGAATTTTTCTCATTCTCTGTTTATAAGGGGGCGAAGAATGCATGCCTTAAAATGACATGTTGAAAATGGTTATTTTCCCAGTAAGTTTTATCTGTATTATATATATATATATATATATATATATATATATATATATATATATATATATATATATTTTAATTCAGATACTTCAATCCAAGGGAAAAAAGCAGGAAGGTAAATTCCAAAAAACCCGATCCTAATTAATATTAAAAATTTATTTTAATATTAAAAAATGATACAGGAAGAGAGCTCCATGTAATAAAATATTACAGAGCAAATATATATATTAAAAAAGGATTAATTCAAAGATGTTGAATGGCCATTTCGATATGACGATCCCCACGGGGAGCGACACATCACCTCAGCAACAGAAAAAAACCTTTCAGAAACTGGAGAAAAATTAGTCTACTTTTCCTTTTTAAATAGATTGCAAAGAAATTAAAAAATAAATAATAATAAAATAAAATAATATAAAATAAAAATAAAAATAAAGGGAAAGAAAAAGAAAAGGAAAAAGAAAAAGAAAAGGATAGAATAAAATCAAATAAATAAGAAAAGAAAAAAATTGACATCGTCTGGGTTTGCAAAAAAAAAAAAAGGGGAGAATGTAACTAAAAATTAACAGACAGCCGTGTTGAATCATTTAAAGCAACACGGAAAAAAGTTGGTAAGAGAGATAAAAGAAGGAAGGGAGGGAAAAAGAAAGAAACTAAAGAAAAAATTTTTTTTAAATATTACAGACGCTGGACAAATTCAAAAATCTAATTTCCCCAAAACGTTGAAGTATTAAAAAAAGCCTTTACTTAAAATTCTAATTTTTACTTAAAATTATCTTTACTTATCTTTACTTAAAATTATCTTTACTTAAAATTATCTTTACTTAAAATTATCTTTACTTATCTTTACTTAAAATTATCTTTACTTATCTTTACTTAAAATTCTAATTTTTAATTTTTAAATTCTATATTTTTCTATAATTTTTTATTATTTTAAAAAAATTTTTTAATTTTAATTTTAATTTTTTTTTTTTTTTTTTTTTTATGTGTATGTTTGTGTGTGGATGTGCATATTTGTATATATGTATTTATGTATGTGGGCTATATGTTATTTTGGAAAAAATTTTTTTAGCTATGTAAATGCTCCTTTTCATAATATTCATTAATATGTATGTGTGAGTGCATAAGGAATATATATATATATATATATATATATATATATATATATATATATGTGTGTGTGCGTGTGTGTGTATATGTGTGCATGTATGTGTACACATGTATATTATGTCTATGTGTGTGCGTGTGTGTGTATATGTGTGCATGTATGTGTACACATGTATATTATGTCTATATGAATTTTTTGTATATAGGTGTGTACACACATATATATACGTGTGTATGCGCATGTATATGTATATTAGTGTGTAATAAATTGAATGTATGTGTGTGTATGTGTATGTATATATGTATTCTTATTCGTTAAATGGTGTGTGTATATATATATATATATATATATATATATGTGTGTACTTCTATTGATATGTATATATAATAATTGTAATTTTTTTTTTTTTTTTTTTTTACCTAGTATTGTCTTTATTTAGTTTAATTTCAAATGACCTAATTTTTTTAAAAAAATAATTTTATTTCAAATCCTTTCTTTTTATTCCCTTTTATCAATAATTATGCCTTTTTAAGTAAAGGCTTTTTTTAATACTTCAACGTTTTGGGGAAATTAGATTTTTGAATTTGTCCAGCGTCTGTAATATTTAAAAAAAATTTTTTCTTTAGTTTCTTTCTTTTTCCCTCCCTTCCTTCTTTTATCTCTCTTACCAACTTTTTTCCGTGTTGCTTTAAATGATTCAACACGGCTGTCTGTTAATTTTTAGTTACATTCTCCCCTTTTTTTTTTTTTGCAAACCCAGACGATGTCAATTTTTTTCTTTTCTTATTTATTTGATTTTATTCTATCCTTTTCTTTTTCGTTTTCCTTTTCTTTTTCTTTCCCTTTATTTTTATTTTTATTTTATTTTATTTTATTTTATTATTATTTATTTTTTAATTTCTTTGCAATCTATTTAAAAAGGAAAAGTAGACTAATTTTTCTCCAGTTTCTGAAAGGTTTTTTTCTGTTGCTGAGGTGATGTGTCGCTCCCCGTGGGGATCGTCATATCGAAATGGCCATTCAACATCTTTGAATTAATCCTTTTTTAATATATATATATATATATATATATATATATATATATATATATATATATAACATCACTCAATAATTCCCTAGCCTGATATATACATAGATAGCGTCATTAATGAAAAATACATATGATTTTCATGAAGTTATAACTTCAAACATCACGTGACAAACTTTAGACCAGTCGGATTAATTACAACATAGTGTTACTTTAGTGAAACTACTGTTGCAAACTTTTAAAACAATGCAAAGATTTAAATTTCATATGTTGATAAATCATTGCTTTCTCATGGAAAAAATACTGTTCAAGCAAGCAATAGCTTTTGATTGTTATTCAAACTTTTCTTCGTCCGAAACAAATTTAAGAGGTTGTTTGCAGACTTTATACGTAGTCGTACAGACGCAAACGTTACTGAAAACCCAGGTTGCCCGAAATCGGCAGTTTTCTCCGAAAATACCAAAAAGAAAATCCACAAAATTATTTTGTCCGATCGTAAAATAACGTTGCCTGAGATTAAAAATAAGTTAAACATATCAGAAGGCGGTGTAATCACCATTTTGCATGAACATTTGTCCATGAGAAAGCTGTGTTCAAAGTTGTTGCCGCGTTTGCTCACAGTCGATCAAAAAAAAAAACACAACAACACGTCTACGATTCAGATCGTTGTTTGAAACTGTTTTAACGCAACAAGGAGTAGTTTTTGATTAAATAATAACAATGGATGAAACATGGATCCATCACTTCACTCTGGAATCAAATCGGAAGTCAGTTGAATAGACAGCAGAAAATGAAATCTATCTAAAGCAACCAAAGACGCAAATATTAGCAGGCAATGTTTTGGTCTCCATATTTTGGATGTGAAATATTTTGTTCATCGATTACCTTGAGAAATATTATACTGCATTATTGCCCGTTTGAAGAGGGACACTGCCAAAATACTACAACAGATGTAAAAGAACAATGTGATCTTATAGCAAGACAACGCATAGTGTCACATGTTGACTGCAACGGTGGCAAACTTATAGAATTGCACTTCGATTTCCTTCAGCATCTGGCTGACGGCAATATCACGTGGAATACACCGGTTCTCGCTCGATCACCGAAATTAAGCATCGGTGAGCCTGGTCAGTTCTTAGATGAGTGACCGCTTGGGAATACCAGGTGCTGTAAGCGTTTAATGACGGATATGCGTTGTGGTGCAGTGGATATCGGCTCCAAAAGAGAAATCGGTGAGCCGAGTTCGAATTCCAGTTGAATACCCTGCATTCACTTAAGCACTGGTACCCTTGGGAAAGGTATTAGACGTCGCTTCCCTCCAGTTATGGGTTAAATAACAAGGGTAGGACTTGGGGAGCCTGCCCGTAAAAGAGAAATCCCAATGAATTTTTATACTCAAAAAGAAAAATGTATCACTAGACACAAAACTTATATAAAAACAACAATAAATTATTGAATGAAAAAGATATTAACAGCAATAAAAAAATTAAAAAAATGAGTTGGCAATAAATGACCCGCCGAGGTTGACATGCCATAAAAACAAAACAACCAACCAACAACCTTCAACATCTAACATATTCTTTAGAGATAACACTCAATAACTAGAGGATTTTTGCAAACCTTAAAACAATGCTCCAGAAAACAAAACAAAAAAAACAAAACATTGGTTTCATTAAAGAAGTGACATCGGAGACTGAGGCGTAATTTGAGGTCCAAGACTAATCGTTGTACAAAAGAATGCATCGAATTGTCAGGGAAGCGTTCGAATAAGTGTATCACCCAACAAGGTGTCTATGGTTATGAATAAAGTCGAATTTTGCTTAAAACTTCTGGTTTTAATATTGACACCCGGGGTTTATTAAGTTATGTGAATTATTTATGAAACCAGCACAAACGCTGCTGGGTACCAAATAACGTAAAAATCAAAAAATCAAAGCTATAACACAAAAAAAAACCGGACAAAATATAAATCAGAGAAACTCTCACCTAAAAATAAGCATAACATATCACATACGTTGCTCAGAGACGCTAATCAATACGAGGCAAATTGAATACTAATATATATGTGGGTGAGTGTGGGTGTGGGTATGTGTGTGAGTATGTGGCTGTGGATGCAAATGTGAGTTTCTGTGTGTGTATGTGAGTGTGAGGGTGAGTGTAAGTGCGTATGTGACTGCGTGTGTGTGGTTGCAGATATATGTTTGTGTGTGAGAGAAAAAGAGAGAGAGTATGGCTGTGGGTGTAGATGTGAGAGTGTGTGTGTATGTGTGAGAGTGTTGCTGTGGGTGCGGGTGCGAGTAATTTGTTGGATGCGGATTTATGTGTGTGTGTGTGAGAGAGAGAGAAAAAGAGTGTGGCTGTTGGTTCGAATGTAAGTGTGTGTATGTTTGTGTGTGAGAGTGTGGGTGTAGATGTGGATGTGTGTGTATGTGTTGGTGCGGATATATGTGTGTCTTTGAGAGAGAGTGTGGCCGTGGGTTCAGATGTGAGTGCGTGTATGTATGCGTGTGAGTGTGTGAGTGTGTGTGTGCGTGCGGATATGTGTGTGTGTACTGAAGACTTATTGGGCAGATTTAAATTAAATTAGACCAGTTCTAATAAAAAAAAGTTCTCTATATGTGTTTCAGAAGGTTGTAGAGCGTTTAAATATTAGCCGGTTACGATATCCTGGTTTCGGCCTTTTTGGTTTCGTCAGACAATTTGTTTTGAATAAAGTTATAACCCTAAACTCTTTTATAAATTCATAATCGGAAGTTCAGAGAAAGGGAATTGTTTGCTATTGGGAATCGTTTCATCCGCCATTTTACAAGCGTAGAAAATATTGTTTTTTAATGTTTTCTTGTTCTGGAAATAATACTAGAGACAACTTTTCTTCTAGGCATAATCAGTAGATTAGCAACTAAGTCCCACCCTTTTACAGTGAAACCAATGAAATGTAACCGCAATTTTTATTCTAACAGCTTCTTTTATCGCATTTCCCTCCTGTAGAATACCCATCCGTTTTCTTGCTTCTCCGATAGCTACAATCTCCAGGAATTTAAATGTAACGTCAATATACATCTCCTATCTCACTAACTCGAGTCCTTTCCCTCAAGCTCTTTTTCTATCCAATCCTTCCAATTACACCGGTATTCTCCTCCGTTTATTACTCTCCTCTTGACATCTCCTATAAGTAATACCACTTTCTCATCACTTTCCCCTTTTTAACCCCCTCCGCAACAGGGGCAGTAGAACTGCCCTACTTGTGCTGAAATGATTAAAAAAAGAAAGAAATTATCACCACTCTTAAGCTTTTTTAAATACTAATAATATTTGTTAATATATAGTTGTGCAGTAGGTTTCGCACTGAAGGTTATAATCGTGCTATGTCGGTTGCTAATCGACTTAACGCACCCTAAACTTTAGAAACTTGGTAATCTTCCACTGAAAGCTGACTCATTAGTTTTCGGTTAACTGCCGAAATATATATCAACTGACTAGTAGTTCTACTGAACTCCAATAGAAGTCTAAAAGAACTCCCATGAACTTTCCAAGTATTTCCCCCATTAACTGTTAACTCTTATTAATATAGGAGGGAGAGTTCATTATCTGAGGGATAGGTGTGTTTCACCATAGCATATATAAATATTTATGTATATATATGAACATTGTTGACATAAGTAATTTGTAATTTGCATTTTGAGCTTATAATTTTGCCAATGAACTGTCTTCCTAAAACTGAAATACGTTACAGCTGTTAATAGAGAAAATATAATGTCTAATGAAGTTTTCCCTTCTATCCTTTGACGGAGTGGTGAGACGAACAAGCAAAGATGTTTCTTATATTTTATCTTGATTTAATTCCACTTTGTCATTTTGTTTCTGAACAATAATTATATACAAATTTCAATCTACACTCGATTTAGAATAAAATAATTTGGCCGAGACCGATAAGAGTTAATAAACTGTTGTTCACATCTGTACATTGCACAGTCATACCCAATTAAAGTGTGATTAATTCTATTTTTTAATCAGCAGCAAAACATATCGCTACATATATCAGTATTCAATCGTCAATGTAGAGTTTTGCAGCTTTTTTCTATTTGTTATGACAGTTCTTTGCTGTCTGTATATATAAGAATTTGAAGACATTTTTATGTAACGTTAAGACACTTATATAATGTAGAACAGGAAATCGAGAAGAATATAGTAAACGTCGACTGCAAGAAGCCAAAATGCATGGTTGTTAGCAAAATGACAAACCCAAAATACAAATTGCGAATTGGAACTACCACAATCAAATAAGTACGAAAGTATAAACATCAGGAAATATTTTTTAACAGAGGATGATAGTGCAAAACTCAAATCTGAAATCTGTGATAGCGAAAACATGCATTCGAAATGTTGGGCTGCGTATAAAAAAAGAGGACAGTTTAGTTAGAAACAATTATTACTGAAATTTCAAGAGATATTTCTCCACTATGTAAGGTAGCCTGGATAATCTCAAATATGAAGAAGAGACTTGAAGCAACAGTGTTGTGGATCTTCGTTGCAAATTTGTTGCGGTGTTGTTGTGGCGAAACTTTGCCGCGAAGTTAGAGTGACCGGTTTTCAGACACGGAAAAGAGAAGGTAGGTTGAAAACAGTGTATCAGATTAGCAAGAACATATATACAACATAATGTTAGTAATTAAGTAAAGAGATATATGTCCGAACGGTACAGTTACGCTGCTTATTACTTGACTAGTAGCTAGATTTAACCTCGCACTAGCTGTCCTTAACTGCCACGCAGGTACTTTTATATAACAAGAGGAATAGACCATTCCTCGTAGAAAAGCACCATAACAAACAGCAATATGGTTCTAATCAATAATGCTGAGGGTACCTGGACTAATCATGTGAGCCATCTCTAAGGTTTAAAGAAAATGAAAACAAAAATAATTTTTTTGATGAACAACAGAAAGAAACTGTTAGAATTCCTAAGGCACATAATGAGGAAAGAGGTTTGGAAAATAATTACAGGGGAGTTTACATGTGAGAGAGACAGTGGGAAACAAAGCATTATCTACGTAGCGAGCTTAGGTAAATGCATGACGAAACAAATATTTAAGAAAGAATATCAAAAAGACTAAAAATGTTAAGACATATGAAGCACAAAATGTTCTGGAGAGCTAGTATCACCAAAAATAACACGGCATATGACGAAAAAATTGAGTACGCAAGGAGATGTTGACATAAAAAAAAACTTCTATGCCCTGGAATTCTAGACAATGTATAAGTTATAGCTGGACAGAATAGTGGTTTATGTTTTTACAGAGTTATGTACAGTTTCGCACGAGACTTTCAATAAAGTTTCAGAAGTTCGAAAAAGATACATAGCGTTTTTTTCTTTTCACTGGTTTATATCTATCAGTATGAAAATTAAAGGTTTTAATTGAAGAAAAGAGATTGTTTTCTAATTCTGTCGACAAGATATAAAAAATAAAAGTAATTTTTCTTTAAATGTTAAATACGGAGTATCTAATGAAGCATAAGCGCCAAATTAAGTATTCAAAACTCATGCAATGTATTTATCTCAAGATTCCTTTGTTTCTTTATACAATGGAAGAATTTCGTTGTTACTAAGTTGTTCACTATTTTTTTTCTTTAAACGAAATTTGATTTTCTTCCCATTAACAAAGAGCTTGATTTACAAGTTTTCTCCGACTCTCACTCAAATGCTATTGAAGAAAATCTCGCTGGGTGTTATCAATTAAAGAAATCCTACACATACAATAAACAAGAAAAACAATAGAACAACATATATTGAGAAATAATTTCAGCATTGTTTTCTTATTAACACTAGGCTTAAAAATACAATTATATTTTGATCAGTAACATATGTACTAATATTCGCAGTGACATTTTATGGTTTATTTGGTCGCTTATCCTTAAACTATAATGCTTGGTTCTCTGGACAAACAACGAAAAAACGTATATATAAAATAAAAGATTATATTCTACATATTTTTGCTTTCACGAATTTTGGCTTAATTGTGCCATCTATGGCTAGGCACATCTATTAATCATTTTCGCAGATTATTGCCTTTGAAGCAGGCTGCCTTTGGTGCAATTACACTTCTGTGGGTCTTCAATATATTTTCTGACTTCCACATTGAACACACTTCTGTCTGTCTTGATTTTGATGTCAATCATATTTCTGTGTGTTCACCGAAATATATTACGTCTATAATATTTTGAGGTAAATTTCATTTAATTTAAAAAAATATTTAATCTGGATTTCTTTAAATAATATATTGGCAACACCTGAAAGATAACCGGTTGGTGCAAGATGAAGTCACTATAACAAGTAGGAAAGAACAATCCAAATGGGTCGCAGTATCATTTTCATTGTTATTTTGTCTATGTGCGCCGTTGTGTTGTGATGAAAGAGAAAAATTATTTTCCCAAAATGCACTCTTACTGTTTCGAACAGTTTTATTGTCACATTGCAGCTCAGTCATTTAACTGCCATAAGTGATACTCGCTTTGTCGATCATGTCTCCAAAGTGATACGATTACCTGGGTAGAATATTTCGATCCAGTAGTTTGCTTTCTGTAGTTGTCTGGTTGCCAGCCAAAGTTATTAAACCCAATATTTACTTAACCCCTAGCTAGAGGGAGAAGAGACGGATCCCCACGATTATTTGTTCAAAAAATTCAACTGGAATTCGAACTAGGTTTTCTGATATTTTTTCCAAACCGATATCTGCAGCACAACAACGCATATCCTGCAAAATTATGCACAACTTAAATGCTAATGACACCAAAAATGCTTATGTTTTTCGTTTCTTTTTAGGAAATATAAAGGAGTCGGTCACACAACACGCTTAATTTTAGACTTATTCACACAACTCAGTCATTAGAGCCAATTTTATAATTTCTCCTAATGAATCTGATGCCATTTTCGTTGGACATTTGTATGCAATAAATTTTTCAGCACGTTTTAGAAATATTATTTGCATTTATACATTCGTTATTGCAGTTGATTCTCTCAAAAGAAACTCATTTATGACTCAACAAAATCGTTAAAAATTATAAGTGATTAAATTTCAACAACGAATATATTAGGTTGCTTTTTCTCAGGAGTCAAGTTGCTATATAACCAAACAGTTATGCTAAACTCACCAGTTCTTTTTTAAATAACATAAGCAGACAATCATTACAAAACGTGTCATGCATATAGTCTAAATCATTCAGAAATTTCTAAGCTGTCATTTATTTACAACTAGTTTCTAATGTGAGTGGTTAAAAATGTCTTTAAAAGAATAAAGTCTGTAAAAACTCGTGTGCTGACGTTAAGGATGCCGAACAACGAATTGTTCCAAATAACAGTCATCACATCACTTTAGGATTTTCAACAACAGCAATTGTACAATCCCATGTAAATTAAAGATAAAATAATGATATAACCAAGGTATTAACATTTCCCTCTCCATAAGCCAATAAAAATAAAAATAAAAAAAATTAGGGAAAAAAAACCTTATTAATGGAAAAAATAATATTTACTGATCTAAAGAAACGTATATTCCGGAATTGATTTTAACAGGATGCTTTCAAGAATTTCAGTTGAAACCATCACTGGCTTCTCGACAAGTGAATTCTGAATGTTTCTTTATAAGGAAATTATCAATATTAACATTGGCCCTACATATTTGAAAAACAGATACTCGCCGTTATCTGGTATAATTTCAATATTTATCTAGGTATTTTTCATTCGATTTCTTTTCTTTCATTTTATCAAAGTTCTCTTACATATACCCACAAACTCTTTCACTTGAGCGATTGACCTTGGTTGATACGTCAGGTTAGTAATATGTTCAATCGTGATCATTTTACAAAATTCTTTATATTTGCAAACAGTGATTTGTGTATTCTTATCCGAAAGTATGGCGTTTGCAATGCAAACAGTTCTAAAAAACATTAATGTAACAATGGAATTTATTTTTTTAGTTTTTGGTGGGACTTATTTTGTTTATCAATTATGCATATCTAGTAACTTAGTTAAGCTATTAACAAACAAAAGTTAAGCTATTAACAACAGATAATGTGATCTGTTTATTAGACCTGTACGTTGACCAAATTTGTTATTTGGTTGAAGTTGATTTTGATGCGAAACCACAACCTATGAAGGCTTTTACTGGTTTTCCTTAACCTATTTTGGTTCACTATGCATAAAATCTCAGAATAATTCACCATGAAATTCCCTGATATCTACTATGAAATAATATTAATTTCTATCTCACATTTTAATGCTGCAACATCAGTATCATGAAACGGTTGAATATTTTATCGTATAAATCTTGAATACCCATCCAACTTTCCTAATTTGGGGATTGTTAATCTCTAATCTTGAATCGTAATTTGACAAGATGATACCGCAGCGTTGTAATTTGTTTGCGGTATAAGTAGAAACTGCAAATATCATTGTCAACACATCTTTTTTGATCTGTCATTAATATCAATATTTTCACGGTAGTTAGAAACACGAATTATATTTGATGCTATGGTCATCAACTTTTTGTAAAATTAAGGCTTCTGTGTTATATTCACTAGTAGCTGAATACAATTTCTTTATTTGAATCGTAGTGCGCTAATAACTGATGTGGCATTAATATTTTCTTCATTATTTCTAACGCTTTTTTCACTTTGCAGTTCAGTTCCACTTTAAACATTTTTAAGCAAATTGTTCAATGAAGCTCTCGAATTCTACAAGTCAAGTGTGTAAATTGATAATAATTTGCTAGCCCTAGATATGCTTATCGCCTAGTGAAGATTGCTGGATATGGCATATGATTCATTACACACATCCTCGACTGGTTTGTTTAGATATTTTATCAATGAATTGTCTTAGATAAATCAATTCGGACATTTCTTCACTGATTGCGAAATAGGACACGAAGAGTTATCCAAAAACTCTCTTTACTTGATCAATATGTTTTTTCTTATATACATTTATAATCAATATATCGTCCAGATTACTTACTGCAAGATCACTCTCTGCAAACATGGTATCCATAACTTGTTAAGATATGGATGTAATCACGTTTATATCAAAAGAACGTCTATTAAACTTATGCAATCTCTTATGCGTATTAACTGTGAAGATTATGATTCTTTTTAACGTGAATTTACAAATACGCCTCAGAAAGATCCAGCTTTGAAAAGAATTCCACCGTCTAATGTTGCCAAATTGTTTTTCTAGATTTAGATTTATTTAACTCAGTCTAAACTTTAGGTCACACACGAATTTTATTATTTTTCTCTTACACTGCTGATGCTACACATTTTGAATGGTCAAATATTTCAACTAAATCAATTTTTTAAAGTATGTCCTTTCATTCGTTGCTTTGGTTCAAAGATGCGAATAGTACAGTACGTGACGGTTCATATAATACTGGCGTCGACCTATTTTCATTTAAAATTTTGTTTGATTTTGGAAGAGTAACCTAACTCATCCAACAGAACATCCCAAAATTTTCAAATTCTGCTTTTAACTTTGAATTTTCGCTTTTTTCTTTCTTTTGGTCTTTTGTTCACTTATATTTTACCTATAAATATTTTTCATGTAAATCGCATAAATAAATTTTCTCATCCAATTTAAGAGAGAATTTTAGAAATATGTGTTAGAATAAACGGGAAGTATGGTTGATAATAACAACGCAAGACGTCATCTGCGAATTTCAGATGTCAAAAAACAAGCAAATATTTATAAACTCATTTTGTAAACAATTTCTTCCGAAACAAGGTGTTACAAACACTAAGAAGGCCATGTCAGATCTCTAAATATATATAAGAACCACCGGACTAGATGTGACAGCAGTATTCAATGTATGAAAAAGCAAAAAACAAAAAAAAACAAAAAAGAACAAGTGTTATAAATATATACAATAAAATCTCAATGATTCTCATGATTGTAATCAATGCAAACGTAACTGATATAACAGAAAAACATATTAGAAATATGCAAAATCTTTAAGAGGAAGAAACGTAAGAATTGAAGAAGAAGAAGAATTAGAAGAAGAAAAAGAAGAAGAAGAAGAAGAAGAAGAAGAAGAAGAAGAAGCCAAACAAAAACAACAACAAACAACAAGTGTTTAAAAAAAAAAACAACAATAATAAAGAGCTTATTAACCTAACTGACCTCTCTTCGATTTTCACTCTTAAATATCGTTCTGATCGGTGGTAAGGTATTACTTACGATGCGACAGAATGTATAGTTGTAAATTCATGCAGTTATGAAAAAAATTAAAATTGTTATTCTTGCTATGTTTCTTTATCTGCTATCTACATGAGAACAATTGTTTTACTGGCAAATTTCAATAAATCAATAATATTAATTTATTCTTCAAGATGTTTCTGTCATAATTTATCTATTCACGATGAACAGAAATAAGAACACACATATCAATAATCTTGTACTATACAGTCAGTCAGTCAGTCAGTCAGTTAAGTGTCATACGTCTAGAAAGAGACAGGACTGATTAGATAGAAGATTAGGCTATTAAGGTTGACATAACTTTTTCCGGTAGACTGGTTGCCGTCCAAGGCTATAGAACCCAATCTGTTTCGTCTTTTAGCCAATAACAAGGGGGAAAGGGCGAATTAATACATTTCCCAATGGTATTTGCGCGTAAGTGAATGCATGGAATTAAACTGGAATTCGAACTCAGCTCCCCGATTTCTCATTCCTAGCTCTCTCTTTCTCTCTCTCTCTCTCACACACACACACACATATATATATATATATATATATGCAAACACATACAGCAGAATATATATATATATATATATATATATATATATATATATATATATATATATATATATATATATATATATATCATACAGAAATTGACATGTAGGTAAAATACCAAGATACTTATGATAAAATATCAAACATGATCCAGCAAGAGGGATCTATGTGAATAAAACTATCTATTTTTAGAGCCAAATATGTATATTGTTTTCAAATAAAACTTTGAAAATTTCATGTGTAATCATTTCTGAGAAGTACATTCGTTTGAAATTTCTTTTTTTAAAAACTTAAATTTTTTTCATAGACCTGGTGTTTAATTTAAAAAAAGAAAAGCAAAGAAATAAGAAAAAGAAGTTAAAAGGGGAAGTGAAAAATGGAGAGTAAGTGTATGTTAGCAGGCATGCCTGAAAACGCAGTTTTAGAGGGTGAGAAGAGAGAGGAAAGTCAAAGAGAGATAGCCAAAAGAGAGGCACTTTCTAAAATAGCATTTGTCTTCTAAGATGCTTTTCCTTCGCTTTTTAGTTTATTCCCCTCCAATTTTATTTTCTTATTTCTTTCCGTTTCCACTTTCTCACAAGAACTTCCGGTCGAGGAAAAATTTTAGAAATTTTCTATAATAAAACATTGTCTTATAATATACTTTTCCTTCGCTTTTTAGTTCATCCCCCCGCCCAATTTTAATTTCTTATTTCTTTCCGTTTCCATTTTCTCACACATCGCTGACGAAGCTAATGTACTTCGCTGAAATTATAATTGGAACAATGCAATGTTCGAAGTTTCATTTAATATATATATATATATATATATATATATTATAAATTTTTTTATATTTTATAAGTTTTATTAAAAAAAAAAAATATATATATATATATATATAAATATATATATTGTTAGGACGAATAAAAACATATTCCAAGGGAATTAACCCTTTCCTGTTCCAAAACAGAACCTCTCTTTTCACCTCAGATTTTGGGTCCACGCGAGTCACGAGATCAAGGAAACATTCAGGCGTGAGACGCACGACGCAACAGCCTTAGAATATGGCCGTGAATGGTTATAAACACATGCATGTCCTCCTGTCCTGATGGTTGTGACACACAACCCGATATCTTGGGACTGATTCTGTATGTACCTATGTTGTAATGTTTCTCCGTGTAAAATAAATGTATACTTCCAGTCAACCGTGAGTAAATATCTACTTTTCTTTCATTCCATGCATTTTCTCCACGTGCTGCACACACTCTCACATATTCGTCCACGGACCATGAATCATACTATAAATTAAAGCATTTTAGTTATGATACAAACACCCCATTCATAACAACTGGCGAAGATGAATTGGACTTTGAAAAAAAATAAAATAAAATAAAATAAATTATTAATAATTTATTTTTATGTTAAAGAGTCAAACTAAAACAATGTCTATATCTGCAGAAGTTCTGAAACAAATTTTGTCACAACAGCAAGAACAATTTGAAAGAGCCCAACTGAATTTAATAACAACTTTAACCCAACAATTTCAGCTCCAAGGCACAGGTAATTCATCTAGTGTCGATCTTTCAAACACAATTTCAGAATTTACGTACGACGCCGAAAACAGCTACACATTTGATTCATGATTTTCGCGATGGAAATACACTTTTCACCACGAATTTCCAAACAAAGACGATGACTGGAAAAAACGGTTACTCATACGGAATTAGGTATAAAATAAAACGAAAAGGTTCGTAAATTTTATTTTATCCAAACGACTTTCCGATTTGACCTTCACCGAGACCATTACTATTTTAACGGACATTTTCGCAGAACAACAATCTCTGTTCAACGTTCGTTGCAACTGTTTCAAATTAGCTAAAAACTAGTCGGAATATTTCGTCATCTACGCCGGACTTGTGAATCGCGAGTTTGGGAGATTTCACCTTCAGACGTTTACAGAAGACCAGTTCAAATGTTTAATATTCATAGCAGGTCTACAATCACCCAACTATTCGGAAATACTTTCCGGACTATTCGTAAAGCTTGAAACAGACACAAAAGTAAAAGTCCAGGATTTGACAACAGAATGCAACAGGTTGTTAAATTTAAGAAAAGACACCATGTTGGTTCAACAACTATTCAACTTACCTACCCATCCTTCCGCAATTAGTCACATTCATTCGAATGACAAACCTAAAGAAAAGAAAATTCCACCGTCTGCATGCTGGTCTTGCGGTGAATGGGACTATGCATGCTTTTGCCCATTCATAAAACACAAGTGTAAGGTGTGCCATAAACGTGGCCACAAAGAAAAATTTTGTCATCCTCCAACAGCCAAATCTGCTAAGTCTGCTCATGGAACTCATAGAAAATGAAGCAGAGGAGAAAATCACATTCAGTGTCTGCTTCCTTCAAAATTGACTTCCAGTCTCGCAGAAAGTACATCCGTGTTGGTCTAAACGATTTCCTAGTTTGTTTTCAATTCGACACAACATCTGATATCACCCTCATCTCACGTCCAATCACATTCAACTCACTGGTGAACTAAATTGTTCTGTTTGTTTCCGTGATAAACAATTCACTGGAACATTCTACGTGACAGATACAGATCTAAATCTAATCGTTTTAGACGGGATTGAAGAACTTGATCTCTTCACTGTTCCATTGAAATCTGTTTTCAACATTTTCTCTCAAGTCAGTTCAAGACACTGAAAAATATTTTACTGAGACAATTGAGTCTAAGTTTAGTGATGTTATTTGAGAGGATCGTGGGTGTGTCGCAAAACATCACGCCACTCTCAAAGCAGATTGCAAACCAATATTTAGGCCGAACGCCCTGTCTCTTACGCAGCTCTTAACATAGTTGAAAAAGAACTGAATGGGTTCTAAGAAGCTGAAGTAATCGAGCCAACAATCTACTCCTGATGGGCGGCTCCTAGTCAGAAAAGAAAATGGCAATGTCCGCATATGTGCTGTTTATTCCACAGGATTAAATAATGCGCTAGAGACACACCAATATCCCCTGCCAATAACTGAAGATCTTTTTGACGAGTTAAATGGTGGAATCTTCTTTGCAAAAATTGATTTTTCAGATGCATGTCTGCAAATGGAAGTTGATGAGGACTCCAAGGCGCTCCTTACAATCAACGCCCCTAAGGGTTTATTTAGATATAACCGTCTTCCATTTGGAATCAAAACAGCACCAGCTATATTCCAGCAGACTATGGATGCCATGCTCACAGGTATAACCAGAGCCACAGCATTTATCGACGACATCATCGTCGCAGGCGCATCCCAGGATGGACTTTTGCAACGGATAATCTCCGTATTCGAACGTATTCAACAATATGTTTTTCGTGTACAAGCGGAAAAATGTCAATTTTACCGGACGTCGATAAAATATCTTGGTTTCATTTTTGATAAAGCAGGCCGGCTATCGGACCCTGAGAATATTTCAGCCATCAAAAACACACCAGCTCCAACAAACATCAAAACTTTACGTTCTTTTTCTTGGGTTAGTAAGCCACTACAGTTAATTTTTGCAAGAGTTACATCGGAACCGGTCTCCTCTGAATCAACTTCTTAAAAAGAAGGTTACATGGAACTGGTCACCAGAATGCAAAGCTTCCTTTACCAAAATTAAAGCTTAAATTTCTTCAGATCTTCGTCTGAGATACTTCAATCCATCTTTGGACATTGTTGTAGTTTCCGATGCTTCTGGCTATGGTGTTGGAGTCATGATCTCTCACATCTTTTCTGATGGCAGTCAGAAAGCTATTGCGTATGCGTCTAGGTCATTGACACCTGCAGAAAAGAAACTATGGCCAAATCGAGAAAGAAGATTTGGCAATAATATATGCCATAAAGATATTCCATTAAATGAATTATGGACTTCATTTCACCTTGGTCACAGACCATAAAACTCTGATAAGCATTTTTGTTTCCAAGAAAGGAATTCCAGTGTATACTGCCAATCGGTTACAACGATGGGCTACCACACTTCTGGATTATGATTTCTCGATCAAGTACCTTTCTTAAAACACTTAAAACTCAGAGGAGATGTGACAACGTCAAAAATACTGGAAACATTTTTGACAAGCTGTAGAGTAACACCAAACCCGTACACACCAAATGGTAGCTCACCTGCGCATCGTTGATGAATCGGAAAATTCTATTACACATCGACGTCTTACGTTCAAAACCACAAAACTCCATCAGGAGAAACACAAAAATGGAACAGCAGTACAATCGCCACCATGGTCCTGTTCAAAGACAATTCTTAACCGGTCAGGTCTTGACAAGCGCCTCCCGGAACAACACAGAAACATTGACTCAAGGACATGTACGCCGAAGTGGAAACGTCACTTACGACGTAAATGTCCAAAATTTTATTTGGGTTTGACATTACAAACAACTGAGACCATTACATCTTCCAGCCGGAATACAAGACCCTACCATTCCATTGAACTTGTTGTTAGACACCTTTGACTTGCCACAGCAAACCCCAGCAACCCCCCAGAACACAGAAGCTAAAACACAGGATCCAAACAACAGGAAGTCAGTTAGCACCCGCCGTCCAGCACAGCACTTGCAGGTTGATGCTCACCTGAAGTCGTACAAGCCACAAATTTAAAAGGGGAGATGTTAGGAGGAATAAAAACATATTGCAAAGGAATTAACTCTTTCCTGTTCCAAAAGAGAGTACCTCCATTTTCACCTCTGATATTGGGTCCACGTGAGTCCCAAGATCAACGCGACATTCAGGAGTGAGAGGTACGACCCAACAGCCTTTGAATACGGCAGTGAATGGTTATAAACACATGAATGTTCTCCTGGCCTGATGGCTGTGACACACAACCCGATAACTTGGGACTGATTCTGTATGTACGTATGTTGTAATATTTCTCCGTGTAAAATAAATGTATACTTCCAGTCAACCGTGAGTAAATATCTACTTTTCTTTCATTCCATGCATTTTCTGCACGTGCTGCACGCACTCACACATATTCGTCCCCGGACCATGATTCATGCTATAAATTAAAGCATTTTAGTTATAAGACAAACACCCGCTTCATAACATATAGCCTATATATATATATATATATATATATAATCTAATTTTGTTCCTCTAATTTAATAGACAAAGTTGAAAAAAATTGTTAAAACAAACCGAAACAATTATGCCGACACGAAGAATATAGATAATAATAAAAACGCAAGACGTCATCTACGAATTTCAGATGTCAAAACAAAGCAAAAATATATGAACTCGTTTTCTTTAAATGATTTCACACCAAACAAGTGGTTACAAGCATTAAGTATGCTTTTACATATGCTTTCGGAATTCATAATTTAATGCTAATATTTGTGTCTGCCATAGATTAACAGAATACATATACAGTTTTACGTGTCTTTTGCATCAGAATATGAAAGTACAGTGAATAAAACATTATACTTTTCAATACATTTTGCGGATTTCTCTAGATTTATAAATAGAAACATGTGTTTCCAAATTTGGGGTGTAGCAGAAAATAAATATAAAAAGTTGCAAAAGCAACGCTGAATTTGTTTCGATTAACCACGTCACTTAGAACGATTACTTTGCGACTTATTTAAGTGCTACAGCCGAATAGTATGGTTCAATCATATATTTAATGCACTGTCTACTGTTTGCGGTAGGTTACAATAAGCTTATGTAAAAGATGCAATTAGCTTAAGTAAAAGATAAGTGACCAAATAACCGTTTACTAACTGTTAATTATATCTTGCAGTTCTCCACGTGTCAACGAAGTTAAGCAAGTTTGAAACTGGTCAATATCTAGATGGGTATCGGTGCTCTAAGCGATTAACAACAGGCCATGGGATAAAGCGCCAAATAAGAGGCAATTTCTCCCTCATCTTTCTATGAACCGTAAAAACATCAGGATGGTCTACGTTTACGGCTATTTGTATTTGTCATCAATGCGTGCGAGAGTCTTTTAAAGTTAAAAGAGGAAATAAATTTTCTTTAAATGATTGAGAACGAACATTTTATTTAATATCTAAGGAAAGTGTGTGAATGAGACGGTAATGGTACATTTCGGAATGTTTGTCAAATATTCTTCAAATAGAGAATTGATTACTTGTTTGCGTGTCACATCGCACTCACCATTTTTCATTCATTCATTTCCCCAGTCATTGATTTAATAATACAAATATCAACAAATATCCGAAAAAATATATATGTTAACTCTAACCAGCAGAACGTATACGCATTTATTTACCTTAATATCAGATCATTTCTGCGTCGTGTAGTGGTTAGCAATGTAGTCTCGTTAGAAACTATTAGTAATGAGTTCGATTTTCACTGTTAACACTTAACTCCGGCTTTGTGCTACATCTAATATGCACTTAGAAAATCAATATCTATTTTAATATATATATATATATATCTATTTTAATATATATATATATATATATATATATATATATATATATATATATATATATATATATATATTAATCATTTCAGCCCGAGCAAGGCAGAAATGCCACTGATGAACTGGGGGCTACATAACTGTAAAAATATTAATTAGAAAAGAGTGAGGAGTACAAACTAGTTAGAAAGGAGCAATAGAAAGCTGAGAATGCAGGTGCGATGATAAATACATAGGTGAAGAGATGAGTATTGACATTGCATTTAAATTTATGGAGGTTGTAGCCGTCAGAAAAGCAAGAGTATGGGAGCGAATTCCACAGGCGGGAAGTGCAAGAGAAGAAGCTGCAAGAGTAGAATTGTCGTCTGCATTTGGTTAACCTGACTGTGAATGGGTGGGAACCAGTTGCCAGTCTGGTTGCACGAGTAAACACCTGTTGAGGAGGCACCAGTGACTTAAGTTCGTCCGAGCAGAATCCACGAAAGTATTTATAGAACAAACAAAGGAAGGCCACATTTCGACGGTGGGGAAATGGCTGCAGTCGAGCCTCCAGATCAGTACCTATCACATTGAAGACTCTCCTTTGGAGCCTGTCGAGAATACTGAGGAGAACGGTAGTGGAGCCTGACCATAAATGGCAGCAGTACTCCATGCACGGACGGATGCTACACACATATTTTTTATAAAGAGTTAAATGCAGGGAAACAGTAAATACTCCCACTTAATACATATTTTTTTACAGTAGATGCCATCCTGTGTAAGGCCTGTTCACCAAACAAGGTGAAGTGTTCAGTTTCGATTGATTTTGTACAGATAGAAGGGTAAAACAACAGTTAGAACTAGACATGAACAGAGTAAGACTGTAGTGTTTGGGGAATTGCTTTCATCCTAAGCAATACGGTAGCGCCACTAAGGCAGAGGTGGTTATATAGAGAGAAAAGACTGGGTGCAGCAGGTATTGAGGAGAGGATAAACGATTCAAGTAGAAAGAAGATGACAATTGACGTTGCACGTATATATATTTGGAGCTTGTAACTATCAAGGAAACGAGTAAACTGAATGAATTTTCACAAGCGTGACGCAATAGAAAAGAAATTAACAGTAGAATTGGAGGTTATATTTGACTATTTCAACGCTAAAAAGTTAGATGCCAATCTAGTAGCACACTTAAATTTACGTGGTTGGAGAATCATAGGAAGAAACTACTCCGAACCATTGGTATTTAAATGTTGATAGTATAGACAGAGCAAAGCCACTTCATGTCGGTGAGAAATGGACTGAAGCCCAGATGCCAAATAAAATCCTTTTGGGAGTTCGTTTAACAGAGCTCTGGTTTAGTAAATCAAGCTATTGAAGATGAACTTACTTTTCACTTATGAGATAAGAAGGTAACGTAGGTGGCTTGTTGCAATTCACAGAATACTTGTCTGAAACTCACTGTATAATAACGGATCTATGTAATTACTAAAGATGGTCTGGTCTGAGTGCAATGACTAGGAATAAAATTAATTTGAAAGATATACAATATTTGATAATATAAATGTTGTTTGCAACGTTTTTCAAATGACATGCTCTTTTAACGCTTACATTGATATGACACTTCTCATAAATTATAATCATGAAATTGCCAGATATTGCTGGGCAATGTAACAGAGGTATTTCTACAATTTTGTGTTTGGAGCTTTTTTTCCCTTTAGAGGGTCGACTACCCAGTTATCTCATTCATATTGGGCTGATTTACAAGGAAAAGATTGATACATTTCGTAAGGACATTTTTACAAAAATGAAAATTCCAGAATCATTTGTAAAAATATTTAAAATATTTTGAGTTTGCAAGTGCTTTCATGAAACATTTTTATGAAACATTTTCATAACACTTAAGTTCAGTAAAACAGGAAGCCAAAAGAATATTGGAAAAATTAAAACCAACTTAAAACTTATTTGTCGGTGGTTTTTATTGAAATGTATTTATAAGAAAGATTACTGCTCAGAAATACACCGCCCACACACACAAGGAAGTCACGCTGAAATCTTACTAACTCTCTTTCCGCTAATTGAATCAGACTGGACGAGCATGCACAATTGGGTGAATGAAAAATAAATTGAATGACGCCTGAATAAGTTGAGCAAGAAATCTTTATATAAAAAACAAAACAAAATTAACAGAATATATTCAATCGCCAATCGCCTCTACCTAAACCCTGTCTAAACTTAGCCGACAGTCTCTGTAATTAGTAATTTGCGAAGCGTTTTTCTTCTTATAATTAATTCGAGTTTCTGGTTGGCAATCTCAGTTCACTCCATTCGAAGTTTTCAAGTTTGTGACGATTCAAAAACGTTTTTTTCACTTCACACCAATGTTTTACAGAAAACTACCGAAGGATTCTCTGTGTGTGTGAGTGGATAGCGGCGGGAGTAAGTCGTCTTAATTCAACATCTCGTCTATCTGCAAAATCACTTCTGTTTTTAATTCTAGTTGTCTGTTTCGAGACTTCGTCTGCAAAATTTACTTCTTGTCTGTCTTTAAATCTAGTTGGCTGTTTCAAACTTCGTCTGAAAAATTAACTTCTTATCTGTATGTAATTCTTTTCGGCCGGCCGGCGGCAAGTCTTTCTACGATTGGCACCAAACCGCGTTGCAATATCTCTGTCTCCGTACATCTTCAATCAGGAACTCTATGGGAGACGACCAGCCATACGGTGGGCGCCCAGTGTCTTGGCGCCTTACCTTCGTCGTTACATCTCTGGGCCGAGAACTAACTGGACTCTGTTCGACTCTGCTCGACTCGGTAAGAGGGCCTCCCTCGGGGCCCTCTTTTTACGCTTATCCTCCACTTCACCAGTCTAGGGGATGACGAACATGCAAATCTAATCTGTGGCCAATAAAATCACTTTCACCCACGTCATCATTGCGGAGCCACTCTGTTCCCTCTTCTCTTCTCTCGGTTCAATTAATGAAGCAGATCTATTTTGGTGACATCACTTCTTTTCGGTTTTTTTCTTTGACGTCAACAAATCTAGCTTTTAGGTTTATAAATCTTTTCCAAGCTAAATTTTAAATTACTTTTTATTCTCATAAAACTTACACTTTTGTATTTATCAAATATTTCCTTTATTTGTGACAATCTTTTTCTACAATCAAAAACTAAGTTTTATTTATTTTTCACTTTTATCGGTAGTGTAGCTAAGACATTAATTATATTTCTCTTAGTCATGCTCTTTCAGCTTGTCACTGTTAACCACATTTGACACGGCTCTCACACAAGCAAAATATGAATTCGTTCATATTTTCGGCTTTGGGTTTGCGGACTCTTATTTGCCTCTGCTCATATTGGGATAGTTAAATTTATTACCGGCGTTCATATTAGAACAAAAAACTTTTTTGCAGCTGGTTTGATTTATAAAATTACGAACCAACACAATACCTTCCACCCAATGAGCAACAATTAATCAGCACAATTAATAACTCAGCTAATAATAATTTCTTTCCTTCTGTGGCCGGCGATAACAGTTTTATATTTCTTGCAGGCAAAATATATTGTCACATTTGAGTAAACACAATCTTATCTTTTTTATTTGAGTAAATACAATCATATTATTTACATGATATCCACCGGCCAAAATCTATGTACCTCTTAACTGGTATATAAATTGACTTATTTTGTCAAGACCTTTGTTAGCCATATGATCTTTACTATTTTGCAGTAGGATGTTTTAGTCAGTTAACTGATATATGCGATACACGCTTCGGCAATCATGTCTCGAAAGGTATATGACTGGCTAGAACATTTTCCGTTGTCCTTACTTTCTGCGGTAGTCTGGTTATCATCCAAGGCTAGAGAACCCAATCTGTCCTGCTATAGAACCCATAGCTGAAAGAAAAAGCGACGGATTCATACTTTTCTCAAGAGGTTTTACATTCAAATAAATTATTTTCTCGCTTTTATTCGATATTCACTCATATCCACTGCAACACAACGCAGAATATGTGCATTTTCTAAAATGGGTTATTAAGTTGAATGGAATTAATGGATTCTTTGTCATTTTTGAATGCTTCAGAAGTGCATCAATCTGATGGTTCAGAAAAAGGTTTTGAATATTATGATTCATATTAATTTTGGACTTTCAAAAATTGTGATGAATAATGTCAATACCGCTTATTTAGGTTGATAGATTGTTCTCAAGATTGGATTTAAAATCTGAATTTGTTACGACTGTCAGATTATAGGGCACCTCAGCTTGATGTTTTTACATACTGCCGCTGGAACTTGACAAACAACGAGGAAAACGTATATAAATATGATGTTTTTTTCTTCGTCGTTGACGCTTTATGGAGCAGGAGGAAAGCCGAAGAGAGATCACGCACACAAGGTGAGGTCGGCAGTCAGAAACTAGCAGTTCTCTCTGCACCTTCAGCCAAAAATTCTAGAGTTTTTATCGCCTTGAAACTCTCACGCATTTTTTATCTTTCAAGTTGTCGCTTTCTTAACGTTATCTACTGCCAGATATATCTGTCAATCACTTCTGGATGTGCGTTGCTTTTCAAGCCGGTTGTCACTGGTATATTTTTGTTATTGCACTTTGCTGACATAATTTTACTTGCTGATATATATCTGTCAAACAACATTGTCTTTTGTTGAAAACACCTACTACCGGATGTATTTGTCAGTAAACTCTATCTTTAAGATTGTTTTTAATCTCCACGACATACAACTTTTTAAATTTTTTACATGTGAATGTATTTGGTGTCATCATACTTCCACTCTCACTACTCTACACAATTGAGGCCATTGTACAAAATCACACACACACACACACACACACACACACACACACACACATATATATATATATATATATAATGTTAAAAAAATTATTTTTCTGTGATGGTATATAAAATTGAAGTGACAATCTTGGCAACCTGGACACATTGTTCGTGTTCGTTATCCCTTTCTCATAATGCCTTCCAGTGCACGGCTTTTTGTGAACTCACACATTAGAAGAAAGTACTGTAATGTTCAAAAGTTCGTTTTTCTTCGCGTTTCATTATGCCAATAGATATCATTCAAAGTCTGACCAATAAAAAAAAAAACGAAGAAAATAACCTAAGGTCAACATAATATCATGCAGTTTGCTTGGAGGATTAGACGTATCAACTACTGTTCCTAACTTGCAACTAACTTATCTTACAGCATATCCGCCAGTAAGTCTACAATACTTTTGTTGACTTTACTTACGACCGGATGTACCTTTATACTCTTCAAGATAATATATTACAATGTAATGATTTGGAAGCTAGAAATTATTAGTAGTGAGTTCTTTCCTCACTGGGTATACCATATTTCGGCATTGTGTCAAATTTAAATTGAGCATAGAAAACCAACATTTGAGCATCTCAGCTTGGTTTTATGGTAATGCAAGCTTCTCACACAATAATCTATTAAAACTGATGCGTGTGTTCGATCCTCGCCGGATACTACATACTTTTGGAATTGTACCATATCTAAAATGCACTAAGAAAATCAATACTGACGTCAGATCTGAAAATGGTTTATTTAGAATAAATAATCATTTTGCTTATTAAAATCATTTCGAAAAAGCAACACTTCTTTATGAAGCTCAAATATTTGCAACTAAGAAATAATTAATTAAGAAAGATTTTTAAAATTTTCTTGTTAAAATTAATATAAAAGTATTTATTTTCATTACGCAATAATTTCAACGTTTATGAATATAAAAAGTAGGTTCTGGTAAACATGAATGATTAAGCAACATATGTTTTATGCTAAAGTGTTCATGACAATTGTCTACATACAAAATACGTATAGCTATATATTTTAATATTTCAAACCCAGATAATCACGATTTTAAGTTCTCCATATGTTATTTTCCTGCTTTATGGAAAATTAAACATATTATTGTGGAAATATTTTCATTTACATACAAGTGGCTCAGTACAATAATGTTGGGAATGTGGTGCGATTCTTGCTGACTTCATTAATTGATAAGCATTGGTATTTAATATTCACTTAGAGTAGATGGCTTGCAAATATAATAAATAATAGTACCACACTCGGGGACAGGAGCATCGAATTGGTTCACCAAATCGGAATAGGAATTACTACATGGCATTGATTACTGAGATATATTTTTCAAACGGTTTAATAAAATAAAGATATTGTAGTTGCAGGCTGTTCACACATTGGTGATAATGAAGCAGAAGTCTTGCTACCAAATTGGCCTCGATTATAAAGTAGATCATCCTTTGAATTATGTCGAGAACTGCAAGATGAACAACAGGAGCACCCGATCAAATATGGTAACATTATTCATTGCATTTGTAAATATGCAAGAGATATCCTGATTGGAATGACTTTCTAGCCCGAGGCAGTGAGCCTACCTTCTTAGCAGTAGATGTAGCTATTACTTCATAGCCACGCGGCGTAGATCATTTTCAAGAAGAGGAGCCATATTTTACTTTCTTATCTCCGGCAGTCTAAATTTCACCGTTTATTCATTAGAGTAACCTTTAGCTTTTATAAGAATATGTTTTAACGCAGATTCACCACATGCAAACACCAGTTATTTTACTGCTGGCCTGTGTATCGCATTATTAGAGGCTAGGTGTTAGTGAGTTTTGCAATCAAAAACCATTTTACTTTAGTAGATTTAAAAAGACAGAAGTGTTTTATGACCATCCATGTCACCAGTGTTAAGCCTGTAGACTTCATTTTATGTAGATATATTAAAGTTTATTACTTAAGTTGAAAACCTCAGTGACTTAAAAAAAAAGATATACACCAGTAACAATGAGAAACTGCAGTAGAAACGGTTAGAAAATGAGCATCAATATTAACATCTTTTCATGTATTTCAATTAAAATAATAGATATAATTATTTATTTTTAAACTCTAGCGTTATCTGCATTTATTTACTTTCTAATTAAGTTTTAAATATTTGCAAATTATATATGGATTCACTTTTTCCAACAGAAAAGAAGGAAAAGTTTTCATATAGAAGGAATCTAAATCGCTAAACTCATATTGCTCAAAATTATCGTAGATAGAAATGAAAGTGTATCGCTCATTCAGTAATGAACTAGAGCACTCTGGCTATTGGGCGTGTATAATGATAATATACGCGCTAAAAAGTCTGCTTACTTCTATCCCAGAGGTAGAATCGCCGACTGACGCCAATTAGGTCGGGTTTCAATCCTGGGTTAAAATCAATCGGAGTCTAACCGTAATGATGAGCTGTAATACAGCGAAACAGATCTGTCTGCGGATGACTACGCTCTCACACCCTGATTGAGCACTCTGGAATGATGGGAAACTTTGAAAAACAGTAGCTACTCTGGCATGTACGCATCGCTCATTCAGTAATGAATTAGAACACTCTGGCTATTGGGCGTGTATAATGATAATATACGCGCTAATAAGACTGTCTTCTTCTACCGAGCGCTCATATCCCAGGCGCCAATTCGGTCGGGCTTCAATCCTGAGTTAAAAGCAATCGGTGTCTAACCGTACAGATCTGTCTACGGATGCCTATATATATATATATATATATATATATATATATATATATATATATATATATATATATATATATGTACTACTGGCCATAATTATTAAGCCACACCAGTTTTTAATAAAAAGAATTATGTATTTCATACTATTTATAGCTTGTATTGCCAAATGAAACTTGCAATTTTTTCCATTGCAAGGAAGCGAAAATGAACTCTTTCGAATCACCATAAATCTTCTTCATTCTATCATTGATGAAATTTCAATATAGGTAATAATAAAATATTTATAAATTCATTTGATGTACATGGTATTGTGCAATATTAACAAAAGCACCATTCTGTATTCATTTACAATTATTCACTTGGCAATAAATACTGAAAAATAGTACAAAATTCATTATTAAAAAAAAACTGAAATTGCTTAATAATAATTATATATATATATATATATATATATATATATATATATAAGTTATATCACAAATAATTTTATAATCATTTGTGATAGGATCCTTGCACGAAAATCCAGATAAATTTATTATTAATTTTAAAGGAAGTATGCGGTAGATCACGCTGTGTTGCCATGTGGTGTAGGTCATATTTTTCATTTGTGTATATTTGTGGCTAGTCTGTCTTCAAATTTTAACATGTGTACAACTCTGTTACCTAAGAAGTGTTACGTTTAACAATGGCAGTATATTCATATCATGAACAGACATATGATTTTAGCATAGACTGCAATTGTAATAAACGTGATACTGTAATGTATTGCGTTTCAAGAAAGTAGACCACTTTAACTTATTTTGGTGTTAGGAACCAACACATTAAAGTTGTTCCTATGTATATTTTGTCTTTCTTTTGGTGAGTAAATATTTTATAACCTATAAGAACATTTTATAAATAATATATATATATATATATATATATATATATATATATATATATATATTAAGACAGCATACGATTAACTCATAAATATATGCAAAAGAATGTTGCAGTCTGAAAGCGAAGAAGAAAGAGGAAAATGAAATGTCTTATGATTATATTTGTTCATAATTATTTTTGACTAAATAAATGTTTTGATGTTTCGCCCAGACGTTTCTCTGGTCCGTGTTGCAAATCAACACTGTGCGCATGATCAGCCCGCCGCTGATAATAGCTCGCATTTAACGAGTCTCAAAGGACGTTAGTTCCTGGTCTGTTTTCAATAAAACGCCATCAAGTGATCAGTTTTCTTTAAGGATATCTTCTTGATCGTTGAAAACATCACATACATAATTTGTTCTCAAATTTGTTCCCGCAAGATATGATGATGATGGTTGGCAGAGGTGGTGGTGAAAACAATTGAAACGAAAAGAAATTTAAGTTTATTTTTTCCATAATTAATATGAGTCATCATAGCTGACAGCTGTAAACCAATGTTGTATAGAATTACTAAGTCAATCATAGAAAATTGAAAGTTACACTAGTAACTTAGTCTTTGTTTTCTTCGAGTAAATTATTAAATATATTTGAATTTAAAACTTTGACGGAATAGATAGAACATATACATTCTACGTGACGTCATATTTTTATACAATCATTACTTCACTCTGAATTTATTTTTTACACATATATATTTGTTTATAAATATTTGGGTCTCTTTTATGATGCTGCTTTCGTTAACATTCTCGTATATGTTTTCATCATCGATATATATTTGCAAACCTTTCAGAATTTACCTATACTTTCATAATACATATAACCTGGGTTTTTTCTGGTATTTTCTTTTTCTTGTATATAAAATATTAAAAATAAATCATTTGTTAGTATCGGAATTTGTTACTTAATTATTTTTCTGAACATATGACCTGAGTTTTTTCTGGTATTTTCTTTTTCTTTTTCTTGTATATAAAATATTGAAAATAAAATTTGTATGTCTATAATTCTACTATTCGTTCTTGCCTCGAATATCTCTGCCGCTTATTACCCGGTGATCTTGATATATATTTAGAGTTACTTGTGAAAAATAAATCACGAATCAGCAATATTATATGCCATGACCTGGCGTGTTGAATTAAGTCAATTTCTCACCGCCGTAAAGTTGTTTTCCTGTGCGTTTTCTAGAAACATTTTCATGGTAGTTATACGGATGAGCTCTTTGCTATAGTACCTAGAACCTATGAATTTAAGCTCAGTACTAGATTAGGATGTGCGTTGTGGTGCAGTGGATATCGACTCGAAACGAGAAATCAGGGAACCGAGTTCGAATTCCAGTTGAAGTCATTGCATTCACTTACGCGCAAATACCCTTGGGAAAAGTATTAATCCGTCATTTCCTTCCAGTTATGGGTTAAATAAAAAGACAAATTGGGTTCTATAGCCATGGCTGGCAACCAGCCTACCGCGGAAAGCAATGGCAACCTACTGCGGGATAATCTTCTGCCCAGTCAGTCATCTCTCTTTCGAGACATGATCGCCCAAGCGTGTATCACGTATGGCACTTAACTGACTGACTAGATTAGATGTACGTCTTTATATATGTCAGTGAATGCTGGACAATCTCATAAAAGATGAAGAAAGGACTTGTAGTCGCCTGGAAATATGGTTCCACTGATAGTTATTAAGTATACCACAGACCGAACATTTTATCAACAAAGAGGTTATGGAGAGGATGAAAACGAATGAAAGCTTGCAATTAACATCCGGAAAAGACATATAAGATTTCCGTGATATGTTGTAAGGAAGAGAGGCATAGAGAATATTATTTAGCAAAAACAGAGGTAAATAGAGACAGAGGAAAGTAGTGCGTGACATACCTGATAAGTTTTTTCAAGTGTATGGCTGATCAGGGTGTGGGTGAAAAAACATTTTTAAGAGCTTCAATGGATAAAAGGATGAGAAAAACAATGATCTCCTACGTTCTGAATGGAGACAACATTTAGAAGAAAAAGAAGAAGAAGATGTCTAAATTTGAAACAAGGAGTCATAAATTTAAAGTTGAAATGGCTTGATGTAGCCGCACGTACTGTGCTAAGTTTCTTTTCTATTTTCCGTATTTGTATTTTCAAGTCAATTTTGTTACTCAGTAATTATATACAATGTCAAAATTTGTCCATTTCTCCTTGATTACAATTTGATTTTGCAAGATTCATTGTACTGTTACTGTTTTCGAATTCTTTCAGACTCTGTAACCTCTTGTGTCTCAGATTCTTCACTGACTTGCTTGGTCGGAATTCGATTAAACGAATATTATTTACATGGATGAGAAATATTGTTGGAAATATGTAAACAGAAATATTCTGCTTTATGAATCTTTTGTTTATCAATGATTCTTCAAGACCTTGATTAGAAGACGTCTATTACACATTTAAAAGCACAGTGAAGTCACCGCAAACATATATAACCACATCAATATAACTTTCAAGTTATAAGTCACACTAGTTGGATTTGTACCAGTAAACCATTATTATATTGCAAAAAGAGTAAGAGAAAAAAACAAAATAAGAACATTACATTTACACTCTTTAGGAGCATCGAATTTGATATAAAGATAGAAATTATGTTGCCAATATTTAGATGTAGTTTTTTATCTACAAACGCCAATATCTCCCCATATATGAAACTTAACACAAATTTACGGTATGTGAATACATGATCTAATCATCCTGCTAATTTAATTATACACGTCTATAAAAGAATAAACCATAGCTTATCAAGATTTACTCTCATTTTCACTGAAAAAAAAACAATTACGAAAAGGCTTTAAATGAAAGTGGACATAAAATTAAAATATATCCTCAAATAGATAAACAAATGAAGAATAATTTGAGAAAACGAAATATTATTTAGTTCAAACTGCCTTTTAATTTAGAACTAAAGTCTAAAATAAAGAATCTATTATTTGAAATGATTTATAAACACTTCTTTAAAAAATCAGAAATACACAAGATATTTTATAGAAATACAATTAAATTAAGTTACAATTGTACCTGCAATATGCAAATTTACAAAAAGCCAAAATGACAAATTAAAACAAATGACGTGCAGCAAATTATCGTTAATGAAAGATTTACCTGAGATAAAAAGCTACTTGACGGAGTTTGCAAAAGGCAAATGAGCTATTTACAATGCAAAAGCACAAGGTATGAATGGGTAGAGCAAACGATAGGAAGGGCATACTGAAAAGAGTTTTTAAAAAGATGGGATAATCACAAATCTATACTCTAGACTGAATATCTTAAAGACTTTACCAGACTAGACAACTACAAGTGGAAATTAGGTGAAAATATTCAATGACCTTTGTCTACTTGGAGAGTATTAAAAAGACCAAACCTAACAATGAGTGTGATGTCTGCAAATTATGACAAGAAGATAAGTTGGTTATAATATAATTTCCAGAAAGAAAGATTTGCTAAAAGAGGGTTGAAATAATGTCAGGGACCATACACATTAGAAAATAAATTTTAGGCTCGTGAAAATCCGAGTGAAATGGTATACAATGTTATTTGTCTTAAGTAAATCCTCCTTTAATTAGAATTTCCTGTTGTGCGTTTAAAATTCCTGATATTCGTTAAAAACATAGGATAATCCGTTAATATATAACGCTTCAAGGTAACAAAATGTTGAAACCAATGTAGAGTATTTCGAATTAGAATATATAAATTCTATATGTTAGATTTTAATATTTTGTTTAAATATGCATTCAGGACTTTTAAAAATACCAGTATTATTTGGGCTAATTTGCTCACGATCAATAACAGGCTATATATATATATATATATATATATATATATATATATATATATATATATATATATATATATATATTTCGTTGGTTAACACATATATGTCTATATAAATAATTTTTCTCTAATATTTTTTCTCTAATGATTTTTAAACTGATAACTTCCTGTAATTGGAATTTAGCTCGCTTCTACCTAAAAGGTTAAATCAAATAAACTTAAATAAAGAAATTTAAAGTCTTATATTGAAACCCATTGCTTCTTGCCTAAATACACCTCTTCAAACAGCCCAAAATCTTAACTTTAAAAAGTAATTTAACTCATTTAATGGTCTATCTTTATAAAATATGAACTCCTATTCCTCCGCTTCCTATACCTGTTCAACACCCTGTAACCCCGCGACTATCAGCTCTGTCCTTTTCTACTTTGTGACCACTGTTAACCTAAAACCCCTCCACACTCTACCCCAGGGCCTTCGCCATTTGGAAATAACAATGTCGCTGACGTGACGTAGAATCTCTATTAGAGATCCTATGTCGAAATGTACAGCCGACACCTTTGAATTTTGAAAAGTTTTTCTAATTTATATTGGCTCTGTATTCTTAATACATTAAGCTCTCTGCCTGCATCATTTTTAATATTAAAAATTTTTAATATTGATTAGGATCAGGTTCTTGGAATTTACCTTCCTACTCTTCCACATCGGATTAAAGAAAAACAATATATATATATATATATATATATATATATATATTAAAAAAGGATTAATTAATGTTGAATGGCCATTTCGATATGAAGATCCCCACGGGGGAGGGGACAACACATCACCTCAGGAACAGAAAAATCCTTTCAGAAACTGGAGAAAAATTAGTCTACTTTTCCTTTTTAGTTTCTGAAAGGATTTTTCTGTTGCTGAGGTGATGTGTTATCCCCCGTGGGTATCTTCATATCGAAATGGCCATTCAACATCTTTGAATTAATCATTTTTTAATATATATTTGCTCTGTAATATTTTATTACATGGAGCTCTCTTCCTGTATCATTTTTTAATATTAAAATAAAATTTTTAATATTAATTAGGATCGGGTTTTTTGGAATTTACCTTCCTGCTTTTTTCCCTTGGATTGAAGTATCTGAATTAAAATATGTATATATATATATATATATATATATATATATATATATATATATATATATATATATATTTTCAACTGGGAAAAATTATCATTTTATTCACCGTTATTACACATGCCGGATTTCAATAAATTCTTTAATTCCCGTTAGTTTTAATAACTTAAAATATTTAAGTACTTTTGACTGACATTAACCATTTTTTAATGATTTCTCGATAAAATACAAATGCATACATTATTTTCTCACAACTAAAATACTGTTTAATATGCAAAACATCGAACAATATCTTCATTTAAACTAAGCAAAAAACTCACAACATGAAATCAGCAAAACGTTCACACCAACATAGATGTTATGCACCACAGAAACTGTAAAACAAACTTTAGTTGCGTGAGGCATTTAACATAAAAAATACTTACCGGCAATTGAAAGCCATAATATATATATATATATATATATATATATATATATATATATATATATATATATATTTTAACACTAATAAGTCAATATTGTTTTTGTTCCATGCGTATCAGTATAAGTTTTGTACTATCATTTTTTAAGTTATCTATTCTGTAACCTATTTCATAGTGTATACTATATTTTATCACGATTGAATGTGTAGAGCTTCATATATAACAACACAGAAAAGCAAAAGAATAAAAAAGGGGAGAGAAGAGAAACTAAGGTGATAGTAAAATTTATACAATAATAAAACAAAATAACGTAAATAAAATGACATAAAAAGCAACATAAATGATAAGAATAATAAAAATTTTAAAATATAATAATAAAATTAAAAAGAAACGAAATATTTTTTTAAGGAGATGATTAATAAGTACAATTAAAATAATAATATTAATGAAAAAAATACTACTTATATGAGATAAAATTTAAGGAAAACAGTAAAATATTAAAATGAATTCTAGATACTTTCAGATATAAGCGTATGGAAAAGTCTATGAATGCGATAATTAATGATTTTATTACTTTGGTTCAATAATCAGTTTTGGGAATTTTATTATATAGATTATTTTCTTGAAAGCAAAGGAAACATATTTCATGTAACTATTTACATTTTCTAGCTTTTGTTAATATTTTTCCATTTAATTGTAGGAGCTTATTTGCAGGTTTCAATTACTACAACACTGCTCTAAAAACGGCGGCAATGGCATTATACATCATAACTAAATTAATCTTAGTGCCAAATATAATTAAAATAGAAAAATAATTTGGTACACACAACTACGTGACTAAAACATTATTATCAAGTTAGGCAATAGCTTCCTAAATCTAGTTCAAAAACACTTTCCATATAAAAATCTCGCTTAGAAAAACTTTTAATAAAAATAAATTTAATCTCAGTTAAAAATGCAATGATAATCTTATTATGATAATAAAATTCACAATAATAAAATCCTAAAACAACATTATGATAATTATTCTAACCAACTTTCAATAAATAATAATAATATCACAATTTTCTATAATTTTCGTAAACCTAACTGATGTATTTGCAATATGAATTCTTTAAAAATTCAATAGTATATCTAACTACTATTTCCACTACTGAAAATCCTAAACATACTAAACATTATATCGGATGTACTGATAATAATTTGAAGTCTCTATTTTTCCAGCACAACTTAGCTTCTAGTAATAAAATATGTAGGAATTCTTCTTTTCTTTCATAATACCACTGGTGAATGAAAGATGAAAATAAACTTCTACAATTAAAATTGGTAAAATATATACTGAAAGACACGTGAAAAGTAATAAGAGATTTTTGAGTATTATAATTCCTAATTTTATTTTTATTACAAACGCATACAATTATATTGTACATATTGCAATATAGCGGGTATCTCTTATCTTCTTATTCTTTTCTAGTAGTTATAGAATTCTGTTCTAGCGAAGGGTAGTTGTATACCGTAGCAGGTTAACGGGATTTGGCCTTGTGGGAAGATAGCACACTATAATTCATAAAATGATTATAAAATCAATAAAGGCAATTTTGGCTATAAAATAACATATATATATATATATATATATATATATATATATATATATATATATATATATATGTGTGTGTGTGTGTGTGTGTGTGTGTGTGTGTAACCCCCTGCGCTATAGTGGCAGTGGAATGCTTCGCTTGGGGTGACACGATTAAAACAAAACATTTCAATTAATGTTTTACAAATAAAGTAATACTTGAAATAAAAATCCAACGGAGGTTAGAGAGTTCATGACAAATATAATGCTGAAAAGATAAAAGGCTTAGGAGTGTAGAAGCGTCTTGAAGGTATGGAATATTCGTTTAGAAGTTGCCGCTTCTAAGGTCAGTAGGTCAGCAAAATGGTTTGTGGAATGTCTTTGAAGTGGTTAGTAAGTAGTTTTGAGGAATGTTTTTGAAAATGTCGATAACTACTTTTGAGACAGGGAAGGAAAGTGGTCAGCATAGTAGTCGCTCGACTTAAATCAAGGGAGAAACTGATAACTCTAGCCTAAGATTCCTTCTGTCTGTCGAAGCTTTTGTATCTCCGCTTTTTATATCTACTTTTTGGATGAAAAGCTGTTTTCCAATTTCAGCCTTTTATTTGATTCTGGGCTTCCCATTGGCTGGTAAATAAAATTTGCGAAGTTTCGCGAAATGGTAATTTGATATTTGATTAATTTTTATTTTTCAGCCGAAACATCTGCGCGAATTCGTATATATGATGAATTCTGGAAATAATATTTGTCTATCATAAGACAGTAAATCAATTTTCATTGTTGTAGACCTAGCAATTGGTTCAATATAATTTTCATTGTATCCAGGAACGACTGAATGGTGTTATATTTTGATCAGTGTTAGTATTTTCCTTGATGCACAGACGCAGAAATTTGTTCACTGTTTAATTGATAACATCAGTTTCTGATTTTATTTTTATCTAAAGATTACCATAAATATAGGTTCGACAGACTTTGAGGACATTGCATCAATTCAGTCATATTTGCCGATAACAAAAAAAAAATTATGCAGATTTGATAGACAAACAACAACTTTTACTTATTATTTTGTGTTATAAAAGGGCGAAATCTAACCTTTATGTTAAATGAAAAACTTTTGGTACAATCAAAGATTGAAACATATTGTTTCTGAACTGGAAATCCTTCATTTTTTTCTGTGTATGTTTGGTTATATAGTGAACTTTGTCGAGAATTGGGACGGATTTATGCTAATGCTTTATTTAATGTTTCCCCCGCTTCATAAATTTATTCATATCAACAAAAATAAACTTATGTACCATTATGAATATTGTACAACTATTGCACACGCTGTGTTCAGAAGAAGCATTTTTGATTTATTTATTTACTAATCATTAATGTAACGTTTATTGCATAATATTCAAATTTAGAAAACTTCAGGGGAACAAATTTCAGCCTCAATATATCTCTAAATATTGGCGCGATGTTCGTCGATTTTAATGTACGGAACATGTTGCGTTACGTTATTTCATTACATTTTAATACGCTACGCAATTTAATCATAACTTAATTGCGTCTACAATATTGACTTTTCAAATTATTCATAGTTATGTAAAATATTTTAATATACATCGATCATATTTTTTTTAAATTTACATGGAATGCAGATCAATCTAACTTAATAGCAATAGCGGGAAAGCATCTGGAAAGATTTCAAAAGAAGAAAACTGCAAAAAAAAATGTCATCAGGGATAGGATGATTGCAGGAGTCATTTACTGAAGGGAAGCAATACATTTAAAAAGTTAACACAGAATTATGATGACCTGACTGAAAAGAAAATGTCTGACTTTCTTTGCAAAGGGTAGTGTAAGTTATGTCTGGTCTCAGTCTCTATCTTTAAAACATTCTCATTTTTCAGTCTATCTCTGTCTCCCTCTTTCTCCCTATTACCGTATATATACACCAATACGAACGAATATATATACATACATATATATATATATATATACATACATATATATATATATATATATATATATATATGTATATATATATATATATATATATATATATATAAATTGAAATATAAAATACAGCACTTTCTAAACGATCGATCACATTCCCAAGACTATATAGGAACCGAACATACTCTCTAAAAACATACATTAACAAACTCATAGCTTTTAATAATGACGTTATAGATTCCTTGAAAATCGATAAATACTTTGGTGATTATGAAGCCGGATACCTATATGGTAGCGTTAAAATACAAAAACCAAGATACTATTTACGACCCATAATCTCTCAGATCTCTGCTCACATATTCTAATTGTCTAAATTCATAAATGATACTATCAACCCATACATATCTACGAATTACAATATCAGGTCAACGCACGAATTACTTAAAACTCTTATATACAAAACCCCTAAGGAAATTACATTCGCTTCTATCAACGTTGAAAACTTTTACTAACATTTTTGTAATCTAAACCATCGACAATCCTTAATTTAGGATATATCATACGTCAATACCATTATCAATCACAGGTCTACCTACATTACAATATTCTTGCTCGCATGCACCAGCTAGGCTGGATTTTACGACCATGAAGACCACATTTACACACAAATGAATGACGTAAGTATGGAAAACCATCTTGGTCCAGGCTTTTATAACTTTTACATGTCAAACGTAGAAAACACAGTTTTAAAAAACTACCGATACTATGAAATACGTCCATTATGTAGACAATAGTTTCTTTCTTTCTCACCACAAAAACGAAATCGATGAATATAATTCAGTATCGAATAAAATTTGTCCTCAACTTCGCATATAAGCTTAGCCAAAATAAATAAACTCTCGCTTTTAGACGTCATCATGGAGTCTCCTAATAAAACTTGCATTTATTTTCTATATAAAAATAACCACCATTAAAAATTTCTGTCACCTTTACTTGTTAGTCAATGTCATCTTATATATAAAATTAAAGTCATTAAAAATTTCCTTACGATAGCCTACGGGAAATCATCTTCTGGTCCAATTTTTTTCAAAGAACTCCATAACGCTAAACAAACACTTCTCAACAACAAATATCCAAACTATTTCGTTGACTACCGCATTAAACCTTTTCTTTCAAACTCCTGTAATAACATCAGAAAAACACTGATAATCATTAAAAAAATAGTATCTTCTACAAAAACCAAATTCATAGCAATTATAAACAGGATGAATCTTCACTTCGAAGCATCATCCCTTAGACTTAAACAAAGTAATTTAAATTAATCTATAATGCTAAATTTAAAACGGCTAATTTCATCATAAAAATCAACAATTCTGCCCCGAAATCCAAACTACAAGGACTTAAAATTATTGTCGAATTCACATGTCACTTGAAGAACTGCATTCTTGATCCTAATTCAGCAAATAATTATATTGGTCATTCGAACGAAAACTGACTCGAAGATTCACGACAATCCCTCAAAGGAGCTCAAACTCATCTCATTGAATACACAAGATTACCTACTAAATTATATCCGAAACATACTTGTCGACCCCACAAATAACAAACTTCATCCACATGCAAAAAATATCTAAAAATGATGGAGGTCTTATTAATTAAAACGAAAAACCCAACACTCAATAATATCAACAACAATTACGCTAACAACATGCCCCTACGCTATATCATGCATACATTATTTTACACGTAAAGTAACATTCTTTCTCGAAAATAGCTAAAGGTATAGCCGAAAGCGCTCGGAGTAACAAAACATTTCGATAATTTTAATATAATTTACGTCCTCAAAAAAAAAAAAAAAAAAGAATGAAAAGCAAACAGAAAAAAACTTACATAAAAATTAAAAAGTTCAGCATGTCTGTTAATTTTTAATGTAACCTGCTTAAAATGAAGGTAGCTGCCCAAATATACAATAATTAACGCAGACACACACACACACACACACACACACACACACACACACACACACACACACATGAACAGATATATATATATATATATATATATATATATGAAGACAGAAATAAGAGCCAATTTCCCTGACGAGACGTTAGGAGAAACCGTGGTCTGTTGTTGACTCTTGCTTAGATTTTGTCTTTGTTTACTCTACTTTGGTATTGAGCGTTTTAGTGTTAGGGTTTTTGTCTTGGGCATTTTGCTTTCTTAGGAGTGCTTCACTTTAGGTTCATGTTCTTCGATTGTTTCTTTTTTTTTTTTGCTTCCCCTTATTTTCCCTCCGAGTGTGTTCTCGGTGAGTTGTATAAGACGATTTAAATTATAGCATGATTAGTACTAGTTTTACTATTGGTATTGTTGTTGCTATGGTTAATCTGTTTATTATATATATATATATATATATATATATATATATATATATATATATATACTCATCCGACAAGCGAAATTACAAAACCCTTTCACTGAAAGCTGAAGATCTGATGAAATATAGATGCACAATGTGATAAAATTTACATATTTATCTACATTAGCGTAAAAGTATTTGCAATACTATTATGAATAACGTAAGACCTCATTAAATATGTTTTACACATAAAGAAATAGTAAATAAAATAAAATAATATCAGATATATATAATTTACGGTGCAATTTCAAAGTGAGAAAAGAGCAAATCCAAAAATATTTAAAATAATTATATCGTGTATGTCTTCCTTAGATGAAGTGAACAAAATGAAATAAGGAAGAAATAGAGAGATAAAGAAAGAGAGAGAGAAAGAAAGAAAGAAAGAAAGAAAGAAAGAGAGAGAAAAATACCAGCATATCATGCTCAATCGGTAAATAGACCCTCAGATATCATCAACATCATCATCATCACTTTATCATTTCAATGTCCTGGTAATAAACCAATAGAATCAAGCACCAATATTCAGACTCTGGACAAATTATTGTTGTCAATGAATTCTGTTATGCGATGGGCGATTGCGTCGAATAATAAAAGTGCATTGAAGATTTATATCGAGAACACATGCAACACAATGGCTTGCAGACTGAACTGTTATCTATCAATCCGTGAATAAAACATCACGAACGAAGATAATAAAATTATAAAGATCTGATTTAAATTAGTAGATATGTACAGGGTGATTGGAAAATTTATTGGGGCCCTCTTACAGGGAATAGACTCTTCATCTTACTATATGAAATTATCTGAGAGTCAGTCAAGTACTACAGCTAGGACGCAAATAAAGCCTGCTAAGATTCACGCAATAAGCAGTGGAATTGTACCATTTAGACTTATTTGTATTACTTACGTTATATATATATATATATATATATATATATATATATATATATATATATATATATTAAGCACTCTGGAGGAGGGGTAGACTTTGAAAAACAGTAATCCACTCTAGCGTGAACGCATCGCTCATTCATTAAAATGAATTGGACCACCCTAGCTACTGGGCGCGTAATATGATATGCGCTAAAAAAGACAGCATTCTTCCACCGAACGCCCCGTGGCCAAGTGGTAGAGTCGCCGACTGACGCTAATTCGGTCGGGTTTAGAGCCTGGGTTCGGGAGCAATCGGAGTCTAACCTTACTGATGAGCTGTGATACAGCGAAACGGATCTGTCTGCGGATGACTATATATATATATCTATATATACACTGATTTGCACTTACCTGCTGTCTTACTTCCGGCCAAACAGGTCAGTGCGAATTTCTCCTCATCAAACCACAAAAAATTGGCGACGAATATTTGTATTAAGATTTGCCACAACTACTTGTCGACTAAGATCCACACCGAAAAGATGTCCCTCTTTTAAAATACGTATAATTTATTTATTAATTATAATTTTTACAAGAAATAGACAGATTGGAATGTGTTTAGCATTATATTTTGTTTAAAATTTGGTATGGACACCATATTTTACTCTCAGATACTCTAGCCGCCCAGGAATTGCACCAACTGATTTAACCAGGATGAAAGATATGCCATCTTGTATTCACCCTTTAAGATCTTTTAAATGATTTGTTTGATAAAGTAGATTTACTCTTTTAAAGAGCAAACTTAAAAAAGTAACAAGGTAGGATTCCAGAAGTTGAGTAAAGTAGTACGAAACAGGACAATTTCACTCGAAACAAAGAGGAGAATATTGAATTGCTGTGTGATGTCGGTTCTTCAATATGGCAGTGAATGTTGGACAATAACCTCTAAAGTGGTTCTAAAGAAGGATGCTGTGGATAACATGGACCATGAATATGAGCAATGATGAGGTTTTGGAAAGGATGGAGACGAAAAGGAAAATAATACTGAGCATCATGAAGAGAAAACTAAAGTTCCTGTGACATGAAATGGGGCAGGAGTTCTTGGAGAACTTGTTACTAACGGGCCAGATAGAGGGAAAAAGAAAGAGGGGAAAGCAGACGATAACATATTTGAAGGACCTCATTAGGTGGATGACTGAACGAGGTTTGCAGGGTGTAATAGGTGAAAGCGCGCTAAGAGCCACGAGGGACAGGAATATGTGGAAGCCATGATCGTTTACGTCATGAAAGGACATGGCACATAAAAAAAGATTCATACAAATGTAGGGAATTAATTTTAAATACCTCTCATTCCTTTTACACACACACACACACACACACACACACATATATATATATATATATATATATATATATATATGTGTGTGTGTGTGTGTGTGTGTGTGTGTGTGTGTGTACAGGTTTAATTGGTGCATATTGAAATCAAGACTTAGACGCGACATACCATTTCATGCTGTACGCCATCATCAGTCTATGTACATATTCTTTGTGTCTTTGATCGACTATAGATACGGCAAGGATTCATTTTGGGTCAACTATTTTATTACATTGTGAATAGTCGATTGCATTACTCTGATCAGTGTTTTGGTGAGGTGTATTTTTCTGTTTTGACTTATTCTAGGTGCAATATACTGCGTGGCAATAATTGTTGATGCGAATGCATTTACTTTGTTATATATAATTGTGTTTGTTAACTTTCTATGATGGATTATTTTGATTTTATTACTAGGTTTATTGTGTAAATCTGTGCCTAAGTGGATTAATAATTTGGTTATGTACGTAGCTTACTAATTTATTTTTTTCATTACATAATACACACGAAACACACTCTCTCTCTCTCACATATATATATATATATATATATATATACATACATACATACATACATACATACATACATATATATATATATATAAATATATATATATATATATATATATATATATATATATATATATATTCCATTTGTAAACGCGTTGTAACCCGACTTAGGATTCTACCATTAATGTTGTCTTCAGGATTGATAACTCGTTTACAAATGGAAAATATTTAAATGTTCTAAAATATAATTGTATTGAACACTTTTAATAAAAATGTTCACTGGTCTATGTGATTAAACAATCAATTAATATATATATATATATATATATATATATATATATATATATATATATAGTTTTTAGTTGTTTTGATATGCATTGCCACACTTGGTGTTTTGTCAGTAGTTTTTAGGGAAGAAGAATTGTCTCTTAGCTGAACTGTGTTATTTCAGCCATGCAGACTTAATAGTTTCGTGAGAGCCTTGTTGTAATAATTTTACTCTTAAGGGGCATTTGATTATTCTCTGTTGCTATTTCCCAATGTTTTCATATTGATACGAATTTGGCCTAATTTTAAACTTGTGTTTAGTTTTTTTTTTTTGCTTGATGAATTTTGCATTATTTGTTTTTATTTTTCATATATTGCTATTTCTTTAGAAGTGTTGTATTTGATAGTTAATTGCTTTATATCGTGTTACCCCCTTTTAAGAGTGCTTGTGGATATGCTCACTTAATTGCTTCATGTTTTCTATACTCTATTTACCATGTTGATTTGGGCTCTTGTATATATGTCGAGCGGCTTTTGTTTTACCATGTCAAACTTACATTTTGTTAAACAATTAATGATTGGATGTACGTTGTGGTGCAATGGATATCGACTCGGAACGACAAATCGGGGAGCCGAGTTTAAATTCCATTTAAATTCCTTGCATTGACTTGCGCACAAATACACTTTGGAAAGCTATTAATCCGTATCGTCCATAAAGCTATGAGTTAAATCATAAGAAATTATTGGGTTCTAACGCCTTAGCTGGCAACCAGTCTACCGCAGAAATTAATGGCAACTTTTGCAAGATATATTTCTGCCCAATCATTCATGTTTCTTTCGAGACATGATCGCCCAACTCGTGTATCACGTATGGCATGTAACTGAATTAAGTGATTATATTCGTGCCTGAATTCTTGAAGTCAACAGGTATTTATGTTATTTTGTAAGCTTGGTGGGTGATTTTTCCCGTCGGATGATTGTCCAATTTGCATTAAAGAATTAAAGTATTTTAACTCTCATGCCTTTTACGAAATACTCTACTTTTCAGTGATCTTGATTTTATTGCCCTGCATGTTTGATGTGGACATGCTTTTTAGTGAATAATAATAAAGTATTTGCATGAGGTTGTTTTTAGGATTGTCGCAGCAGATTTGTATGTTGGCATAAATTGGTTGTATAGAAACAGAGCGGGCCTGATTGTTAGATTGGTGACTGAGGTTAACATAACGTGTACCAAAATTCAGGCCATAAAATTGCGTTCAAGCATAGAACAAACACTCATCATTCGTGTGTTAATTTCATTCTAGCAAATTTTGCTCTCTACATATCTACTCTCACACACGTATAATCTTATATATTTAGTACTTATCTGTTGAAGACTGAAAAAAATTATTACTTTCTTTAACTAAAATGAATATTTCCTCAAGTATAAATCTATTTTAACCGCTGAGATTTACACATTATTTCTTTTTTATTGAATAAAGTCATTTATTATGCTGATAAATTCTTTTATATTCACGCTTTGCCATTTTGGAATATATGCCTTACATGAAAAATTTTGACAATGGAAAGAACATTTCCTCTTTATCTTTGAAATTTATGTTTACGGCATTGTGTGTATATTTAACCTTGAAGAATAATCATTTATTCTTTCCTCTTTGCTTCCATAATCTATGTATATTCTGTGGAAACATCAATTGCTAAGGTCAAACCGCGTGTTCTGCCGTTTCTTCTAATCCAATATCCTACAGGCTTTTGAGCACTTATTGATGTTTTGATATTCCTCAGATATTCAAATATGAAATCATTTTATTTTTGCGCATAACCATTGTTTGTTAAAACCAGAATTGAACAAAAAATGTGGGGGTTAAACAATGTTGGTTAGAATTCGATGTTTTTTTGTAGCTTGTTGAAAGTCTTTATGAAAGGAAGAAAATAACCATTTTTGTAAATGTCCACCTTTCTTTTCGATTTATTTAGCGATAACAACCTGGCACATTGGTGAATTGCTCTCTTTTATTTATTCCTGATCCGGAATGGTCCAACCAATATATATATATATATATATATATACGCATCGTTTGTACAAAAATAAGCAACGTTTGTACAAAAGCCTGTATTTTTGTCGATTTCTATACATTTATACATTTTTTTAAAATAAGAAATGAAGAAAACAGATTTTCAGTGGAAATATATTTTACCTTTGTCAAAAACCGTTCTTTTTTATTTTCTTAAATCGTGCTCTTCAGTTAACTTTTAAAAAAATATTAGAAGAATTACGTCAATCATTTTCGTTGTTTAATAATAACAAATTATAATAACGTGGCATCACTCTGTCTCTTCTACAAATATTTTCATTGCTTCTGCTCCGACAAACTTCGGTCACTGGTTCTCCCTCCACAAGAGTTTACTCGTGCAACCAGACTGGCAGACAGTTCTATTTCCTCAGCTACTTTTTTCGCACAACCCGCATGGGGAACTCTCTTCCGTATACTTACTTTGCTGGCCTTTACAAACTCCAGGAATTAAAAATGCAATGTCAATTCAAATCACTTATCCACTTGATTCCAGTCATTTCTACATCTTCCGCGGGTATACTTTCTATTGTTTGGTTTATTACAATAGAGAGAGAGAGAGAGAGAGAGAATTGATATTAGGGGTATTATTAATTGTGCTTTATTGTAATTCACGATGTGAACTTATGTGAAAAACTATTTTAATACTATCATATACTTGTAAAATCCGGGGAATAGAAAAATTAACTATTTTTGGGAAAAAAAGGTAGAAATATAATTGTTCTTCTTTCGTGTTCGAAGCGGATAATTTGGGCGAAGCTGAAATTTTATGAATAGCCAAAACAAATTATCAGGATTTGTTGATGGGGTCAAGCAGCGTTAAAGTTCCCCAACAGATGTTTCCCTGAGAACAGCAATTGTGGGAATTGGAAAATCAAATTGAAAGAAAGTGAGCTGGTGTTATTTCATTCATCAAGCTACGCGGCAAATCGAGTGGGTGGAAAACGATCTCATTGGTCGAAAGCTTTTAGTCGACCGAATACCCCGAGAGGATTAGGGATGGTTATAAAAATCCGGACTCGGCGACAAAAATCAGTTTTTAAGTTTTAACTCTAGTTGTTAGATGTGAGTTGCAGCAGAGTGGGAGTGAGTCTGTTGAATTATAATCGAAAAGTAACAACTGTGGAGAAAGGTTCCCAACTTGGGAGATATGACTCACGGCCGGTCGCCTACCACAGAACTTATGGCTAAAGAGTCAATGTCGAATGAAGCCTGCTGCTTATTAACTTAAAGGTTTGATGTTGAATAAAGCGCTTTCGATATGATTCCCGAGAGAACGTTATTGTATTTTTTTTAATCACGGGAGAATCGATAATTCTCATTCCTCGTTCGCACTACTTCGGTAAACTCCGATAAGGACATGAAAGAACCTTGTTATTTAACAAGTTGCATAAATAATTGACAGCCCTTATTATAGAAAATATGTGAAAAGACTTTAATGAAAATTTAATGACTGAGATTTAGTGAAAATTCAAAAATCTCTGTTTATTTTAAAGAAACTTAGAAAAGACATTTTTATTTAAGGATTGAAAGCTCTGATATTTTCAAAACGCACTCTCTCTCTCCGTTGTAAACTGGCATTCCGACGGCTGTATTATCAATCTAAGGGCTGTATTATCTACTCCTGTGACTAATAATTGTTTTTTTTTTATATACATAAGGACATTCTTCGTAACTCTCCAAACGTGTTCGACCTTATTCATTTATTTCATTAATTTTTCTTTTTTTTTTTTTTTGGTGCCGTGTTTATTTTTAACCACAAGTGTACACCAGTGTCCGAATGGGTTTAGGTGGAAAGACGCCTACTGAAATTGCACAACGCGAACTCTGAGATGAATTCACAACGTGAACAGTGGCACGTTGTTGCAATAAACATCTTGAAAACCAGCCATTGTGATGACATCATCGGACGAGATCATCACAACCAGCAACAGCGACCAAACCTACCGGCCAACCGAGTGTCAGTGTCAAAACTGGTGACGTCACGACCGTCGATCAGAGCAACCGTCACAATCAACGATCCAGCCCGGGGCAAAGGTGTCACAGTCTTCACACCTGTGTATCTATCCTTCCCTTTCTCTTTTTCTGACAAAACTTGCAACTGGTTCTTTTTTCTCTTCACATTCCTCCTCTTAAATTTTACACTTTTACGTAGCGCCCTGCGCATGAGTCGTGGTACAGCCTCGCTTGGCGTGAAAAGATTAAAATAAAACACTAATAATAATAATAATAATAATAATAATAATAATAATAATAATAATAATAACGTTATCTATGTAATGCTGGGGATGATAGGGAAGATAGAAAAACATGAAATGGAGTCATAACAACACGCCACTACCTGCCTTAGGTCTCCCCGCAGACTTCGTTGGTAGTGAGACCAATGCAGAAATCGAAATATGATGAAAAATGACATAATAATAATAAAAATTATAATAATAAAATAATATCATAACAAAATAATAAAAAATATAATAGTAAAATAATATAATAATTAAATAATATAATAATAAAATATAATAATAATAATAAAATATATTAATATAATGATAAAATATAAAATAAAATAATAATACAATAATTAAAGAAAAATATTCAATAACAAAAGAAGGCAGTAAATACAAACAAGGTTTACATTTAGTAGATTCTGTAGAAAAGCCAAACAGAAGCCAACTACAAACTATTGCGGCAAAAATATGAAAATGAAAGCCAAAGATAAAGCTATCGAACAGATGAAACAATGTTGGCAAGAAAAACCTCTGCATGGCCAATATCCGGAACGTGCCAATAAATCCAATGTTGATAAAGTTAATACTCATCGATGGTTACGTGCATCTGGATTAAAGTCTGAGACTGAAGGCTTTTTTCTTGCAGCGCAAGACCAATTCTTTTTACTAGAAACTTTCAAGCAGATATTATACATATTAATGTGGAGCCAAAATGCAGGTTCTGTGATAAACACCAAGAAACAATAGACTATCTAATCTCAGGTTGTTCCGTATTTGCCCCAAGTGAATATAAAAATCGTCATGATAGAGTGTGGCAACTTTTACATGGGACAATGTGCAAACACCATGGAAAATCTGTCAATAAACACTGGTATGAACATCACCCAGCACTGGTTACAGAAATAGAAGATGTCACCACTCGATGGGAGTACACCATCTACATAGACTGAAAAATTGAAGAAAATAGGCCGGATATTATTGTTAAAAACCAGAAAGAAAAAACTTACCTATTAATTGATATGGCTTGTCCAGCGGATTGTAACATAGCAACCCATGAATTTGAAAATCTTTTAAAATATAAAGACCTGGAAATTGAAATAGAAAAAATGTGGAAATTGAAAACAAGAGCCGGGCCAGTGATAGTAGATGCACTTTGAATGATAAAAATGGAACAAAACAACACATTGAAAGAATCCATGAAAACCCCAGCTTAAGAGATATACAAAAAATTGCCTTATTAAGTACAGCCCACATACTATGGAAAACTTTGTCTATGTAACGCTAGGGATGATGAGGGAAATAAGAAAAAACATGAAATGGAGCCATAACAACACGCCACGTCCTACCTTAGGTCTTCCCGCAGACTTGATTGGTAGTGTGACCAAAGCAGAAATAGAAATATGATGAAATATAACAATAATAATAATAATAATAATAATAATAATAATAATAATAATAATAAAATCATACTAAATAGATATTAACAATTACGCATACTGGTGGTAAAACGAAATAAAAAATCTGTGTTAAATATCCAGAAACAATTTCAGCTTGCAGCATGTTGCATGGTGTTATCATCCACTGAATATAATTATCGGCATGATAGATTAGACCGATACCTTCACCGGAATCTTTGTGTGTTTGGGAAGTAATTTGCAAAGAACCGGTATGAACATCGCTTAGACCCGATTACAGAGATAGAACATCTAACAATTTTATGGAAACTTTACAATAGACACAGAATAATCAGTGACTACCGCCTGTGATCAAAGACCACATATGCGGAATGTGCTTTCTTATAAACATTTTCTGTAGACTGTAATATAACTTTTAAGGTCTTTAAAAATATCAAAATAAGTACCTTTTGAAAATGTCAAAAATTCATCACATACGGACTGAAATAATGTATGTTGTATTTGGAGGCTTTGGATAGATTGGGAAAGGTTCCCAAACGTTCACTGAAAAAAAAAATTCTTGTTGCGGAAGATGTTAAAGAAAAGAAAAAAATAGTACAACCAATCACAGCTTACACGTTACGAAGTAATTTATATATAAAAAATAAGTGTAATATTAAGTCTTTCTTTTACAAAAAATATAACTGAAAAATGACTTAAGACTTTCTGAGATTAGGTCACTGGTTGAAACTTGAAGGAAATAACTATACAACAAAAAATAACAAAAAAATGCAGCTAATAACACCTGCAGCTATAGACCTGTTTCTTATTCTTCCTGAACTGATTTAATTTGAAGCATTACTAGTAGATATAATGTCTTCTATATTTAGGAAGTCTTACAGCGAAAATTAATTTCCGTACCATATATTATCTTGATAAAAGTTTCACCACAACTATCTGCGTATATCCATTTTGGACTGACATATCGTGTGTCTTTCTACTTGAGGTTCACAAAGCGCGTTGCATTATGGACGAGTTTCAGATATTTCTTTTATAAGTTTAAAGGATAAGACAGGCAATGTGACTTTAGTAATGATATTATAGATGAATGAGAAAACACTTAATCAGAGGCTAGTACCACAGACTGGGTTATCAGATTGATGGAATATCAAACTCGGTTACATCAGCAACCTTATGCTTTGCTTTATTAAAAACCGTCACCATATGACGCAAGTTTGCATTTAGCTCATATACGGATGGCATGCTGGGTATACTGATATTTGTATATTTCTTCGTCAGCATCTCTTTGTTGTCTTGTTTCTATTGCATTAACGAAAATTAATAATAAAGACGACTAACGATATCAGTGAAAATAATGGAACTGATTAATCTTTTCTTTAAGAATAAAAACATATATGCTTTGGAAGTGCTGTATGAGATTCCATACAATATGTCAAAGAGATCTGTGTGTTCATTTGGTCTCGTGTTACAGACATATATTTATGTATTCTTCATAAAATCCAAAGAATAATATGCAACGTTATTGGTCCTGGCCTGACAATTTTCTTTCTGTAGTCTCTTATCATCTCTGTGCATTTTTATAAATGATTTAATTTTAACATTTCGTATTAACTTTTCGTATATATTCCTTAGATATTATGAAATAAAATGCAGTAATAGATTAGCAATGGCGACTCATAGTTTTACAATTAAAAGTGCTAGATAGAATCGGGAATTTTATTGCTAGCAGTCTCTTCCTCGAATTTCAGCTAGTTGAACTCTGTCGCTGTTTCTGGCTTCTCACCCGAATTTGAGCGTCAAAAATATCCGTCTTCTTAATTCTTGTTCTGTCATAGAATTTTGTCATATTATCTAACACTCATTTACGACATGCGTCCTGAATTTATTGACTTTTTATTTCTTGTAATAATTTCACTCCCAAGGAAGGCAATACGGCCATTGTTGCACAGGCGTTAAATTGAGGGAAAAGGAAAGAAAACGACAACGAGAACAATTTACTGGCGATCTCAAAGAAAGGATAAGATAAACATGGGATTTAAGGAGTTTCACATACGGGAAGTGCAAAAAATATAATTTCTAAAGTAGAAGTGTTAGTTACATTTTGCATTGGAATACATTTTACATTAAAATGATAGGAGCTAATTGCCAATTCTAGTCAGTCAGTTAAGTGCCATACGTGAAACACGCTTGGGCGATCATGTCTCGAAATAGATATGACTGACTGGGCAGAAGATTATCCCGCAGTACGTTGCCATTGCTTTCTGCGGTAGACTGGTTGCCAGCCAAGGCTATAGAACCCAATCTGCCCTGTTATTTAACCCATAACTGGAAGTAAGAGACGGATTAATACCTTAAGGGTATTTGCGCGTAAGTGAATGCAATAAATTCAACTGGAATTCGAACAATTCTAGTAACATGAGTAAATTATTGTCGTTTATGCACCTGGGAAAGAAGCTCATCACAGCAAAAGCTCTGTAATTATTTATAGAAAAGGCAGAGGGAAGACACACCCAGTCGTTGAGAAAGTGACTGATGTCAAGCTGCTATATAGGGACCGATTAAATTACATATAAGCCCGAGATAAAAGGCAGTGGCACCAACATCCTTTGAAATGATGTAGCTATTGATTCGATATAGTAGTGCCACTGGTCATTGGTTGAGAGAGTAAGTTCAAAAAATCTCAGTGCGTTGCTTTCTGGAAGACTAACGTTGTTCGTACTAATGAAATCTCCGATTTTTTTACTACAATGTTTATGGGAGAACAACTTCGTTTTAGAAGCACTATAATCTACGAGCTACTTACAACATCCCATCCCAGACTGGAGGTTCTTTCGAATAGCAGCAGCGAAAATTCCAATGTCAAACTTGGCAGAGTTCTTATTGAGACCAGAGCGATTTGCATAGCTGCTTACTTGGGAACTGATTAAAACAGAAAAATTATTGAAAAAATCAGGAAAAGCGTAGGACGTAAGATTGATATTTTAGGTAAGACTGTGTTCGCATAAAAGGATCTGGAAGCGTGTACATTAAGACTTCGTTTATTTCATGATTTGATAGGAACGATTAGAGTAAAAATAAATAACCTTCCAGAAATACTATAGGTTTGTAGCTTGCACAGATAGCCAGCATGCCGAACCCTGTAAAATCCTCTAAAACACATTCGTGATGTCCAGGGCTTGAACTGGTGAGTCTGGTATATATATATATATATATTGTAAAAGGTACCAACAAAACAGTAGCACTAATCACGACCGAAATCAGAAGAACCTACTGCTAACAAATCGGTAAAGTAAGTCGTGAAACCCAAAAGGTACTAAGAAATGGGTAAATGGGAATAAAAAATGCGAAACAGACAAAGCATAAGCTGTGTTCGAAAGAAAAAAAAAACCCAAGACGAAAACCTTATATATATATATATATATATATATATATATATATATATATATATATTCGGTGATGGCCGTCATCACATTATTTCTAGATCTGTCAAAGCGGAATCCGTGCTGCATTTCAGAGAGTAAGTTGTTAGATGTGAGTTGATGGACCCTTTCAACATTGAAAATAGCCACAAAGATTTTGCCAAATGTGGAAAGAGGATAATAGGGCAATACATTGGGAGATCAGAGGGCTGCCCAATAATTTTAAAACATAAACTACAGATGAGAATTTCAAAAAACCAGGTAAACAGAAAACAGCTTGGCAATAGTTATAGAGATTGGAGATGACTGGAGAGAGTTCGGAGGCACCTTTCTTTTAGACGATACCCGAAATAACCATCAGCAGTGGCGGCCTTATGAGGGTCAAACTTAGAAATTATGTTAGAAACTAGATTCTGAGATATGCATATATCAATTAGTTGAGCCTCAAATCTAGGCTGGAAGTCATATGTTGGTAATAAAGACGAGTTAAATATGGTAATGGAAAACAATCTGCGAGTAAAATATTAAACCATATTTGCTGTGGCTGTGAGAAAAAAAATTAATTTAATAGAGGAGAGTTCAAGGGCTTCCTGCTTTGTAGTTGTAGACTTTGCAGCTAAACCTGCAAAATGCTGCATAATTCTATGGGCAAACAAATATTTGCGTCATTCATACACATGCGTATATTAAAAACAATGACAAAATGGCACTAATTGTAGTCAAACGCGTTACCACTGTAAAGACAGAGGAATTTATTACCGTGTGCAATGGCGTCCGAGTAAGCAAGATAAACCAAAGAGATGAATGAGGTTTAAGTCGGAATTACTTGACTTGAATGTAAGCATCGATACCGGTTTTCACCAAGAAAGAAACCACAAATAAATAATTTTCAACAGTGAGACTAAAAACTGTTCCAGGGGCAGAACATATGAAATCGTGAAACGAGTCCCAGTTAGCTATTTGCTAGGAGTAAGGTATTCTATTTGCAGTAATCATCTATTATGAGGAGGAGTGGAAAGAGATATTAACGGAACTACAGAATGATCAAAGTTGCCAAGTAGCTAGAGCTGCATGACATTGCAAGATTCAAAAATAGAGTTAAAACAGATATCTAGAAAGGATGCTTGTTCTTCAGGGTTACTGAGGAAACACCTAGGGGAAACCATTACTAGCGTAAGAGACTGAGTGATGGACGACAGCACGATCAGCGACAGAGTTTTCCATCTGAAATAAAGTCAATGAACACAAATATATTACTGAAGAGAGCAATATATTTTGTCTACATTGTCTGTAATACTATCTAGCACTGGACAGTCAAGAGAGGAAAGTGAACGGTAGACAAAAATATATATATGAGTTTAGTAGAAAGAAGCTGAGACACAGGTCCCGACTAAGGATTCAAGAGATGTCATCCTAGCAAGTGGGAGATCTTGGCAGATCCGAATTCTCAGACCATGCATGTGGACATTGAAGTCTTTCCTTAAAACGTGAATGTAACAAGAAGCTGAGAAATCAAAAAAAAAAAAAGGATTGTAGGGTTAAGGTTCGTTTCGCATATTGCTCGGATATCTGGGTGTCTTTCACAAAGTAATGAACCCACACTGTAAAATTTATTCCTCATAATTCGGAAATCTAAGAAAAATGTTAAGATGTTTTTTTTGATTGGCGGATTTAGTTTTATATTCTTGTTCGTAAAATATCATATTCAGGTAATTTTGGAAAGAAGAACCCTACAGTAGATTTAGCAGACGGTCAACAAATACGACAAGTGTAGGAAGTGAACTGCAGCATAGTGTGGTTTCATGGTTGCCCACCGAATACACATGCAGAGATATACTTTTTTTTAATCATATCATCCCAAGCAAGGCGATAACGCCACTGATGTGCAGGGGGCTACATAAGGGTAAAAAGAATGGAAAAGAGAAAGCCGGAAACCACATCCTAAATAGGGAACAAGGGATGAGCTTCTTCACCTGTTCAACAGACGTGGGTGGAGTGTGAACTGGGCGATAGTTTAGTCTGTCTACTCTAATTGAAAAAAAAATAAAGAAAAGAGTAAAAAGATTGGAAAAGAGAAAACCGGAAACCGCATCTTCACCTGTTCAATAGATGTGGGTGGAGTGTAAACCGGGCGATAGTGTAGTCTATCTACTTTCATGTGCGATATGAATGCTGACAATTTATTCATAAATGAATACGAGACTTGAGGCAATAAAAACGTTGTTGTAAAAATGAAATAGAATATATCATCAATATGATGCATTATTTTTCATTATCATTCTGAAATCAACGGGGCAGTTTTAAGGAAAGTAGAAACAGGGAGACATTTAGAAAAAAAAGGAGTTATTAAATTCTAAGCATGTAAGGAAAAAATGCTTGATTTTTTTGATACTCACAGGACTAAATAAAATCAAGTCAAACAAAAGAAAACATCAAGTAATGTAAGTAGCCAGCACGTTTATATAAGTAGCAAACAAATATTGACTGCATTTATAAATTAAAGAAATTTTGAATGACCGTGTCCTCGCAAGTCATGTAATGGAAATGCTTATGAAAAGAGTCTTAAGGTAGTTAATGCTTGGATAAGTTTATCTTTAAAACATAATACTGCTATACCATTTATAAATATGAATGTTTCACATTATTTTAAGATATGTCTAGAGTTTTAAATACAAATGAACGATTTTATTCCCGCAAAACAGACACTTTGTGTTGCAGTCTACTGCGTGGTTGTTTTTCAGATACCAATAATCTTAAGCACTTCAATTCAAGTGTCAATCATTAGTAATTCCTCATATCCCTTCTGACAGTCTCTTTCTACATTTCCTTTATTATTACACGGATCATTCAGTGACACCCTGCCTTGAATGTTTCTTGACTATTGTACTTTGGTCGAGATTAAAAAAAAAGTAAGTGCCTCGCAGTGTACAATATTTTCTATTCAGTAATAATTGTAATTCCACCTCTCAAAAATGTATAATCGTATACAAAGCGAAGTTAGCCCCGGCAAATATTGTCATAATTTATTGCATCTCTGATCGTGTGCTTCATTTTTCTATCCTGAGAGAATAATATAAATATAATGTAAAATCTTTTTCTTTCAATAGAAACGAATAAATCAGCAATAATATTTGTTCCTCTAGCGATCAAGTAAGGTCGTCTAAATATGTTACAACACTTCACGTTTTGACTTGTCTCTGAAACATTTCGAATGTTGCTTGAAGTCTTCCAAACAAGTATCGTCACAAAGTTGCTTCTCCCGAAGTTGCACAACTGTTGAAACCTTGATATTACGCTATAGTATTCGAGAAATCGCAGAGCCGAGTTCGATGTCCAGTTGAATACGATGTATTTACTTCCGCGTAGATATCATGGGGAAAGGTATTAATCTGTCTCTTCTCTCTCCAGCTAAGGGTTCAATAGCAGGACAGATTGGGATTTATAGCTTTGGTTGGCAAACAGTACACCGCAGAAAGTAATGACAATCTATTGCGAAAAAAACAATCAGAACAGTCAGTCATGTCTCTTCCGAGACATGATCGTTTTTTGCGTGTATCGCGTGTAACACTTCATTGAGTGATACACCTTAGATGATGCCAGTGAATTCAAAACTGTTTTTAATAAATGTTCATTCAGTCAAATCCTATTCAAGATAGAGGACTACCGAATGATTTTGCTGTATCAACTAGACATGAAAAATTGCAAATCATTAGGACATGTAAGAAAGAAAACGGTTGATTCTAGATTTAAAATAAAGTTAAGATAAAGAAATAGTTCTCGGGAAGATGTCTGAGTGGCATTGTAACCAATAGAATACTAAACCAGTGCCCATTATTCGATATTGTGTAAGTGGTATGGTGTGTCCTCGCCGTAACAGTCTGAAATAGTACAACAAAGAAATAGTGTGTGTTTGAATATTTGACACCGAAATCGCAAAAAATGAGTAAGAGCAATTTCGATGTTAGCTCTGAGTAGAATAATCTGTAGCACTGAAAATAATTTATTGACTCTCTGATCGCAACTTAGTCATTTCTTTGTAGTAAAATATACTTGAGAAATTACTGGATATAGTATCATGATTTAAGGCTTATTATATAGCGATGAGTATCCTGTAGGAAGAAACTAACACGTGGACCTAACTCTTTTGTTTCTAATAAAACGAAGTATAAGACCAAATTACAGAAATCTTACTTGATCTATTATAGTTTTGACAACTAATTGAGATGCTTTCTCATTGAAAATGTGACATTTAAAGCAAACAATAAATAACGTGCGTATATAGTTTATGTACTCTTTAATCATAGCCTCATTTTCGAAATGAAACTTTGCTCATGCTTCACTAAATTTTATGTGATAAAAAATACATAAAAAAGAAAGTGATTTAAAAAGAGATAGTATCGGATTAAACATAACAAAATTATCATGGATAAGTATTTTTTTCCAATCTGCAGAACGAGTTATTATATATGTAATATAATGCAAAATCCTCAAAATTTTATTATCACTTTATTATTTATAAATAATTGTACTTGAAGACATGCATGTCAATAATAATCCATAAAAAATATTTAAAATTTTGAAATCATATTTATTGATGGCATATTAATATTTTGAATTTTTTCTAGATATGTGATTGTATTTCAAACATGCCAACTCATCTGCTATCCACTTTCGCGTATCTATAAATGGAGCCGCACTGATTGGGAAATATTGGTTTAGTGGAGCACAAATATCAGTCGTTATTGTGCGAGCTATAAGAGCAAATTATGAAATGTGAAAATTATTTCTTCGATTTTTGGCATTTAAATAGTACAAACCTTAATAAATTTTATGAACAAGCAATATAAAGTATTATTTTTTTATTCAGTTACGTTTAGCTATTCGTTTTTACAGAATATACTGTTATTATGCATTATATTAACCAATTCTTTTGTTTTTTAATATTGCAATATCAGTTATTCTTACATTTATATTCAAGATTTATATTGTTTATATCATACGTTGTTCTGTGCCAAATCATTTTATTTATCATTTTTAAATAGTTGATTTGATACCTAAGTAATTCTTGTTGTCCAAGCTTGAAATGTTCCTACCGGCTCAATAAAGTCCATATTGAATTATTCCTACCGGCTCAGTAAAATCCATCTAACACACTAGGACCAAACAGTTTGTATATGGCTAATTGTTTGCAACAATAGACTGACACATAAGAGTTCGAATTTCTAATATGTGAGATATTCCAACTCAACATAAATTCTTTGGGGAAGAAAATTTCTTAAAACTTATAAAATCTACAATATCTTTTGATGCATTGTACAGGATCATTCTCAATCAGTTTGTATTGCTGTAATACAAGTTCTACTAGAATAGCTTCTTCCCGCATACTGCTACATTGTGGCACAGACATCTAAGAGTATTCCTTCAAGATGACTTAAATCCTGGTCTGTTCACCAATAGTGCTAACTTTTGTCTGCTATCTTCAAAATATTTCTAGATAAACCGGGTCTCTTACCTTAAATTCTCTAACTGAAGTGGGTCTTGTACATTTTACATAGCTTATATATATATATATATATATATCTGTTACATAACGTAGCTGTTCTGGATTTCGACGAATAACAATAACCATTGTCTTAAGTAAATCGACGAACAAGAACACGAATATATATAAAAATATAATAACGTGGGTATATATAAAAAATATAAACATCTCTTACCATTTTTCGTTAGTAACGGTTATGCACAGGGGAATGTAGTCAGATACAGAGTCAGGCACATAAGACGGAGTTGTCGGGAATTGGTGACCAGCTGGAGTTTTCTTATCTTTGTCTCTTCTTTTCTACATCCCCGTTGCTTTTTTTTTTGTAAACTCTCATAGTTTAGAAAAACGAAAATCAACCTTCACTAATTTGAAATTTTCTTGCAACTTTCCCTTCTGTAGCTATCAGGAAAGCAACTAATTTTTCATTGACAGAATGTGCAAGAAGAAAAACTGTTAGAATTGAAGAGGCGGTTAAATTTAATTATTTCAACGGCAAAAAGATAGGACCTAAATCCTGAACTATAAACAAGAATAGATAACTAATCGGGACAAAAGGAAAAGTGGTTCTTCAGAGAAGTTGCCATTAAAATATTTATAGAATGACAAAGGGAAGCCACATCAAATAGGTAAAAAAGTAACAAAAGTCGGGATGCTAAGTCAAAATAGATCACATTGCACAATCTTCTTTGTATTTTGTCAAAGACCACGAGGTAATAGCAAGAAAACTCGATCTGATATGAAACAATATTCAATGCACGGACGAATGGTATATTTATAAATGTGCAAAGAAGTTACACGAGTACGGTGTTCTTGCATTCGAATTTTCTTGTTTTCGTGTATTAGGTATTCTAGGTAAGTCACATAATCGATCACACAGTTAGCAGCATCGGTCCCGGTTAGAGCTTAGGTAATGAACAACTTGGATATAGCGTGTACTCTAAACGAATTCCTCTATTTCAGAAATCAAGGACTTGATATGTTTTAAAAGCAAACAAATCAATCAAATGAAAAGTGTTTATAAAACCGGTTAGAGCTTAAGTAATGAACAACTTGGATATAGCGTGTACTCCAAACGATCTCCGCTATTTCAGAAATCAAGGACTTCATAAGATTTAAAAGCAAACAAATCAATCAAATGAAAAGTATTTATAAAACCGGTTAGAACTTAGGTAGTGAACAACTTGGATATAGCGTGTACTCCAAACGATCTCCGCTATTTCAGAAATCAAGGACTTCATAAGATTTAAAAGCAAACAAATCAATCAAATGAAAAGTGTTTATAAAACCAGTGACGAAAGTATCGACATATTTTATCAGCAGTCGGTTAAAAGTTAGAAAATATCACAAACTATTTTCTCGTATCTTAATCAATAATGCTACTGACACAGGGAATTCTAACAAAGCAATGCTCCAATTCATTGAACACCAAATACATTACAGCTGATTCAGAAAAATAAATTGCCGATATGAATTGAAAATTATGTTAACTATTCCTCAGTTACTGTGAGAAGTTACGGGCTATATTCTTCCGTACATTGCTTCAAGTGAGCATAAAAACCATTCAACCCATCCTGCGCTTTAATACAATAACACTTTTGCAGGATATAGTAGCTAGCTTGTCAGAAAGCATTTTTTATAATCGTCGAAACCCTAACAAGTCAGTAGTGACACTGGAGCACCGAGGGTTAATAACAGAAGAGTGGAGAACAAATAAGGGTTGGGGTCGAATAATGGGTACGATTGTGTAAAGAGAGCTGCGTGAGAGGAAAATGAAAAGTGAAAAGAAAGATGGGAGCCAAGGAGGTCCGATATGACAGATGACGTTGCATTTAAACTCTTGGGAGATCGTTGATATCAGGGAAACAAGAATACGGAAGAAAGTTCCAAAAGCGAAAAGTGCTAGAAAATGAGCTGTGGGAGTAGAAGTTGTGGTTACACTTGATAGTTTTTACAGTAAAAAGGTGGGACATGATGGCTAGTCTTGGGAGCACCAAGATGTTTGGCTCGTCAGGGCAGAATCCGTGAATGTATTTGTAGAAGAGACAAAGTGAAGCCACATCTCGTCAGTGAGAGAAAGAGATCGGTAAAAATATTTTTTTAATTCTTGAAAATAACTATTTCTTTGACATTCCTTTACCGATTGTATAATTTTGCAGATTTTAAAACCTAGTTGCTAATCTTGTGGTTCGAGCAAATTAATGTTACGACGAAAAGCATGACATTTACGTTTACTTGACATGAGCAGAGTCAAAGAATTTTAGAACATTGTAGAGACGACAATTCGCATAAAAGTAACTGCACCTACATATATTATGGCATTTTCGACAGTTATCAAGACGGCTATTTAATTGTATCTAAAATAGCTTTTCGGCTGCTGGTGGAATATGTACAACGTCGGGTTGCTGCACATTATCGGCATAATGAGCCTTATCACTAACAAATTGAAATCCCAAGTTATTTGCTGTGTCAATTTAGAATGACATTAAATAAAATGTATTTTGAAAATGCTAGAAAAACCATTCACTTCGCGAAATTTGCGATTAAACCATATGTTATTAGGAATAAAACAATCATGTTTGGATCCAGCTGTTTTATAGAATTAATTTCTTCAACAATTGTACATTATTTGTCGATTTGGAAGTTTGACCTTTACTCTCGAAACTATAATATATATCAAACAACTTATCTTTTGAAAACTAATTCATGGTTTCAGGTGGTGCAATATGTCTGCAGGGAAGATAAATCATTATTAAATCCGATGCAATGATATAAGAATCGTTAGCGATGTGATATCTGAACCTGGGAGTGCTGAGAGCAAACGCTGTCACTTCTATAGAAATAAAATCGTATTTTACGTAAATATATTGAGATACATGTTTGATGCATTTCATGGATATAAGGAGACGCAATTCTTTTCTTTCCTGAATACAGTAATTTTAAGTGAAATAGTGCCAAACAAAATCGAAAACTAATTGCCATAGAATTGTTTCGCCTCTGATACATTTAGGGAATTATTTCAGTTCGCTCAATTTTTTCAGATAAGAAGTGTCAATATTTGTGTATTATACATTTCTACACAATGTAATGAAATTGTTTTTTCTCTATTTTTTCTCCGTAATTTTTGTTGATCTCTAAGTTTAGTCAACATGTTTTATCATTATAATTATTTAATATATAACAATGTGGAAGACAATAATTCTGAATTATTCTGGATCATATTTCGAAGACATTGTCTTTTTATTCAACTTGGTTTATATTCGTTTCTCTTTTATATGAATAGTTGTTAATACATATATATTTTCTTATTCCGAAACAATATTCTTATCTTAATTGTCATACCATTTACAGTGTAATATGAATAACATTTTGGTTAAATAATCTTCGAGGATCATCAAATGTCTATCATTGTAGGTATACGGTATATTCTCATTATTGGTTTATTTTGAATGTTTGATGCCATCTAGTAGTCGTTTCTGCTGAACAGCTGTTTGAGTATCTGAAGGTGATATTGACCATATGACCTCAAGATAGCGACCAAATAAATTTAATCAATTCCTTTTATCAACTACAACGCTGTACAGTAAGTCATTAGCAGCATGAATTTTAAAGTCTCTATTTTCAATGTCATATCATTTCGACATTTGGCTATAATAGTTGTTTCCTACTGTTCTGCGATAATTGGATTTTCTAAAATAGACCCATAAAATATGGCCTATTTCTCGTGAATCCCTCTTCCTAGATATTCTTTATAATTATTTCCGATATTTTCAATTACTATTATTACCAGAGATTTTGAAAGACACAGATGCATGTTACACTAGCTTCTGCTATGCGAAGTTGATTAAATTTTTACTTTCAGTTCGAACGATGCGCTTCAATGTTAGTTATTCATTCCTAAATCAAATTCACAGCTAGAGACTGTTTCTTTCGAAATATATGATTTTTGTTGACGGATGCGTATAAAAACCAAATTTAAAAATGTTTGGTTTTAATTATTTTCTTTCGGTGCCATGAAGTTCCACAAAATCAAAGAAAAAACGGATATGCTTAAAAAAGAGAAGCAACTTAACGACAATTTTAAATTCGTAAGTCTAATGTAAAAATGGGTGTATTCAAAAATAGATCAAATGCTTTCAAATGCATTTTATATTTGCGAACTTAACTGTTAGAAGTGTTCATATAACAAGTGAGATATACAGCCTCGTAATTTTTGCAATCTTCAAAGTCAGAAAGGATGTCTCTAATATGCTTTTATTCACTGCGGCTGTTATAATAAAAAAAATCCAGTATCGAATTTACCGCGTGAATTCAAGAAAAGTTACTGATAAGACAGTAGTTAAGCAATCATAGTTACAGAGTAATAATGGTTTCAAATTTAAGGTTGATCTTTAAACGTTAAAGGGTTAGCCCCCTTTACTACCGCATTCAGATTTTATGCCGTGATTTGTGAATATACTTGTATTCATGTAAGAAATGATAACAATACAAATGTTATTTTTAATATTCTTTTGAACACGGATCCACAGCCTGTCAATATGCTGCATATTATCGAGTCAGGTAAACTGACCATCGGGAATTAATGATGTCAATATCATACTTTGTCATTTTCAGCAACTGAATACAGCGAGAATTATATTGTCAAAGCAACGTAAAATTCTATCCCTCGAGTGACGTACACTTTATATCTAAATGGGTGGCTATTTTCAATGCTTTTACATGTCTTTTGTTGTAAGTCTTCTTTTCTTCGCTTAAATCTCTAACAGACTATTTTTTGGTGTAGGGCTTCCTTAGATGCATGGGTATGAATAGGCGAAGTGCTTATTTGTAGGAATGGATGTAAGACGTTTTAGTTGATTGTATCTCTTTGATTCATGATAGTTAACGTGTATTTTCGCTTAAGTGAACATAACGAGAGTGTTTGGAAATCTAACTCGGCATTTCAATTTCACAAACCGAATTATTATCCATTGCACAGCCATTAGATCAGAGCAACGCTTACAGCACCTGTCACTCCCATTCGCTCCCACATTTAGGTATAGACAGACTTTATGTTATTTAACTTCAGTGATTGGACGAAGATGGGTGTTTAAACGTGATAAGCTATTACAACTTACAATATTTTTCACAATAAATTGAAGCTTCCTATTCATCAGCAATAGAAAACTGTCCATAGTTTTGGTGATAATGTAAACAGGACCGAATAGCCACTAAAATAAAACTAGCAAAAAAAATTTAAATGATTTAATTATTCATATATGTAAATTCAAATTTTACTATAGTTATCTGATATATCCCGTGAGGGGATAATCAGGAAATGAATAATGCAAGGATGATACTTAACACTGAATATATAGAAATAGGGATTTATTATACCACAGTACAATAAACCAATAGACAATACTAGGACACCAACGAATAGTAACAGGTATAACAATCTAGTAGACAATGTCTCTGCCGAGGACGTATGCGCCCGTCTAGTGATGTATACTCTCGTCTAGCGACGATGACTCTCGTCTAGTGACGATGACTATCGTCTAGTGACGATGACTGTAGTTCACTCTAGTCCCAGTCTTTTATAGACCGAACCAATATCCATTCCGGGTAGGACAGGATATTCTTCTACAACATGATTAAAGAAACTTTCTTACCTATTTTATGGACGACGCTAGTCTTTTAGAAATCAGCACAATACGCAATCTTGGTCATATTCTCTCATCCGACCTCAATGGACTGAATAGCATGAATCAATGTCTACATGGATTGTTAAGTATGTTGGATCTCTCTGTCTGGAAAGGAGTTTGTTTTTGTCGTCATCGTCTATCTTGAAGATTTATAAATCTCCCATGTGTCCGTCCAATGAATATCGTTTTCACATCTGTTCGAACGTTTCTGATATCTAACTCAGGGTTCTCGACAATTTATAAGGGATGATCGGCAGTTTAATCGATTCCAAGATAGCATCTTGACTTCAGAAACTCTCTCACCGACGTGATGTGGCTTCCCTCTGTCGTTTCTACGAATATTTTTAAGGCTTCTGCTAAGACGAGGTACTTTCGCTTGTGCCCTGATCAAATGAATTTACCCATGATACTAGATTGGCAAATTACTTCCATCCTTTACCCTCGGAGAAATTTAAATTTAAATGCTACTTCTATCAGTTTCGTATCTCGCACATTGAGGCTGTGGAACCTTCTTCCATATAATTGTTTCCCCGATGAATATATTTTCTATCCCCACCTTTCTCTTTTCCTCCTATATCACCGGTAACTAGTTCCCTGGTCCTTTCTTGTCTTTTCTCTCATTCAAATACTCTTGGACACCTTACTTGGGGTGAAAAATATATTTGAATTTGAATGTGTTTGTTCTGCATTCTGGTATCTCTTTTATTCAACCACCCCCTGTATCGTACCGACAATTTATTTTATTTTGTTCAGTTAGGATCTCGACTTATATTAATTTAAATCTTAATAAGAATTTTTTTCAATAAAAGTAGATAGGATCTCCTATCATACTCTTTGTAATACTTCCCATTTTCTTGAACAAAAGTAGAGCATCATTAATTATTCCCCGGTTCTTTTTCTCTCTTCAGGCCTTAATTGTGGTGCTTCCGCAATTATTTTCACCCTTTAGCCTGTTCTTTTCTGCGTGTATATGGTTGGAAGTTTTCTTGATGCTCCTTCAACTGAGAGTTAGGAGCCCGGACTCTTGCGTATTTTACTTAAAGACTCCTCTGAATGAATGCTGCGTAATATCAGAGTTCTTGCAGTGCCATGTCGCGCATAGATGGTTGTCCTTGCAAGCGCTTCCGATTGGCAATGTTGAGCCCACACTATGCAGCACCCTGTGCCCTTTCTTTTCCAAATATGTGGCATTTGATGACCGTAAGATACGACAAATCTCTGCTTTCCTTTGCCAAAATAACCTAAAACTAAAATAATTCACAATCTTAAATATGTAATTAAGCCAGCCAAACAAAATACACCGAAGCGCTCAACATTTCTGTTTCCAACATCGTGGTATATGTACCAAATTTTGCAGTATGGATCCCACTCAACAAATCTTACCATACATACTATCTCTCTGTGAAATCAACCTTACTCCCAGAATAGCCTCCTCTTATTCATCGATTCCCGGTTATCTACTTCAGTTTAAGAAGTACTCCAATGTCCACATGCACGGTCTGGGAGTATATGTTCGCAAACATCTACCCCCGGTTAGGCAGATTTCTCTTGAATCTAACCCCTTTTTTACGTATCTCAATATCTCACTACTAAATTCAATTAACCATATTTTCATTTTTTTTTTTTGCAATCCAATCGCTCGTCTAACTGTTCCGTGTTAGAGAGTATTTCAGATCATATAGACAATGCATTTCCTCTTACCCGTGTGCTCAAATATTTGGGTTCGGTTACTAGAATGCTCACCAATTTATGTGACTGAAAAACTCTGTCACTGATCTTGTTTTGCATCCATATACAGAACTTCTCTTTCAATCAGTTACTCGCGCAACTGGTGGATTTCCCCATGGATTTCTCAAGTAATTCCGAAAGACACACTTCCCTTCTAGATCTCTGATTTACTTCTAAATGTGACTCTTCAATGTCATGCACCTCCGCCTTCTTGGCAACTCTGTTTGTGTAAAATATTCACTTACGCACAAATACATGTAAAAAGCATAGACGAGAAATATTGTTTTTCGTAGGAATCAAGGAAATTTTACATTCTTTTCTTAAAGCTATTATATTCCATATTGTTGGCATTAAAGAAAAATGTGAGTCCATTAGATGGAGCGGTAGCGGAGAGAGTCACATTTGACATTTATGGTAAGAGACTCATTTTGGAATCTCAATGAATCACACGTCAGCATCTGCCTTTATCTTCTGTTAAATAGGCCGGCAATGATTTGTTTAATATGATATCAGTTTTGAGGCAAATCATATAATCTTCTGTTATGTGATCTTTTAAAGTTATCAGAAACCTACTTATAATATATTGCTGTTATATTTTTCTTATTATGTATTTTCTTATGTTTGAGGATAACATAATAGTTGTTCTATGTCTTATATACATCGGGATTTTAGTTATTTTTCTGTTTGATAACATTTTAAATAAATCCTTGCCCAGCTGCGCGTTGAATATCAGGACAAACCGGGTCTTATAGCTTTGGGTTTTAACCAGTCTAACAAAAAAGGAAATTGCAATATGCTGCTGTAAAATACTGTGCCTACTTGGTCATGAAATGTAACAGATAAAGTGAAGTATGTATTATTTATACATAAAATAAATTGGGAATACATACGTCAGACCACGCATATAATGCTGACAAAGGAATACATAATATACACAAAAATTACATTAAATTAAGATAAAAACTAACTTTTCAATGACCTTTTCAAAAGAATCTCTTTAAACGTTACGAGTTCTTTAAAAATCTCTTTGGGAAAAGTTTAATATCTTTCTAAATCATTGTTTTGTAATCTAAAAAAACAACAACTTCCACAAACGAAAATATGTTGAACAATTAAATCCATATTCTTTTTTACCACATCAGCTCCTTCGTAATTATATATATATATATATATATATATATATATATATATATATATATAGAGAGAGAGAGAGAGAGAGAGAGAGAGAGATCAGCATGCAGTGTGGGTATAGAAGATTCCAGAGGAGTATCCTGTACATACATATGGATAACTTTTTAAGAGAGCTCTAAATATGTATGTATATAATACATATAGAGCTAATATAAGAAAAATTAAGGCAGACACGTTATTTCATGGTAGATCGGCGGTTTAGGCCTATTTCACGCGAACCATCATCAGTTTCCGTCTTTATTTTACAAAGGATTCGTGGAAAATCCTTTGTAAAATAAAGACGGACGCTGATAATGTTTCGCCTGAAATAGGCTCACACCTCCGATTTACTATGAAATAACGTGTCTGCCATAATAGTCCTTATGTATATATATATATATATATATATATATAAAATATAAACGTTTAATTTAGGGAATAAATAAAAGGTATACATTACAAATTAAAAATTGTTCTATTTTGGGAGCACCTTCTCTTTAATGCAATTTTTGTTACAAATGACAAACAAGTTTTTACATAATTTCCATGTGATTTTTATTTTTTTCAGTGCATAAATCACATAAAATATATACTTATATATATAAATTAGAAATCATTTTAGAAATCATATCAGAAATCATATACAGTAGAACTCCGGTTCAAGAACACCTGACAGCTCAAATATAACGTTTAATAAGGCGGAGACTTATATCACCGAAAGTAAAAGAAGGCAGATTGTTTGCACATGCATTTGTAGGCATCGTAAAACCGCGACGCAGTCTTTGGCAATGCTGCTTTGAAATAACACAGCGCATGCGTCATCAGCGAAAGGGAGGCTGTCAAAAACAAGAGATCTCTGCTTCATGCCCGAGACCGAAGACGCATAAGTACAGCCAACGTTTGTTTTCAGGGCAGTGTGGAATCTAAAATTCGTGAGGGCTACACCGGTGTTCTAGAGAAAGTGCTATTGTTTACGGTGCGCATGAAAAAATATTCCGAGTTAAGCAGTGTTCCGCATCAATTCTAAGTTTCTAGTAGAGTGAATTGTGTCATTGTGTTCTTTTTCTAGCAGATGATGGCCAACCAAGCTACCGTTTTATGAAAATTTAAAAAAAAACAACATCGCGCATAGGCTTTGGTAAATTTTAAAATCATTCTTGACAATAGCTACTAGAATAAAAAAAAATCGATAGGCTACAGAGCATATATGCACCATTATTACAGGATTTCACACACACACACACACACACACACACATACACACACACACACACACACACACACACACACACACACATATATATATATATATATATCAGCTTCTTTTCTCGCACTTCCCGCCTGTGAAATTCCCATTTGCTTTCCGGAGAGCTACAACCTACAGGAAATTAAATTCAATGTCAATTCCCATTTCTTATTTAATTGACTGCAGTCTTTCAGTCGTCTTTTCTACATCACCCTGAGTATCTTGTTCTTGTCCTTTCTTATTCAGCCTTCGCTACTGTCATCACACCTGTAATCCCATTTTTCTCTTGCACCTTCTCTGAAACACCCTGGAAGTTGTTCGGCTTTCTTTTCGCTCTCTTTCTGGAATTCTGGAGAAACTTTTACACATCTATATAGCCCCCTGCGCATCAGTGGCTCTATCACCTTGTTTGGGGTGAAAGAATTATATATATATATATATATATATATATATATATATATATATATATATATAAAGCAATAGGATGTCTAATCGTACATATGAGCTGTGATACAGCGAAACAGATCTGTCTGCGGATTACTATATATATATATATATATATATATATATATATATATATATATATATGTGTGTGTGTGTGTGTGTGTGTGTGTGTGTGTGTGTGTGTGTGTGTGGTAAACACTATGTGAATATAATGTTTATTACTGTCTATCTCTCTGTGTGTGTATGTTTAGAATTTCAAATCAGTTTGATTTAATTTTTGGTTGGTTTTCCACGGCTATTTTAAACGTTATTTCAAGCTATGAAATATGTATAAATATTATGTATTTATCTGGAAATGTATTTTAATTCAAGCCTTATTAATTAATTGGAAATAGGGTATATATGCAAAAAAAATTAAAAACAGAACATAATGTCAGTTAAAGAAATGTTTACTGAAGAAATCCTTCAAGAAAGGAAAAACCTATGCAAATACTGTATGATTTCCTACAAGAAAGGAAAAACCTATGCAAATACTGTATGATTCCTTAACCCTAAGAATTTCTTGAACGTACAAGTACGATTACCAAAAACGAATACTACAGAAAAACTAGAGGTTGAACCTAATCGTTAAAAAATGATCAGTACGTATGCGAACACGGCAGGAACAAAAGCGGGTGAATATTAATAAATAAAATAAAACAGTTACCACTGAAAATAAATCTCAAAAGTGGTTATATTGGGTAATAAATGTCCACTGTAGCGACATAAATAAATTCAGCAAGACGCTTTAAATAAAATTATACTCCAAATGTTGATAAATATTGAAATCAGTTATGAAAGTCTTATCAATTTCAGCCTTCGTAGTATCTTTCCCTTACATTCTTATAAAAGAAATTTTGACGTTTACACTTTAGTGAAATCTCTTGAAGTACTTTTAAAAATGAACATTGTAAATTAGACCCACAAAAAATCTTTTTTCGCCAAACTAATATTTTTGTTGTTTTCAATTGTTTTTCCTTTATTGCTTTTCGTTTGAATCGATATTTTTTTTTTGTTTTTTCAATCAGTTTATTTTAGTTTTCCCCTCACCATTTGCATTTTTTCTGCTCTACCGTAAGCAAACTGCAGAAGATGTGTCAGCCGATCAGGGACAATTAAGTGAAATTAGCAAAGCTGAAAAACAGCTGGATGCAAAAAGGAAAAAAAGCCAAAACCGGTGAGGGTGCCACCTGCTATTTCCTCTGTCCTATCTTTCCCATTATCCGAAAAGATCATGGTCTCTGCTCCAGTGACAAGATCTTTGACCGCTACCCTTTTCAAAATGAACACATAAAAGAACACAGCACTAGTGCCTTCTCCAGTCGTTTCTAAACAGCACACAAACTCCATCTCCAGTCACTTCTAAATATATTACTCCTGTTTCCACGGTTAACGCCACACCTGCACAACCGCCGCAGAAATAGAAAAATTCTTAAATGTAGAGAATTCCTGAAAATAACGCCAAAGCGGATAAAAGGAAAAAAAAACTCGCATAATTGCCTTGAGGAAGACATCTGCTGCGTATCCGAGGAATAAGACGAAAAAGATTTCCCAAAACGAAAGATCAGAGATCTTAGATTTTTACTAAATTTTAAAAATGTGGGTGAGAAAAATATTGAAAACGCTCCACATTTCCCCACAGCAAAACAGTTTATAACAGTTGAACGATCAGACTGTGGTGCGTGGTAGATATGGGGCATGACCAAGAGGACCAATGATACCTTCTGAAATTGCCCACCACCACTATCAGTGCGTATTTTAATAGCAATAATTCAAAAGTGGGGTTCGGGGAGGATCCTTCTTTTTGTTCATCCCACGCTGTATAGAGCGGTTGAAACTAACATTTTCTTTTGAACATTTGAGTCTTATCTTATTATAACACTATAAAGAGTGAAACAGATCGACAGACAGTCGGGGTCGCCACCCAGTTCATGTTCAATGTAGAAGGCCAACATTAATCGGTGTCATAATATTTGTTTGGTTGGGTAGCTTGAATGTCAATGCCTGATATCGGGGAGTCGGAAATCTGGGAAATGTTGAAGCTGATTGGCCTCAATAAATCTCCGGTTTAGACAATCTACCGTATGATTTTATTTGAGACAGTCACCCTTCCTGATTACCATGCTGAAGCAAATTTTAAACAGTTAAATGAGACTGTCCTCACTTGTGTGATTGGCTCCGGTCAGACTTAGATATTAGAGACAGATCTATTTAAGACAACCTTCATATGGTCAGCTAGCCGAAAATGAATCTGCGATTATCAATTTTCATCAGTCCAAGCCATTCTACATGGTTGACTACCGATTTCTGGAGGGTATCCTCTCACCGCCGGTTTCGAGTTGTACATTCATTCCTTGATACGACTTCTGTACGTGTCTGTCGTTGCGCTGGGGGAAGTGACTGGAGTTCGGTTAAAGCCCTTCGTATTTTCTCGCTATATTCGTCAAAGTTATCCACTTTCAACTTTGCTCTGCGTATTTGTGTTAGAATTTTTCCTATGTAAGTTCAAACAAAACTGGTCCTTCACGGAATTTCATTACCTGGTGCTACCACTCTGGTCAGGTACTCTGCCGATGTTGCCGACTTTTCGCTTCATGTGTCGAGCAGAGCTGAGATTGACGAACTCGGTAAAGAAATCCTTGATTATGAGACGGTAATAAGGGCCAATATCATCTTCGATAATTCTGTTGTCTTTCAGTCTGGGACATAAAAAGATTTTCTATTTCTTGGGCTTTTACCCTGGAGGGACGGGCCTGTCAATTACTGGTTCGTTCCTGATCTATAGTTGGAAATAACTTAGTCAGAAATATAGAAGACCGGGAGCGCATATCATTTACAGACCCGGATATTTTTTCTTTAAAGGGAGGCGTAAGTATGTGTATTGAACATCCTAAGTCCAGGCGTTTTCATGTCGCTAAATATATTATGTGTTAGTTAGGGAGTCCACTGAAGATGATTAGGTAGGCGTATTTAATTTTACGAAAACGCGCTCAAAATAGTCTTGTGCCTGAGTCTAAATATTTAAAAATTGTTGAGAAACTAACCTGGCTGGGGATTTGAAGGGACTTTCTGGTTGGCAAAACGTTGCGTGGTGGTCTTGGAAAAATATATAAACTGCGTTCGCTGTGATGAGTTTGCAAAAACCCAGGGTCATTTTTCTTGGCAGAGTTTTTGTCTCGTGCAGCTTTATTGAAGATATCATGTTTCAGCGGAAAGATTTGTCCGTATTAATATGGTACGTCCTTGACAAAGTTGCACAATATATGTTCTTTTTCTTGCTAGCTTTTATAATAGTCGTGATATGGATGACACACCAAGAGAATTTCTATGAGGCGAGAAGGTCACCTCTTTTGAACAAATCTTGCATTAGCTTAAATTCAATATTAAGACCGAAATGCGGCAGCTCACTACCATGAAGATTTGGCAGAAATGCGTGAGTCTTGCGAGCGCGTTTTTGTCAAGAAATCGATTTAGAGTAGCATTTTGATGCTGATAAGTCATTGAGATAATGTTTAAATGAACGTTGGCTACCCCATCCATAATTAGGCTAGTGTAAGTGTGTTTTGTATAAATAAGCTAGCAAATACAAGCTCATTGAACTTTTTATTTCTGCCCCAAATTTGTTTAATTTAATTTCCTCTCCGCTCATCACTTTTAGGTGAGAAGAGATGTCAATTCTCTGGTGGATACGGGCAGTACTTTCGTACTTTGGGTATGATTTTCGTAATTGTTTTTGTGTTTGAATCAGTTTTCATTTAAATGAGTGGTTGGATGAATGAGTGTTTTATGTTATTAAAGTCCCATATTGATTTTGTCCAGCCAACTGAAGTCTGCCACGATTTACAAACGGAGGGTGTGGGTTTATTATTAACACTATAATATTTAGTTTCTTGCAAATTTTATATATCGAATTGTAATTAAGCATTGATTATTTTATATTGTTGTTTTTTTTTTACCTTCGTGCTACAAGAATTGTACATAAGGGTACACCATAAGACATCATAGAGATTGTGAGATGTTATAGAGAATGTAGTAAAAATAGTGTGTTTACGAATATGTTGTTTTGGTGTAAACAATACTGAAGTAAGTTTGGATGTTTCTGTATCTAGCTGAGTTTAATAATAAGACAGATAAAGACAAGTACTTTTTTCAGAATTTCGTGTTGTTACCAAAAACATTTGTTGGAATTAGTCATGAGTATTTCTAATAAGATTTACCCCGATAAACTGATGCAAACTTTAATATTAAAACAGATAAGAAGCGACTGATAACATAAATATAAAGAACCCGACAAAAGAATCACTTCACATCCAAGCTTATAGTACGTGGCATACGTAAGAAGTCATCCATTTAGATAATGATCAGTCATGATGTGGCTTAACTTAGTGATCGTATGAGAAACGCTGTTTTAACTTAACATTGCCGTAAGCAAAATAAAATAATCCAAGTAGGAACAACGCTTAATCATATTATAGATCTAAAAATAAGTCGGTTGCATCTGTCGGAATATTTAAATTAACGTTTCAGAAAATGTACTTAGATAGTGTTGCACTCTTTATGTATACACCGAGCTGAACAATGTGATATATATCTATTTCTTGTTAAGCCATTAATTCACAATAACCACACATGAACAGAAATTTACAATTATCAATTCATGACTGTCTCTTTTAATAATCATGTCTCCTTGTGATGACGCTTCTAGACGATAGCATTATGTAATTTGAAACTAAGAGTTTCTTTTTTCTCATATAATCTTTAAATATTAATGATAAAACATAACGCCTGAAAAGTAACACGATTATCTTCGTGCACTCGGTTTGTATTGAAATGTCTCGTTAGCAGATTATTAATATTTAAATATTAAATAAAAAAATATTTTTTTCTTTTGCGGTATCGTAAAAGCTTTGTTAGATTCTATGAAAACGTCAGACGTCAAATTTGATTAACATGCTTGTAAAGGATATATAAGTTTATTTTTATTAAATTATATGCGCGCGGTGAATTTTCTAGAGAAATAAAAAATAAATTAACTCAAAGTCTATCCAGAATGCTAATCTAAGTATGAGAATATATGTGCGTGCATATATATATATATATATATATATATATATATATATATATATACACAGACTGACTGACATACATTCAAACAAATGCTCATAACCGTCATATATATAGTTATCATCGCCGAATATTAGTCTATTTATAAGTAAATACGGACATATTAAGTACTTACTGAATTTCCCATGATTAATTGATTATGTATTTTGTTTTGAATAATTCTTAAAAATGTCAGACGTTTCGATCTATTATATTGTCATAGTTTTTTTTATAAAAATGGTTCAAGTCAACATGATTCTACTTCTTAGGTTTAAATAATATGGATCTATAAAATGTTCATACATAAGTTGATATTTGATAAAAATACTTTTGAAAGTGAAATACTATACACCTGGTTATACATTTTTTATGAAGTCGAGAATATGGTGTGCTTATTAAGCGAAACTTAAATGTGGCACTAGACCAAAAGTATTAAACATACAGTGAGAATCGAACTCAATACGTAATTATAACAATAATATTAAAACAAGATTGCTAACCATTACGCAACATCGAGGTGACCAGAAGTAATCAATAAGCAAACGCTAGGTAATTGGACAATTTATTGTTTTTTAAATATGATAACTGTGGCTGAACATGGTAAGAAACAATGTATCAAAACAGTTAAGGCGTACAAACAGGTGGCAGGTATACAACACTTAATATACAACCAAGCGCTTAAATGTTCTTACATCGAAAATTCAAAGAATTATCAAGAAAAACAAGGAAAATCATTGTACTGAAAAGTGTTTAAGGACTAACAGAAAACGGTATATTTCTAAAACATTGGAAAGAAAAAAATGTTAGATATATCTTGAAGAAGCCTTAATTAACGGCAAAGGGCATTGTCAATGATGTAAAGATTGAATGTATCGATGAAGACAGTCACTAGATGCTTTCATTGAGCAGAACTTTGAGCTTGTCAACCCCAAAAACACATACTTAAGGCTAAGCACTTACAATGCACACTGGCTTATTATAAAAACCATCAAGAACATAGAAGTTCATATCGGAACTCTATCGTAAGGAGAAAAAAAACTCGAATTATTTTGTATCACTTACTTTCATTATATATAGAGGGTAATGAACGAAGCTCACAAACACTACTACTAACTATTAAGTATGGTGGTGGGAGCATTATTAAGTTGTTTTCCTGTTTCTGGAACAGGATAACTAGTGAGAATAGAGTGTATCACAGACAAAGAACATTATTTGGCTCTTAAAAAGAACGAGACGTTATTGCAAAGCTCGAATAGAACAAAATATATGTAAATGTGTACAGTAAACTTATAAGGAAATTTCTAAAACGAGTAAAGGCAATAAAATAAGAATAAAAGTTACACAATTGATTACTAAGGCAAGATTACCAATGAAATTCCCCAGTGTTAAAAGTTTTTCGTTTTTTTTATTGTTTAACAGTAAAAGTTTGCTTTTGGCATCACTGCACTTTCTTTCAAATCAATTATTTCATAATTTGTGGTAAAATGCACATGAGGTTTCCATTTATTTGTAATTATGAAAAGGGATGTGAACGATTCGTAAACAAACGCACAAGCACAAGCACTCACATACACACAAGCATGCACACACACTCACACACACACACACACACACGCACGCACACACACACACACACATACATATATATATATAAATTAGAGAAAATTTTCAAAATTCAAAGGTGTCGGATGTACATTTCGACATAGGATCTCTAATAGAGATTCTACGTCACGTCAGCGACATTGTTTTTTACAAATGGCGAAGGCCCTGGGGTAGTGTGTGGAGGGGTTTTAGGTTAACAACGGTCACAAAATAGAAAAAGATAGAGCTGGTAGTCGCGGGGTTACAGGGTGTTGAAATGGTATATTTAGGAAGTGGAGGAATAGGAGTTCATATTTTATAATGATAGACAACTAAATGAGTTAAATTACTTTTTAAAGTTAAGATTTTGGGCTGTTTGAAGAGGTGTATTTAGACGAGAAGGAATGGGTTTCAATATAAGATTTTAATTTTTTTTATTTAAGTCTATTTGATTAAAACTTTTATGTAGAAGCGAGCTAAATGCCAATTACAGTTTATCAGTTTAAAAATTATTAGAGGAAACATATTAGAGAAAAAAAATTATATATACATATATGTGTTAACCAAGGAAAAAGGAGTTTAGTAAAAGAATCCATATTTTCTAAAGATAGGCAATCAAAGGAGCTTGCGATAGCTCTGTCCTTTTCAACTTTGTGACCGTTGTTAACCTAAAACCCCTCCACACTCTAACCCAGGGCCTTCTCTATTTGGAGAAAACAATGTCGCTGACGTGACGTAGAATCTCTATTAGAGATCCTATGTCGAAATGTACATCCGACACCTTTGAATGTAATATTTTTTATACATATAACCACTTCACCCCAAGCAAGGCAGTTTAACTGACACTCGTGCGCAGGGGGGAGTACATAGGAGGAGAGTGAAGAAAAATAGGAACAAGTTATAAAGGATGTCAGAGAATAGGTAAGTGAGGAATGAGAATACTGGTGTGAAAAGATTTAATGAAAATAGAATGGACGGCGAAAAGAACCTGAGGTTTACCTCAGGATGCGTGTCCGACAGATAGATGGCATTTGACCTTACATTTACATTCTTGGAGATTTTAGCTGTCAGAGACGCAAGTATACGGAAGGCAATTCTACAGGCGGAAGTGCGAGAAAAGCTGCTGTAAATTAGAAGTTGCTGTTACATTTTATTGGTTTCTCTGTGAAATGGTGTGAGTAAATTCATGCAAAGTGGACATGAGGGGATTAAGCTCGTAAAAATATTTGTAGAAGAAACAGAGAGAAGCCATATTACGCCGGTAACTGCAGCTGAGCTACCAAAATGGGGTCGATCACATTGCAGAATCTTTGTTGGATTTACACAGTGAACCGCCCTTATTAGAAGCAGATTTAGCTATGGATTCGATATAGACATTCCACTTGAGATATGCTAAGAGAGTTCGAACGAGGAAACGCAGTGTTTTGCTTTCAAGGAGACTAGCCTGATCCATGCTAATATGGCGGTGTAGGAGCAATTGTCTATGGTGGTTAACAGATATCAGCTTCGTTTTGGAAGCATTCAAATTTACGAGTTATTCGTTACCCAAGTCCACCTCAGTTTGGAGCTACTTTTCAAGCTCAGGAGTGATGTTTGCTTTGTCAGTCTCAGCGGATTTCTGATTCAGGCGAGATTAAATATGGTGTCGTCGGTTTAGATACCTATTTGGTGTAGATACCTACTTGGGATGTAATTACAACGGGAAGAGAGTTGAAGACCCGAAAAAGCGTATGACGTAGAAAAGTGTCATGAGGAACACCTGCGTTCGTATGACTGTATCATTACGCGATTTGAAAGGAATGAATGGATTAGATCAAACAATCGGCTAGTGATAACATAGACCCGTTGTATGCGTAGAAAGCCAGCGTTACAGACTCTGTCAAACACTTTGGCGATATGCAAAGCAAAAGCACGAGTTTTACCATTCTTACTGATAGCCTGATATATATACTCAGTGATTTCCCTTATCGTATCAGCAGTAGACCTGGTGAAGCGGAATCTATAGTGTTTGTCAGAGAAAAAATTGTGAGATGTTGAACAAACTCGGCGTTAATAATGGCCTTGAAATTTTTGCCAAAAGTCGATAAGAAGCTGATAGGGCGATAATTAGAGGGATGAATGAGTTCGACAAATTGTTAATAAAGGAACAAGAGCGGTGGACTTCCAGCAGGCATAAAAGCAAGAAGCCGTAGTTATAGAATTGTGAGAGGATATAGGAGAGCTCAGGGGATCATTTTCTTTGGACAATGATTAATATTCTGTCGAATCTGCTCACTTAATGTGGGTCAAGGTTTGAGTTTATGCTAAAGAGCAGCAAGAGGTATGTAAATGTCACTCAGTTCAGCCACAGTTCTAGTTGGGAAGCTGAATAAGGATAACCCAGACGAATCCAGTTTTAATGGAGAAGCTGCGAGCAAAGCACGGGACCTTGCCCGCTGAAGATGCGAGGACCTCACGTTCATGCATTAGAGCGGGGATTGAGGGCTTATTGTTATTAGTATACTTTTACAGAGCCGCCAGCAGTCTTTGAGGCCAAACATGCGATTCTATACGCTGCTTCATTCTGTCAGCAAACCTCAGCTTAGCGTTTCTAAATATCTTCTTGCACTCATTACGAGCAGAGGTAAAAAGGCACAAGTTATGGTCAGACACGTGGCTCCGATAAAGCCGGAAGAACCAGGGGGATAAATGAGGTTTAAGTCTCAACCTCCTGGTTTGGATGAAAGCATCGATGCCAGCCTTAACTCAAGAGGAAACCTCGGGCGCATAATCCTCAACAGGAAGTCTTAAAACTTTGCTCCTAGGCAGTCCCAGTATGATGATCTGATATTCCTGGGTGGAAGAGGAATGGAAGAAGATATTATGCTCATATGGCATTGGTGCATGTATTCTGCACAAGTTTCCAGATGGATCTCATAAACTAATAGCTTTTATGTTGTACTTGAGTTGTTAGTGATTATTTTCGCAGTAACGAAGTTTCACCGTTACATATACGGTAGACATTTTACTTTGCAGACAAATCATAAACCGTTACTGAAAATATTCGGTTCAAAAACGATAATTACAGCAAATACACTGCGGATATGGGGAACAGTTCTTTCAAATAATAAATTTAAAACGGAGTTTCTAACGCCCAAAAGCTCTCCAGATTTATTTTGAAAGATAGGGAACCATTTGAAGATACTGTGATTGTTTCTTTCCGAATATAATTTTCAAACGAGTACTAAATATGGTTTATATAATTAAAGATCTCCAGGTAACTCGCAAAAAACATTGAAATCACATAAGCTGACAACTGTCCTCCTCAGGAAAAAAGATTAGTGGATGTCATTTACGATAGATTTGACATGTCAATATCTGTAAGCGCCCCCGAAGGAACCGCGTTTCCGTAGGAAAAGAAAACTGACGGACTTTCTCTTCGTTAATATATAAGAAAAATATTATGACTCTTGCAGAGATATTATTTCGAAAAGAGGGGGTTATAGTGACTTACCCATATGACATGATAATTCTTCTAATATATATATAAGCAGCAAATCTGCTTTGAAGAGAGCATAGAGTGAGAGATGTATCAGCAAAGAATTTCAAAGAATTTCAAGTTTAAATTAAATAGGGTTTGACTAATGTTGCGATAAAATTATTTTACGACAAAATCAATCACAACATTAATAGAGGAGACAGAAAAAATATATAAATGCAGGATTTAAATAAATAATAAATATATATATAATATATATAATTAAAATGAAATGAAATAAAATAAAACAACATTAAATTAAATTAGTTTAAAAAATTGATGTATGCACACTTACACTAAAAATTTGAATACATACATATATATATATATATATATATATATATATATATATATATATATATATATATAAACACATCACTCACGCACCTATACATATAATATTGGTCATATTTGATGAAGTGATTTGAAAAAATATATCATTTTTAATTTAAGAATTATTTACATATTAAGATTTAAAATATCATTGAATTAAGAAATATATAGTATATAAAATAACAGATGTGTGAATACAGAAATATGTACAAGGTAACCAAAAAAGTTCTGTCCGTTCTTTGATTAGTCATTGAATGAAATTGAAATATATACCAAATGCGTGTAGCAATTGTTTTCAAATTCGGACAGCCGGAAGTACGAATATCAACGTTATAAAAACATAGGCACCGTGCCTGGCCATCAGTTATAAGCTGGACAGCTGTGAGAAGGATGGAAGTGTCTAAAGATCTCGTTCGGTGCTGTTTACTGTACGACTTCAAAGTGGGCTTATCAGCAACTGCATCAAGTCGCAACATATGCCAAGCATTTGGGGATATTGCTGTGGATGAACGTACTGCAAAGCGTTGGTTTCGAAAAATCAAGTCGGGAGATTTGTCTCTCCATGATGAGCCTTGCACTGGACGACCACAGGTCTGGAATGACGGAGTCTTGAAGGTTGACATTGAAGAGGACAGTAGTCCAATATGTGGTGAACTTGCAAGACAGTTCAACGTTTCCGATGAAACAGTTAGACTTCACTTACAACGTTAAGGTAAGATGTACAAACTGAGCAAGTGGGTTCTTCAAATGTTGTTGGAGGTCCACAAGTGACAACGAAAAGCAGCCTGCGTATTGCTGTTGTCTAGCCACCGTACAATAATTAATCAATTAATTGATTAACAGTGATGAAAGGTGGGTTCTGTACGAAACTCCCAAGCGTTCCAGACTTTGGTTGTCTCCTCACGCCGCAA
>JBBBDQ010029182.1:0-221152 GCA_037127315.1 Ascarosepion bandense | reverse complement strand
ATATATATAAGGTTGTCCAGAAAGTTAATGCAGATTTTTAATCACTCATGTTAAAGCACGTCAAATTCATCAACAGATATATTAGATTTCAGATTTAAGCACACTTCAAACTATCTATTGAGAAAAAAAATTATATTTACTTAATTCCTAAAAATTTTACATCCCAAATAAAATCGAAGATTATGAGGTGCATTTTAAACCCGTGATGCTTTTTTTACTGTAATTTAAAAAATGACTCTCAAATAACAAATTATATGTGGGTACCACATGACCTGAGTGAAAAAGTTCTTTTGAATTGCATTTTTATCTGTGAATTTCTGTATAGACTAGACAAAATTGCAATTTTTTTAAGCAAATTGTTATGGGTGATGAGAAATAGATGACAGAAACAATATTCAGCAAAAAGGATCTTGCGTTAATCAATATGAGCCAAATTTAGCCACCCAAAATCAGGTCTTTATCCTATGAAAGTCATGCTGTGCATGTGGTTTTGTTAGAAAGGAATGCTGTTCTATAAGCTTTTGCCAAGTAACCAGCCACTTGATTCTGAGAAGCACTGCACACAATGGGACGAATTGAAAACAGTAATTCAAAGAAAACGCGTATAATTATCGAGGAAGAAAGTTGTTGTTTTCCATTCGAACAATGCAAGACGTCATGTTTCTTTGATGACCCGGCCAAAAGTGTTGCAGTTTGGCTGTGAAATGTTACCCCAACCGACATATTTACCAGATATTGCTCCTTCGGATTTTCATTTAGTCAGGTTCTTGCAAAATAATATCAACTGTAAAATTGAAATTCTTTGATGAAATAAAAAAATGTGTTACTGGGAAAGAAATCATCGAAATTCTGGGAAGACAGAATAATTAAATTGAAAAACAAATGGAGAAAGTTTGTGCAACAAAATTGTTCATATTAGGACATTGATATCAGAAAAGACATAGCATGGACTGCTTGTAACAAAATGGATAAATCTGGAAATCCAATTCTGATCGTAATATCCAAATCAAAGTTTTTCGCGCACTGATTGAACCAATCTTACTCTATGGATCTTACTCTATGGATCTGAGACTTGGACTCTTTCAGCAAAACAACAGTGCCGTTTAGATAGATGTTATACACGTCTTCTCAGAAGAGTACTTGATCTTTCATGGCGAAACCACCCAACTCTAGAAATGATATATGGAGACCTACCAAGAGTATCAACCTTAGTTCAAAAGAGACGTGTCCAGTTTGCTGGGCATTGTGCACGTGCCACAGATGAACTTGTTCCATCATTTATATTATAGAGGCACCCATCATATCGCAATTGATCTCGTAAGTTAACCTTTCCAGACAGGATACATAGAGATACATCTCTCGCCAAGAACTTACAGAAGCTATGACAAATAGAGAATACTAGAAGGATGTAGAGAGTTCTATCTCGGCCGAGGCCGCAGGATGCTGATGATGAGGTTTATAAATATTTCATGGCATATTCTGGTTTTGTGATATATTTACCCTTTTAATAAAAAATAATTAAAGACTATTTCAACGTATTAGTGTTTGATGATTTGTATCAAGATTTTTTTATTTAAATGATTAATAAATAATTTTCATTTCAAAATAATATCATCAAAGCAACTAAAATTAACAAAATATATTAAATTTAATGAATTTTTCTAATTAAAATAAAAAATTCGATTCTTGTAAAAATTCATTATTCATCGAAAATCTTTTTTTAAGATAACAGTGTCTTTAATATATCTTATTTATAAAAGCAAATAAAAGTTTTTTCTAATTAAAAAAATCATCATTTGTATTTTACGATTCACATTAGAGTTTTGGTAAACGGTATTACTGTTTGATCTGTTATTATTAGGTTGTCCCAGAAGTTCGTAAACACTTGCAAAAAATTGAAATTTTACTCACAAAAGCAACAAAAATTATTGCTAAAAAAAACATCATTTTCCAAGTCTTTCTGTTATCGATCTGCAAGCTTTCGGATCTGGTCCAAATACCATTCAGCCGGCTTCGAATCAAAAAATTCTTAACACGCTTCCTCGACATCATCAAACGGGTCAAATCGGCGGCCCTTCAGAAAGTGTTGCATTGAGTGGAAAAGGCCGTAATCTGATGGAGCACAGCCAGGACTGTAGGCTGGATGTGGCAGAACCTCAACGCCGTCCAGCTCTTCAAACTTTCGTTGGTTTTCCTGGTGGTGTGTGGCTTGGCATTGTCCTGCTGCATCAAAGCGCGCTTTCGGTTGATCAGAGCCGGGTACATTTGCTTCAACTTTTCGTAGACCCGCTCATGTTGCTGAGAGTAAAGTTCGGCATTGATGGCACGACCATTCGGAACCACCTCAAAATGCACGATTCCTTCAAAGTTCCACCAAACACACAGCAGGACTTTCTTGCCTAATTGATCTTGTTTTTATTGAACCGACGGTGTCTCTTGCCCTTCCTGAACCCATTGCTTGTTTCGCTTGTGCTGGACCAGATAGACCCATTTCGCAAGTGTGTAAGAACTTTTAAGACAACCTAATAGTTCAAGCATTCTTACCAGCTTTATATATTCGCAAAAAACTTTTCGCTTCACTGAAACTCGGATGCCTACTTGAGGTGCTATTTAAAGAATAAAAATTTTAAAATAATGTTTTAATACTGCAATAATATTCGAATTACATTAAATTTTACATTAAAATTACGTTTACAGGCAATAATATAAATTGTGGTGAATTTGTCCCCTCTATATTTACTTCCAAATATATAAAATGTAATGTATGATATTATTTTCGCTAATGTGGGTTTTTTTCCAATGCTGATTAAAGTTTCCTGTTTAAATTGTCCTGTCTTCCATTATTTTTTAATTCAATCCTATCCTTCAGCCTTAATTGCTCTCTGTTACTGCCCTCACTCGGATTATTTCAGTTCTTGACCTGTGCACGGTTTGCTTGTTCGTTTTAATAAAAAGGGATTATTCGGATTTATACTAAGTAATAACTCAATATCTCACTACCCTACTAATCTTATAGGGCAATTTAGATTAATTTTCTATTCAACATGATTCGCTTTTGCTAAAATATGTTAATTTTTCCGTAGAACGGAATATGTCCACTTGAGTGGACATATTCATGAGCTGTGTTTGATTTTTCTCCTCTTTTTAGAAATAAGATATCATTTTATCGTTAGAAGCTTTTGGTGTTAGATTTTTTAATGTAAGTAATTTGCATGTATTTTTCTCTTGTTTACCGACAGACCGTTCCAACGTTAGCCAGGTTTATATTGTAGCAGATAAGAAAATAATTAAAATCAACCTTCTTCTTCACTTTTACAAAAATTCACAACGACGTGTGAAGTCCTGGTTTTCCAAATAGAAAAAGGATTGACCATCTGCTTAACGAAAAAGTCGAAACCATATTTCGCAAGTAGGTGTTAAAATGATTTTTTTCTTTACCAATGGGAGCGACTTACAAGACTTGAGGACTTAGCAATCCAGTGCTAAATTCAGAAAGCCTATATAAATGACCTCGGCGTCAGTCAAGAGAGACAGATGGGAGCCGAGAGACGAAAAAACTAAAATGTAACCAACTTCAAATCGACCCGAAGATAGGGTCAGGTCACACCTTGTTCTCTTTCTCCTTATCTCTTTCAACAATGAGCAGTTTCTTCAACTCTCGATACCCTTAACTCAACTTTATCATTGAACACGAACTCTGCTCTTAACTTTGTAAAAATGTTTGTAATTGATCATTAATTTCTACAACTTATGTCAGTCTTTTCTTATATTAAATTTCTATTTTAACAATCAAGATGTATATTTTATTATTCCACTCTTCTGCAGTAATTGTACATTCTCCAATCTGCCGATTATCACTTCTGATAACAATGAAAACATTCTAATGAAAATTATTCTGCATAAAACTTGTAAGCTGTAGGGAGTTTGGTTAAGTCTGACTCAAGGCCGAATCAAAGAAACATTAACCAGCTCCCTACGGTACAATATATACACAGTAGTTTAGATTACATTTTCATTTTGTTTCTTTTCGTTTTCACCGATCTGAATTGGGAAAACAATGGGAATTTTTCCGTATTACTGAATAAATTCACTATTCCTGCTATTGAGCAGCTGCTTTGTATCTTTCCTTTCTTTCCTAAAATGTCGGTCTTTATCTCCTAATCATTCAACAAAGGATTATCTAACATAAAACTTAGTAATTTACTTTTCAATTGGAGTTGGTAGGCCCTCAAATCACCCTGTTTATTCTCCCCACTCTCCTCTTGATCAGGAGTAGAGGCTCATCCCTTGTTTCCTGTTTAGGAAGGCGTTTCCTCTTCTCAGGCCTTAATAGACTTGCTCTCGCGAATTTTTATGTGATTGGTGTAGACAGTGGAAATGTATCTTCATAATGTGTCTACCGGGTGGATAGTTTTCTGGTTGCTACTTCTGACTAGTAGTTAGGAGACCATAAATCTTGCTTAGCCTCTAGAGAGGTTGCACTGATCTAAAGATGCATAATATCAGGTTTTTGGCAGTGTCATGACGCGCATGGATGGGTGTCCTTGTAAGGACTTCTGGTAGGAAAACCTATGGCCACATTATATTGCATTCTGCATCAGATCCCTTCCTACAGATGTCGCAGTTGATGACGATGTGATACCACCACTCGAGACCTCTCCTTACCAAAATAATCCCAGAATAAATATTCGAAACCAAAGATACAAATAAACAAGCCAAACAAAAATCACCCAAACCCTTCAACATCTCTTCTCTAAAATCCGTGGGACACGTACCAATATTTGCAGTGTGGAATCTTTCCTCCGCGAAAATTTCCCAGACAACCTAGATCTCTGCGAAACCAATCTTGCCCGTACTATCTCTACTGATATCTCGATTCTGGTTCTTTAGGAAGGACTCCAATGGCACATGCATGGTCTTGGTGTATATGTCAGCGAATATCTCCCTTTGACTCGAATGATATCTCCTGAATCACATGACCATACTTACATGTGTCTCCGTCTCACTCTAATAAACTCTTCTTCTTCTATGTGTCCTGTCCCTACATGACGTAGGCGATCATGGCTTTCCACGTCTCTCTATCCCTGGTGGCTCTTAGCACGCCTTCTCCTGTTACACCATGCAACTCTCGTTCCATCATCCACCTGATTAGGTCCTTCAAATATGTTATCATTTGCTTTCCCCTGTCTCTTTTTTTCTCTATCTGGCCTGTAGAGTATCAGGTTCTCCAAGCCCTCCTTTCTCATTTCATGTTCCAGGAACTTCAGCTGTTTTTCCTGATGCTCAGTATCAATTTCTATTTTGTTTCCACCATTTCATTATTGCTCACATGCTCGATCCATGATATTCGCAGCGTGCTTCTGTAGAACTACATTTCATTTGCTTCAAGTTATTCCTTCATCTTTGATGATATTGTCCAGCATTCACTGCCATATTGAAGAACTGACAGCATATAGCAATCCAATACTCTCTTCCTTGTTTCTAGCGTAACTGTCCTGTTTCTTAATACTTTACTCAACTTCTGAAATGCTTCTTTTGCCATTCCAATTCGCCTTTGGATCTCTGTGTCGCACGTTCCGTCTTCTGATATAACTCTTCCCAGGTATTTAAATCTTTGTACCTTCAGTAAGCTATATTTTCTTAATACTTTACTCAACTTCTGAAATGCTTCTTTTGCCATTCCAATTCGCCTTTGGATCTCTGTGTCGCACGTTCCGTCTTCTGATATAACTCTTCCCAGGTATTTAAATCTTTGTAACTTCAGTAAGCTATATTTTCTTTCTGTAACGCTCTCCTTCTTTTCCTGGCTGTTCTTTGTATTACACAATATCTCTGATAAAATCTGCTCAGATGTAGTGGTTAATTTAAAACCAATAGAAGCCTGCATGTACACACGATACTTTCAATACTGGAGTCACTGAATAACATATAAGAGGTGAGAGCCATGATGTTCACATAAGTATTCATAGCTGAGATAAAAATAATCTTGAACAAAAAAATGCCTAATTTATCTTTTAAGTATTGCAAGAATTCGGACGCAAAGGAAGCCTTTCCAAAAAAGAAACTATGGTTTGGAATCGGAATGAAAACGGTAATGCACCTATCCCGAATCTATCATAAATTAAAAATGTTGAATTATTAAATGCTAAACATGTTAAATACATTTTTATATGGATCAGATATATTGGTTTTGACATGAGATAATGAAATTAAACATAGAATAGTCCGTGTTCCAGGTAGTTTTGTCCAACATCGTAAATAGCTGCCCAACTAAAATATAACTATAGAATTATCGTGTCATATTCTTAAATAGCCTCATCTGATCGAGACGTTCATATTGATGTCAAGCATGTCACCAAATACATTTAAAAATATTTAAAATGTCAGCTTTATATAACCGCTATGGTTAAACATTACTTTAAGAGAATGGAAACTGTAAGTTTCAAAGAAGACACAACAAAGGCTTTACCATTTTAAAACTTCTGCTACAGAATCACAAAAATCTGTCCCTAATCATAGAAACTGCGTCACTTAAGAAGAATCAAGAATGCCAACATACAAATCAAAAAATAATGATCTAATCAAGATGCTGTCTTTACCCACGACTTCAAACATATAGTTAGCAAAGAACCCCCATCTATACTGGAAAGAACGATAATAGTTATTGGACTTGATAAAAAATTTTTGCGTTTTAGAGAGAATCTTTTTTAAAATTTGAACTGAAAATGCAATCTTATCGCCCAAGAAAAAAAAAAGGTTTTTAGAAGGAAACGGCTGATCTTACCATTAACGACTAGTGACCGAGTGACTAGAACACGACAAAAAATTGGTTGAGTTTTCCAGCCGACATAGTAGCACGGGGCAACACTATCTTTGCGAGGCACTTGATCGAGGTCTCCGTGTTGAGTCCGAAGCCCTGTAGGAAGAGGAATGGAGATATAATATTGCCAACATTAGAGGATGTTGATCTTCAAGCTCTTTCCGAAATCTCTGTACTGTCCTCAGATAGATACGCAATCACACTTACATGACCGTATTTGAGTTTCCGGCGTGAATGCCAAGCTGTACAGCGTAGCGTTTCCAAATTTCTGGCGGAATGAATTGTATTATGGTGCTCATTTTCTTACAGACGGTGCCCAACCGACCCTACTATAGTGTGCAGTCTATGAAATCAAAATAAACAACGTACAATTAAAAATATAAAATGGCGATAATTACCTATCGCATCCTCCTTCTCTGTCCCTCTCTCTCTCCCTCTCTCTCTCTATCTATATATATATATATATATGACGTTATATAACGTCTGTCTAAATAAAGTAAAACATATGTATATTTGGCGCTTATATGAGTAGACGTTCCGTTTATATAAATAGATACATTGTTTAATAAATAAACAGGGTGTCTACAGAAATGTGAGTATCCTCTAAAAATAACGTTTACGTAAAAATTCTGTCAGATTAATTAAAAATCCATCAGTTCTTTTGAAAATTGCTTTTATATATTAAGTTACGAATCTGAGAAGATATGTTTCGAGTGTATTAGTTTCTTTAAATACAACTGACAAAGTGCTGACAATTTTTAAGTGCCATACCTGACACATGCTTGGGCGATCATGTCTCGAAAGAGGCATGACTGACTGGGCAGAAGATTATCCTGCAGTAGGTTGCCATTGCTTTCAGGGGTAGACTGGTTGCCGACCAAGTCTAGAGAACCCAATCTGTCCTGTTATTTGACTCATAGCTAGAAAGGGAAGATATGTATTATATTATTATGTAGTAATAGGTGGGGGATCAGTTTATTACGTCATAAAAATATAAAACAGATCCCCCATTTTATGCCCAGTAGAAAGTTTAATCATGTTTTTAACTATTATAGTCAGCCAGTTAGTTAAGTGCCATACGTGACACATGCTTGGGCGATCATGTCTCGAAAGAGACATGACTGACTGGGCAGAAGGTTATCCCACAGAAGGTTGCCATTGCTTTCTGCGGTAGACAGGTTGCTGACCAAGTCTAGAGAACCCAATCTGTTCTGTTATCTGACTCATAGCTAGAAAGGGAAGATATATATTATATTATTATGTAGCAATAAGTGGGGGATCAGTTTATTACTTCATAACAATATAAAACAGATCCACCACTTTACGCCCAGTAGAAGCCTTAATCATATGTTCAACTATTATATTCAGTCAAACAGTTAAGTGCCATACGTGATACACGCTTGGGCGATCATGTCTCGAAAGAGACATGACTGACTGGGCAGAAGATTATCCTGCAGTAGACTGCCATTGCTTTCTGCGGTAGACTGGTTGCCGACCAATGCTATAGAACCCAATCTGTTCTGTTATTTAACCCATAACTGGAAGGAATAGACGGATTAATACCTTTCCCAAATGTATTTGCCCGTAAGTGAATGCAATGAATTCAGGTAGAATTCGAACTCGGCACCCCGATTTCTCGTTCCGAGCCAATAGTTTTCTTGAAGTGCCAGAAATACCTAACTAAAATAGTCTGGTTTCTGCAATTGTTATTCTTAAAGAAATCAAGGTGCTGGCTCCCTCTTTGTTATTTATGCTACCTATGAAACATCTTTTAATATATGGATTCTCATCGATGAGATAGTGCATTAGTAAATTATAGACTCAGTAACGCATTTATTATTTAATGGAGAGTTTTCCGGAATTCTACAATCACAAAATCTTTCTTTATTCTTATCTATTTTGATTTTACTTGTTTTATCATTTTCTTGTTCCTGGTCTGAATGTTTCTTTAGTATTGTTTAATATGTTTTTTATGATTTTCTTTAAATTATTATTGCAAAAATATTCTAATGTTACAGTGTTATTATTTAGAAAATTTGCTAAGTATATTATTTTGAGGGAAGATTTTTTCGATTAGTCAAAAATTTTTATCCTAAATTATTTTAAGCATTTTAATTTCTACTACGGTTTCTTTTAATATTTATTCTTTCACTGTTATTTTTATATTTCATATCCAGGTATTTATAGTCACTTTTTTCAAAGCCTTATTATAAGATTTTCCAGGTTCGAATGGAATTTTTTTTTTTTTTGGTTCTAATGATCCTTTTTTCAGTGAATAAGGGTACTTGTTTAACTATAGACGAAGGATAGTTTGACTTGGGATGGATATATAGATGATTGATATAAGGTATTCTATAGGGTTGGTATGTATTGTTTATTAGGTCTAAAGTTATATCTAGGAATTTTCCTTTTTATATTTTGTGCTAGTTGTTTCTTTTTGGCTTTTAAAAATTGTATTTGTAAGTTTTCTAATCTGATCAACTTTAAAATTAGTGAATTTCTTAACTACTATAAAGCCATCGTCTCTATACAATCTGATATCTTAAATGTCAATTTCTTGGAATGCGGTTAAAGTGAATAGTTCTATGCGGTCTGTAGATTTCCGAGTGACCCCATTGTTATGCCAAAGTTATCATCAGTATTTTAATCGACGTTTTTCAATGGATGTGTACGAATTTTTTCTCAATTAAAATTATGTTGGACTCTTCATGCGTTAGATTTGTGTAGACTATAGCAAAATCTAATGCAGACTTGAAGATTTCCATTGTTATTGATGGGTACTAATCATCTATATCAAATTGGATAAGGGTACTTTCAATTTTTTCATCAATCTTTGAAAAAAAATTTGTAACATCCTTGGTATTCCATTAATTTGTAACATCCTTGATATTCCTCTTACATGACAAAAGATAGTAAAACAAAATATACCAGTTTTAGTGTAAAAATCTCCGTATAGCTAAGTGAATATTGTTTTTGGCATTCACTTAAGAAAAAGCTACAAGCTTTTGTCCCAAACCAATATATGCTAAAGTAATATTAATTTTCTTTTAATTTCGTTCATTATAAGTTGTGGATTGTATATTGTACATACCATTTATCTATCTGGCAAAAGTGAATTCAGTCAGTCCGGTGACAATTTTAGGTGAATTATACCAGAATTATGACAATTACCCTTCTCCTAGAAAAGAGGTGTGTAGTTTGATGAAATTCATTTTGTCTCATCACATTTTATAAAAAAAATTATATTTAGCTGAAAAAAGTTAATATAAAACCAATAACTTATAGGCTGTCAGAATTTTAACTTACTGACATTTGTCAAACTTTGCGCCTCTTACAATAGCTGGTCAGACGTTGTGTAGCGTCCTTTATAGCTATTTGAACTTCATCCGCTCAAACCGAAATTAAAAATAATTTGTAGCATGATCAAGAGTGTCCCAAAGTTATAAAAGAGCAGAGCTTAAAAAGATAAAAATCAAAATTCGAGAACTCTCATTTCAAGAGAGTCAAAACCTCAAGTATGAATACTTTGCAATATGACCACCTAGCCGTAGAAAATCAGAGCATGGTGATGACAGTGAGAAGCAGTAGAATAAATAATATCAATTTTGGCTACATATTTCTTATTAAATTGCGTTGATGATAAATAACAGGTAAAGCATATCTTTTAAAATCTACATGTTAATGGGAGAGAAATATAGCATTTGGAAACAGGATTTAGGCTCTACTATAATGTAAGGTCTGCTTCAATATATCATCTACCCAAGTACAACGCGGGGGTCTACAGTGTCCCTACTCTTGGGAGCACACACTCAGGCAATTGAGCCATCGTGGTTGAATGTTAAAACGATTTTTCCTAAAAAAATTGCGATGTGCTGATAGTCAGCTCTTTCACTCACATCTTGATCATTTTTGCTGCAAGATCACAAGAAAAGATTCCAATGATCTATTCGTGCCATTCGTAGAAGATATAAGAATCGTTTATCGCAAAAATAAATATATGTATTGAAAACGTGTTTATTTTTACCTCGCTACCTTTAATATTATATAGATACTAGCAGTATAGCCCGGCGTTGCTCGGGTGTAATGAAAGCTTTAAAACTAATCCATGGTCCTGGAGTTCAGAGGATTTGAACGTTGACATGAAAGACTAAAAAGCAATAATTGTTTCCAGTTAAAGCGAAACCGTAGACTGAAAGATAAATGAATGGATGTAAGTCAAATTTTGATTTCCTGGTATCGATATCAAATAAGTTTTTTCGTTGGAAGATGAATTTTGAAGGATAAATAAGTCCTCTGAGTAAACGGTATCATGGCTGAGACTAAGAACTACAATTATGCTTACATAGAGCCAAACCCGAAGCAAAAACTAAAATTAAAGGGCTAAAAAAATACAGACATACAGGCAGATAAACAGACGCACACACAAACATCTTGCCTTTTATCTATATATATATATATATATTATCAATTTTTCTGCACTATTGTGAGAACTGCAACCTTGAAACTTCTGAATATCGTTTTTTATGTCTTTGTCTATGAGTGTATCAAATTTGATTAAAATCGGACCACTCCTTCTATAACCCGATTTTTTCGATTATCGGTTTTCGATATTTATCGGGGGTACCTAGACATAAAACCTAGCTAAGAACACTCACGGACGCTTATAGTATAACTGTTTAAATTTTCAAGAAAATCGGTTCAGCCGTTTCGGAGTCTATAGGTAACGGACACACACACACACACACACACACACACACACACACACACACGCACACATGCACACACAGACAAATTTCTATTTATAAATAATTTTAGATATCAATATATCGGTCAGACACTAAGAAGGTTACATATCAATAAACTAAAAAAAATGCTGTTGCCGTCAAACCGGGATCGGCGCGCGAGAAATTTATTGGTCACGATCAAGATTATTTTTGAAGGACACCATCACAGTGATGGAATTAACCATGCGCAGATAAAACTACACTACATCAAACTGGGAGAATGGTACATAAACCCAAAATTAGATGATTAGAAACAAAGCATAAATTGTAATAGTTATGATACCCACCCAAACAGTTTTGATAAAAATTGATAAATGAAATATATGATAACGGCGAAATACTAGAAGACACCAGTAAATCAATCTTTTTAATAGAATCTTGTTCCGATAAAAATTAACTTACTGGTGTCTAATGGTATTTCTTTCTATTAGTTTTGTTCCGATAAGGATGTGCTTTGTGGTTCAATGGATATCGACTCGGAACGACAAATCGGGGAGCCGAGTTCGAATTCCAGTTGAATTCCTTGCATTCACTTACGCACAAATATCCTTAAGTAAAGGTATTAATCCCTCTCTACCTTCCAGTTATGGGCTAAATAATAGGAAAGTTTGGGTTCTATAGCCTTGGTTGGCAACCAGTCTACCTCAGAAAGTAATTGCAACATCCCGCTGAATAATATTCTGCCCAGTCAGTCGTGACTCTTTTGAGACATGATCGCGCAAATGTGTATCACCGACGGCACTTAAATGAATAGACATTTGGAGAATTATACACCAGATTCATCGAACAAGAAGAAATATGCTTTAACTCATACATATGTAAAATTGATTTAGTTGCATCCCTTATAATCATGGAAATTATGTTTATCTAATAAAGAATTGACAAGAACAGGGCTTAATCTTTGATGATGAATTTTATATCACGACAATGCGTAATGGTGGGATAGCCGACGAACTGAAGATTCTACTGGTGAGGCTAAGTGGGAAAATAGTATAGCTAGAAAAGTATGTAGAATGATAGAGCGTAAATAGTCGTTGGGACTCTCTGAGAATTTCGGAGGAATGAATATCTGTAAGCACAAGAAGATACAGCAAATCCAGCTATCACTCTACTGTCATTGTTGCGCAGGAAGTTACATAGGGGAAAGTGATAAGAGGGGTTAGTTTTAGGAAATGTTAGGTGAAGGGTAATAGACGGCTGAGGATACCGTGGATGTGGGTGGAATAGATGAAAAACGACCATGTGAGAATGGATGGGTGTTAGTGTGATAGGAGATGTCTATTGACCTTACATTTAAATTCCTGAAGATTGTAGCTGTCGAGGAAGCAAGTATATGGAACGAAATTCCACAGGTTGGAAGTGCGTGAAAAGTAGCTGTTAGAGTAGAAATTGCGGTTACACTTTATCGGTTTCACTGTAAAAGTGTGGGACCTATTTGCTAATCTAATAGCTCGTGTACATCATACCTAGGGGGCACCAGTGATCTAATTTCATTAGAGCAGAAGGCGTGAAAGTATTTATAGAAAAGGCACAGGGAAGCCACATCACGCTGGTGAGAGAACGACTGCAGCTGAGGTAAAAAAAAATTAACAATTCATTTAAAATTTGAATATTATGGAGAGTCATATTTATAGGATTCACAGTTATATATATATATATATATGTATATATATAGGAAAGAATATTAATAAAAAAAAGTTTTGAATTTAAAAATGTACTTTTTTTTGACAGTATTTGTTTATTTTTATTATTGTATTTTATATTTCAGACCGCCCTCGGTCCTTCATCAGAAACGAGTGATTTTTAAATTTGAATTAGAAACGTATTTCACGATAGCGTTCGAATATTTTTTTGTGTTTACATCACGTGGTGTGTTTGCTCACAACATGCGGCACGTCCGTAGAGAAAGTCTGTTTGTTTTAAATAAAAATTTCTTGGAATATCTGATAAAAACTTTAGCTATTGAAATATTTGTAAAGATTCAACACACCTAAGTCCCTATTTAACCCTAGCTTGTGTGTATTTAATTTTAAAATCCAGTATTTTTCTTTCTTTCTGCGTGTGTATGTAGAACTAAAATTGGAGTCTATTAGTAAACATTTGCAATTTTCTAAAGTATGATCAGGTTGATTAAAATGGGCTGCAATTGGGGAGTATACCTTTTTTTGTCGTATATTTAGTTTGTGATTATTGAAGCGAAATCTAAAGCTATTACCGGATTCGCCGATATATCCACTGTTGGGGCAAATTGAGCAGAAGAGAAAGTAGATGATGTTTTTGCTGTCACAAGTAAGGTTTGGTGGGTGTAATTTTATTTTGGTGTTGGATATAGAGAATGTTTTGTCTGTTATTAAATGTTTACAAATTAAACAGCGAGGCTTCCCACATTTTAAATTCCCTGATAGGTTTGTATTATTTAAATATTTGTTAAAGGTGAGGATAGTTGATAGGTTGGGTGTTTGTTTCTTTGCATTTATGGGTGGTTTGAGGTTTTTGTTTGATTGGAGGTTCCTGTAATCATTTTTAAATTTTTGATAAGTGTGTAGGAATATTGATTATGGTTAAAAACCATGGGAATTCGGTTGTTATCTTTTCGTTTTTTGTATGTGAGAAGTGTGTTACGATCTATGTGGATGGCTTTATGTAGTGCTTCCTTTATTATTTTTATTGGATATTTACATTTTAGAAACTGTTTTGTTAGGTTGTTAATGTTGTTTAGAAAATCTGGATGGTCTGAGCATATGCGTTTTATTCTGATAAATGAGCTGTATACGATTTTTTTTTAATTTGAGGGGATGACAGCTGTTAAAGTGTAGGAATTTATGTTGGTTTGTGGGTTTGTTGTATAGACTGGCGGAAAGTGTATGTTTATTTAATTTTACCATGACGTCTAAGAAAGGGACGGATGTGTATGAGTACTCCATGGTAAATTTGATTGTATTGTGGAAGTTGATGCAAAAAGTAAAGAAGTTTTTTAATTTTTCTAATCCATGAGTCCATATTAAGAAAATATCATCAATGTATCTAAAATAATGTGATGGTTTGTATTGTGAACTGTCTAGTATCTTTTTTTCTAAAATATGCATAAAGATATTGGCATAACTAGGTGCTATTTTCGTGCCCATTGCTGTGCCACTAATCTGTAAATAGTGTTTGTTGTTGAATTTAAAATTATTGTGTGTTAAGATGAAATTTACTAATTGGCATATCTCGCTGTTTAATTTGCAAACATTTAATAACAGACAAAACATTCTCTGTACCAACACCAAAATAAAATTACACCCACCAAATCTTACTTGTGACAGCAAAAACATCATCTACTTTCTCTTCTGCTCAATTTGCCCCAACAGTGGATATATCGGCGAATCCGGTAATAGCTTTAGATTTCGCTTCAATAATCACAAACTAAATATACGACAAAAAAAAGGTATATTCCCCAATTGCAGCCCATTTTAATCAACCTGATCATACTTTAGAAAATTGCAAATGTTTACTAATAGACTCCAATTTTAGTTCTACATACACACGCAGAAAGAAAGAAAAATACTGGATTTTAAAATTAAATATACACAAGCTAGGATTAAATAGGGACTTAGGTGTGTTGAATCTTTACAAATATTTTAATAGCTAAAATTTTTATCAGATATTCCAAGAAATTTTTATTTAAAACAAACAGACTTTCTCTACGGACGTGCCGCATGTTGTGAACAAACACACCACGTGATGTAAACACAAAAAATATTCGAACGCTATCTTGAAATACGTTTCTAATTCAAATTTAAAAATCACTCGTTTCTGATGAAGGACCGAGGGCGGTCTGAAATATAAAATACAATAATAAAAATAAACAAATACTGTCCAAAAAAAGTACATTTTTAAATTCAATTTTTTTTTTTATTAATATTCTTTCCTATACATATTAAGACAGTATACGTGGATCATCACCATGTTATATATATATATATATATATTGCAACAAAGTTGTGGAACTCGTAGGTTTTTTAACCTGCTGTTCATGCAATTACTTTTATAAAGAGTGCTCGATACAAACGTAGACCATCCTAAAATCTCACACCACATATATCATTAACAACGACGCCACTACTACTACATCCAGACAAGATAAATAGGAAACCTGTCCTGAACTAAGCCACCTCTCCCAACCCCTAACTCTAATACTACAATATGGCCAACAGAATCAAAATAAGCTCCCAACCCCTCTTTCACTTAAAAAGCATATTCACCACAAATAAGCTGTTTTTCACCAGATAATATTCATTCCAACTTCGTCACCCGATGAGAAGCACCTAAAAAAGGTAGCTTCGAAACGCGAAAATTTTTGTGTAGTGATACCATGAATTTATAAACCATTGTAACAACTATTACAATATATATATATATATATAAATATGTATATATATATATATATATATATATATATAGATAGATAGATAGATAGGTAGGTATGATTACACATAAATATACAAATATATGTATAGATAGATCTGAACATACTCTCATTGAGAAAATAACTCGTTGATAGATAGATAGATAGATAGATAGATAGATAGATAGATAGATAGATAGATAGATAATGAACGGACTGAGATAGATAGATAGATAGATAGATAGATAGATAGATAGATAGATAGATAGATAGATAGATAGATAGATAGATAATGAACGGACTGAGATAGATAGATAGATAAACTTATTTTTGGGCCATATAATTTCCAATATTATGTCCAGGTCGGATTTTAGAGAATAAAAAGGACATTACTCTGAGATTTGTTGTCAAACTTTTGGTCATTGTCAGAAATGCATAAACATTCTTCACGTTTCCAGTGATCCAAGTCACTAGACAATCAGGCGGATTGCATGTAAGAAAGTCGGGCAGTCATGTGAAGAAATTACAAAGTTATGGAATTGCTTTGATGAAAACAATATTAATTTCAAGACGGACTTCAGCATAAACGAATCTTGTATTGGGGGATTATTTCCCAAGGGAAGCACGGCAGGTTCGTTTGGTTAAAGCACGATGAAAATAATTTCTTTGCAGGAAAAGTTACTTCTGCACTAGCACATACATACTTATACACATAAGTAGATATATACATTACAGTATAGAGGAGCCTTTGACGTTCGAGTCTGTCGTGAGTGGATATTGCTTTTTCTTATTTTTCAGTGTCTGTTTTCACGACTGTCGATCGATTCTTCTTCATATTTGTTGCAGCAAGCATCTATCTTTCGATCTCATTTCATGTAACAGTCACAGTTTATTCATATCTATCAATCAATCATTATCAGAGGATTGCGTGATCTATCTATCTATCTATCTATCTATCTATCTATCTGTCTATCTCAGTCTGTTCATATCTATCTATCTATCTATCTATCTATCTATCTATCTATCTATCTCAGTCTGTTCATATCTATCTATCTATCTCAGTCTGTTCATATCTATCTGTCTCAGCCTGTTCATATCTATCTATCTATCTATCTATCTATCTATCTATCTATCTATCTATCTAGATAGATAGATAGATAGATAGATATGAACAGACTGAGATAGATAGATAGCTAGCTAGATATCTCAGTCCGTTCATAGATATTTTAAAGTATTACAAATATTATATACATGAAGATATCTCCCCATTCTTTAATAGATAGATAGATAGCTATGAACGGCTTGAGATAGATAGATAGATAGATAGATAGATAGATAGATAGATAGATATGAACGGACTGAGATAGATAGATAGATAGATAGATAGATAGATAGATAGATAGATATGAACAGACTGAGATAGATAGCTAGCTAGCTAGATATCTCAGTCCGTTCATATCTATCTATCTATCTATCTATCTATCTATCTATCTATCTATCTATCTATCTATCTATCTATCTATCTCAAGCCGTTCATAGCTATCTATCTATTTATTAAAGAATGGGGAGATATCTTCATGCATATAATATTTGTAATAATTTAAAAGCAAAGTATCCGTCGTAAATGTCTTTTCACTTTTGATTAGTATTTAGGTAATTTTGTATCTTTTGCTTTTTAAAGTTATCTTTGATTTTTCCATCAAACTTACTGAAACTTGTGTCATATTATTCGTCAGTTGTGATAACATATCTCAGAAGCTTTAAGAAAATAGGTAAAATAAATACCTTATCTTTACAATAAGTTCGAAATTTCTGGAAAAAAAATAAAGAGAAAAACTACCTAAAGAATTTGACACACAGGGCAAGATAAGCAGACTTGGGCACCAAGAAACATATTGAAAGAGACTGACTAAATAGATGACAGAACATGGACATGAAACAAACACCCTTGTTCCCACAAGATTAGCAACTAGGTCACACCCTTTTCTCGCACTTCCCGCCTATGGAATTCCCTTTCCGCATATTTGCTTTCCCGACAGCTATAATCTTCAAGAATGTAAATGTAAAGTCAATAGTCATCTCCTGTCTCACTAACTTACATTTTCTCTCATACTTTTTTACCGTCCACCCCACTCTCATCAGTATTCTCTTCCCTCTCCTACTCTCTTTCTAACACTCGCTGCAACATCTCACTCCTTCTCATAACATTCCTCCTATGTAAACCCCCTGCACAACAGTGGCAGTAAAATGCCTTGCTTGGGGCGACACGATTATAACAAAAAATCCTTATTTGAAAGAGAATGAATAATGTCTTCCTAGAAACTTTCTTATTTTCTCTGACCACGTATATGTTGTCTACTAGCCTTGTTTCTGTCTACTGACCGAGTTTTCTTTTATATTTGAACGATGGATTCAGTTTGTTTATTCGCTTTCATTGCACGACTGACAGTTGAAAGACTGACACTAACAATATGCGCGATCTCTCTGTAAGATTTGGCAGCTGTTCCTGCAGCGTTACAATTTTCGTACACTTCCTTGGAGTAATGTTCATCGCAGACAATGGATAGGACACAACTTACTGACATCGAGACAATAGTGTCTGGGCGTGATAGAAATCTGATGCAATCACGGAAGACGAAATAATTTTCAAGACCAAACATATTTTATCGTACACCCCCAAAGTATATTCATATCTCTCTCTCTCTCTCTCTATATATATATATATATATATATATATTATATTTCATAAAAGTTAAAGGAAGTGCTTTTTTTATTTAATTAATTAATTTTAGTTTCGTACCATCATTATTAACTACCTGATGAGACATTGTACTTCGATGTCCAAACAAAAGGCACAATTTTGTGGTAGACTGTAGTTTGTACATGTTCTAAAGCATAATATATATATATATATATATATATATATATATATATATATATATATATATATATATATACATGTGCGGATGTGCGTTATGGTGCAGTGGATATTGTCTCAGAACAAAATTCAGTCAGCTGAGTTCAAATTACACTTGAACTCCTTGTATTCGCTTACGCAATACTGTTGGGAAAGGTATTAATACTCCTCTTCTCCCTATATCTATGGGTTAAATGACAGGGCAAATTGGGGTCTATAGCCTTTGTTAGGAATCAGTATACCGCAGAAAATAATGACAACTCACTGTGGGAAAGTATTCTGCCCAATCAGTCATGTTTCTTTCGAGCCACGATTGCTCAAACGTGTATCTCGTATAGCACTTAACTGACTGATATATATATATATATATATATATATATATATATATATATATCAGTCAGTTAAATGCTATACGAGATAGATAGATAGATAGATAGATAGATAGATAGATAGATTGGTGTAAAGAGAGAGAGAAAAGTTGAAAGACTAGTGTAAAAGTCATAGATAGATAGATAGATAGATTGGTGTAACGAGAGAGAGAAAAGTTGAAAGACCAGTGTAAAAGTCATAGATAGATAGATAGATAGATAGATAGATAGATAGATAGATAGATAGAATTACATACATTCGAGAATTCGAAAAACAGCATTATAATAATATTGTTGAGAAGACTAATTTTACCGATTTACATATCATCTTATACCATAATAGTATATTCGCTAATCTTGCAAGTTCAAGTTTTATTGAAATATATACATCTTAGAGCTTTATACAGTTTAGAGAAGTCTACATTTCTCATGCATTTAAATATTGTACAGAAATACACTCATATTAGAGCTTTGCATCTGTTCGAAAAATACTCTCATCTTAACGTATTTTAATGCAGTACGCCCACCTTAACACTTCAAATATTTAGAAAAAAAAATCATATGAATCTAAGTACACTCCTCTTACTGCTGTGCATAATTTTGTTTTTTCCCTGATGTCTCTATTAAATGAATTTAAGCGTCTCACTTCTTTACTGTTGATATAGCTAAACGATAAATTCCAACTTTTTCTTTTTTTCACACTTCCTGATTCTAAAATTTCGTTCATTTTACTTGTTTCACTGATTACTAGAATCTGAAAAAAAAAATAATCAATCGATAACCTCTATTTCTCTAATCCTGTTTCAGTTTTGTCCTTGTTTTAATTGTTCCTGTACTCAGTCTTTTCTCTCACTCCATGTAATTCCCTGAGCACTGATTACTAGAATCTGAAAAAAAAATAATCAATCGATAATCTCTATTTCTCTAATCCTGTTTCAGTTTTGTCCTTGTTTTAATTGTTCCTGTACTCAGTCTTTTCTCTCACTCCATGTAATTCCCTGAGCACTGATTACTAGAATCTGAAAAAAAAAATAATCAATCGATAACCTCTATTTCTCTAATCCTGTTTCAGTTTTGTCCTTGTCTTAATTGTTCCTGTACTCAGTCTTTTCTCTCACTCCATGTAATTCCCTGAGCACTGATTACTAGAATCTGAAAAAAAAATAATCAATCGATAACCTCTATTTCTCTAATCCTGTTTCAGTTTTGTCCTTGTCTTAATTGTTCCTGTACTCAGTCTTTTCTCTCACTCCATGTAATTCCCTGAGCACTGATTACTAGAATCTGAAAAAAAAAAAATCAATCGATAACCTCTATTTCTCTAATCCTGTTTCAGTTTTGTCCTTGTTTTAATTGTTCCTGTACTCAGTCTTTTCTCTCACTCCATGTAATTCCCTGAGCACTGATTACTAGAATCTGAAAAAAAATAATCAATCGATAACCTCTATTTCTCTAATCCTGTTTCAGTTTTGTCCTTGTCTTAATTGTTCCTGTACTCAGTCTTTTCTCTCACTCCATGTAATTCCCTGAGCACTGATTACTAGAATCTGAAAAAAAAATAATCAATCGATAACCTCTATTTCTCTAATCCTGTTTCAGTTTTGTCCTTGTCTTAATTGTTCCTGTACTCAGTCTTTTCTCTCACTCCATGTAATTCCCTGAGCACTGATTACTAGAATCTGAAAAAAAAATAATCAATCGATAACCTCTATTTCTCTAATCCTGTTTCAGTTTTGTCCTTGTCTTAATTGTTCCTGTACTCAGTCTTTTCTCTCACTCCATGTAATTCCCTGAGCACTGATTACTAGAATCTGAAAAAAAAAATAATCAATCGATAACCTCTATTTCTCTAATCCTGTTTCAGTTTTGTCCTTGTCTTAATTGTTCCTGTACTCAGTCTTTTCTCTCACTCCATGTAATTCCCTGAGCACTGGTGATATTCTCCTCTTTGTATGTAGTGAAATGATTTAAAAATGAGTCCATCTTAAATTATTACTCTGTTTGCTGTGATCCCACCATATTTCAGAATTTCATATTTTAGATATTTAACTACAATACTCACATCTTCGTAGTAAACCTGTCGTGGCGGCCAGACATAATCTCGCTACTGACCTTGAACGGGATCTACACTCTGTGGTGAACTGTGGCAAGAAGTGGCTTGTCAACTTCAATTCATCTAAGACCAAGCTGTTGTCTGTCAACCATTACAGGCAACCTCTCCTGCCTCCCATAAGCATGGACCAAGCGATTCTCCCGGAAAGTAATACACTACGCCTCCTCGGACTTACCCTGTCCTCACACATCAAATGGAACCACTATATTGAATCCATAGAAAAATCTACTGCTAAGAAGGTTGGGTCACTATGTCGATCCAGGATGTTTTTGTCCGCCTGAATCCATCGTGCATATATACAAGACAACCATCCGTCCGTGCATGGAGTACTGCTGCCATTTATGGTCAGGTGCCCCTGCCGTTCTCCTCAGTGTTCTTGACAGCTCCAAAGGAGAGTCTGTAATGCGATAGGTACTGATCTGGCGGCTCGACTGCAGCCACTTCCCCACCGTCGAAATGTGGCTTCCCTTTGTCTGTTCTATAAATACTTTAATGGCTTCTGCTCAGACGAACTTAAGTCACTGATGCCTCCTCAACAGGTGTTTACTCGTGCAACCAGACTGGCAACTGGGTCCCACCAATTCACAGTCAGGTTAGCCAAATGCAGACGACAATTCTATTCCTGCAGCTTCTCTCGCACTTCCCGCCTGTGGAACTCGCTCCCGTATTCTTGCTTTTCTGACGGCTACAACCTCTAGAAATTTAAATGCAAAGTCAATACTCATATACTAACCACTGGACTCTAGCTCTCTCTCCACTCCCGTATAACCTTCTCTTTCTCTCCACCTATGTATCTGTCATCGCACCTGCTTTCTCAGCTTTCTATTGTTCCTTTATAACCAGTTTGTACTCCTCACTCTTTTCTAATTAATCTTTTTATATTTATGTAGCCCACTGCACATCAGTAGCGTTTCCGCCTTGCTCTGGGTGAAATGATTAAAAAAAAATCTATCACCCTCCTTCTGATATTTCCTATATTTAAACACACTTTCTCTTTACCTTCCTCTATATAACCCCATGCGCAATAGTGGCAGTGGAATGCCTTGCTTGGGGTGAAAAAAAAAGTATTATTATCAGGTACGGACCAATACAAACGCCAGCGAACAATCAGTAAAATAATACACATAATCAAGTTAATTATTAGAATGTTGATGTACAGAACGCAAAATAGATGTACATCGGATATGGGACAAGAATTCTCTGTCTTTCTTAAAGAATCTGGAATAGGAAATGCAATATTTATTATTAAAATGAAATCAGAGAGAGAGAGAGAACGATATAAATATAGAAGTATATACATTTATGTTTTAGCAAAATACGCAGAAACAGTTGTAACTGAACAAAGTAACTGAACAAGGATCTGCTTAAACTGCTATGAAAAATCGATCACTTCGAAAAGGATGTTAGAATAATCCTTAATTTATACAGGGGGAAAGCTGACTCATTCGGGTTAGAAAACGATTTGTGTTGGTTGACGAAAATAAAAATGTGTAAGACAAGGATATATCTTCTCTCCAGATCTGTTCATCCTCTAGAGTGACGCTATCCTAAGGAATTTGGAAACCCTGAAAATGAGTTGTTAACAAGAGTTGCAACATTAACAATAAAAGATACACAGATGACACCACAGTGATGGCAGAAACAAAAAGAAAACTAGAGGACCTCCTAGATAAGGTGGCCGAGTGAGAGTAAAAAATCATCAAATGTAAAATAACAAAATGTATGGTTACGAACAGGAATAAAGCTCAACATGAGACCAATGAACTGGTGATATAAATATTAAACAATTACATCGGTTTAAAGATCTAGTAAATGTTTTAACAGAAGACGAAAAATTCGACACCGAAATTCTAACGCGTATCAGATTAACATAAAGAAATCATTTCAACAGTTAAATTAAACAGGAACATTTCGTTAGAATCAAAGAAAAAATAATGGTTAATTGCAATGTGATATCAATGCTTTTCTGTGGCAGTCAATACTGGACAATTTTGACAAAGAAATGTGGCTCTCTATAAAGATACTGTTAATTCCATGGATGGAAGATGTATGCATCAAGGAAAGTCTTAAAGAAAGTCTTGAATAATTCATGAGGAAGGATGGTATTGAAAATTCAAAACAGTAGATGTTAGAAAAGACGACGGGCCACCGATATGGCGAGGTTGAACTTATAGCAGAACGAGGAACGAGAGTCTTTGGAGAAATGCTGTTAAATAAAATTTCATATAAAGACCATGGACGGTGCCAAACCCGTTCGAAACTGTTATATATACACTTTCTCAGATCAATAGTTACACTTGCTTTGAACGTGTGAAGCCTGTGGGTTTTGATGAAGCCCCAATTTCTTTAAGCATTGTGGACTGGCTATACAAAATTACAAACAAAGAACTGTAGCACATAACAGGAACTACATCTTGAGTACTTCACTGAAATGGACATCAAATGTATCTCAAAACGAAAAGAATACTTTAATCAAGGTAACTCCACTAAATTGCTAAAAGGATCATATGAATACAAAAAGATCCCAAATTTAATAAAAACGAACTTTTTCCACCAAAATGTTTATATTATTATTAAGAGGAAATATCAAAGTAACTTTGATTATTAAAAAATCCCTTCTAACATGTTCGTAAATTTGACAGAAAGTCTTTTGATTTGAGTTAGCGAGACACAAAAACGTTACGACTGTTTACAATGAAAAACGGGATGACTACATTCTTCTTCTTTTATGTGCCCTGTCCCTTCAGGACGTAGGCGATTATGGTTCTCCACGTCTCCCTATCTCTTGTGGCTCTTAGTATGTTTGCTCCTGTTACTCCTGGCAACCCCCGTTCCGTCATCCACTCGATCAGGCCCTGCAAATATGTTATCCGCTGCCTTCCTGTGTCTCTCTTTCCCTCTATCTGGCCAGTCAGTATCGGGTTCTCCAAGCTCTCCTTCCTCATTGCGTGTCCCAGGATCTTCAGTTGTCTCTTCCTTGATGCTCAGTTTTAATTTCCTTTTTGTTGCCATTCTTTCCAACACCTCATCGTTGCTTGCATGCTCAGTCCACGATATCCGCAGTATCCTTCTGTACAACCAAATTTCAGCTGCTTCAAGTTTTATCTTCATTTTTGATGATATTGTCCAGCAGATGATTGATTTGGAAATTCTTGCAAAAATCAAATAATTGTCGTATTTTAATAAAATTTTCAGTTCTCATTCACAAATGAATAAAATTATTTTCGAAATTATTATTGTTTAAAAATCTTAGTAAAAATGTTTTGTTTACCTCTGTCACCTCCCTCCACGTAAATCCATAAAATTTTAATAAATTTTAACTTGTTGCGGTCTATGATTTTATTAGTTAAACGCAGGACTCCTAGGGAAATATAAATCATCTATATTTTTTAAAATTCTGTCTCTGTATTCGAAAATCTGCCGAAGCAAAAAATTGCTATAAAACTCTGATATTATTTAATTTGATAAGCTTTTAATTGCTTGAATAAACAACACAAATCAAGGATATTATAGACCGAAGAAAAATGAAACTAATGAAATGTTAAAAAATTTTCATTTTTTCATTATAATGATTTATAAAATTTCAGATCTGTTTTAAAATCATCAAAGATTTATTGCGGTTAGATTGTTTAGTTAAGAATTGATAATTATATTGCCTATCGATAATTGAACAGTTTAATAAAATCGTTTGAACACATATATTTTAAAATAGTTTTTTATGGTAATTATTATGCGCAAATTAAAAGATCAGAGTTTCCACCCTAATCCGAAAAAAGAACCTAACAACACGTTTTTGATATACGGCGGACAGGTCAAAATGTTCAAATCTGTGATTAAGAAATACTTTTATTCTAAATTTCACGCTATAAATACTTCTGTAAATCAGATCACTTTAACATAAAATTTACTAATTTTCCAAAAATAATGTGTCACAAATGTATATTTTATTTTCGCAACCGAGAATTAACTATTGCTTACGAATGTATTAATCGCTCAAAAATGGCGGCAAAATTAAAAAATTGAGAAAAATCTCAAACTTTTATATTCAAATCAATATAATTTTTGTTTGAAATAAACCACAGAATTTTACTTACTGGTAATAGTAAATTTAATAGTTTTGATTTCAATGAAATCTAAAATAAAAGTTACAAGAAAATGTTTTATATCTAAACATTCAGTTTAAATGTAACTATGCAATTTTTTCTCGATTTAGTGAAGGTATCTATTTTAATCAATATTATAACATTCCACGCTATTTTAAACAAAAGGTTAGAAAGAAGACGACCATCAATACTGGAAATAGTGATAGCAATTACTAAACAAGAGAAACCGATTTTATATATTTCAACTGATTTGCTGATTAGTCAATAAATACAAGAATATTCCATTGCATTCACTGACCGATCAGTTGAAAACCCCATCAATAACCAAAAAAAAAACAAAAACAATGAAAGTGACTGAACTTGTGAAATCTATTTTTCTTACAATCAGTGAGAAAATATTGCTCGATAATAAATGAATGTTATGTCAAGAGCTGATATTATTATTATTATCATCATGACGAGAATCAGGAATCTGTCACCAGATTTTGCTGTATATTAATACACATGTTCTTCGGCACTTAATAGAATTTAAGAAAATCCTTTTTCAGTCCAAAAAAATTAGTAACTTAGTATTTTAGTAATACGATATTTATTTCATTGTATATAAAGGTTATTTCAAATAATTTGAATGTTACATAAAAAACTGCAATGCTCTTACTGAGTTTATTATAATTATATTCAAGACTAGCAGTATAGCCTGGCGTTGCTCGGGTGTAATGAAAGCTTTAAAACTAATCCATGATCCTGGAGCTCAGAATCTTTGAACGTTGGCACGATAGACTAAAAAGCAATAATTGTCTCCAATTAAAGCGAAACCGTAGATTGAAAGAACAATGAATGGATGTAAGTCAAATTTTGATTTCGTTATCTAATTTTTCAACATGACATAAATTGCATATATCGCTTTTCCCAATGTAAGATTTAGTTTTAGTCGATGTATTATCACATTCCTTAATTGATAGAAATGTTTTTCGAGAACATTGCTGTTTATATATTTATATCACGTAAAGTCATTTGATGACGGTAGAAACTAAATTTCTAAGGATTTTCAATGTAACTAAAATTAAATTTAACATCTCTACAAGCTAATGTGGTAGATAATACTCACATTCATACATTAGTCGTTAAACGAAGTCATCATTTTTTTCGGCAGTTGCATTTATCAAAATAATAATTTTGTTGGACGTGTATCTATTTAAAATAATATTTTTATGATGAGGTATAGATTTATTGATGTTACTAAAGTAGCTATATCTGATCTTAACATCATTTATGTTATAAATCTTTTTTTTATCTTTGGGGAATAATTAAAGTGCTTATGAATTAAATTAAGGAACATTTTTCATAATTCGTTTGAACATTGCATGAAAAGCTGTATTAAACAATATTATGTTACGCCTATGGTGTTCTTGTTTTTTATACCATTTTTGTAAGGATCTTAAATTTACTTTATCGTTTCGTCGTTCTAAGTCTTTTATATTTTATATTTTATTTTATTATTATCAAATATTTCCTTATTAGTAGACTTAGTAGATAATCTAAGTTGGACAGATTGATGTAATTTATTATTACTAATTTAAATTTAAATCTATTTATTATTACTAATTTATTATTACTAAGTTGGACAGATTGATGTAATTTATTATTACTAATTTAAATTTAAATCTATTAATTATTACTAATTTATTATTACTAAGTTGGACAGATTGATGTAATTTATTATTACTAATTTAAATTTAAATTTATTTATTATTAGTAATTTATTATTACTAAGTTGGACAGATTGATGTAATTTATTATTACTAATTTAAATTTAAATTTATTTATTATTACTAATTTATTATTACTAAGTTGGACAGATTGATGTAATTTATTATTACTAATTTAAATTTAAATTTATTTATTATTAGTAATTTATTATTACTAAGTTGGACAGATTGATGTAATTTATTATTACTAATTTAAATTTAAATTTATTTATTATTACTAATTTATTATTACTAAGTTGGACAGATTGATGTAATTTATTATTACTAATTTAAATTTAAATTTATTTATTATTAGTAATTTATTATTACTAAGTTGGACAGATTGATGTAATTTATTATTACTAATTTAAATTTAAATTTATTTATTATTACTAATTTATTATTACTAAGTTGGACAGATTGATGTAATTTATTATTACTAATTTAAATTTAAATTTATTTATTATTAGTAATTTATTATTACTAAGTTGGACAGATTGATGTAATTTATTATTACTAATTTAAATTTAAATTTATTTATTATTACTAATTTATTATTACTAAGTTGGACAGATTGATGTAATTTATTATTACTAATTTAAATTTAAATTTATTTATTATTAGTAATTTATTATTACTAAGTTGGACAGATTGATGTAATTTATTTAGGATGTTCTCAGGGTGGTTGCACCCTTTTATTTAATAAGAAAAATCCAACAATTTCACATGCCTTTCAGAATCATATGAGCAATTTAATTTGGTCTCGAAATAAACATTGTAAAATATTATAGGTTGTTTTGACTTTATTAATTTTTGCTTCATTATAGCTAATAGGGCTTAAATTTTACTAAATAGATGGTACACATTAGAAAAAATCGGCGATGAACAGGTAAATTTTACTAATATCGAAATGGATGACTCGTATATTTTTTCTATTTATATGATTAAAACATTATATAGATTATATTGTTTTATGCCACTGGTTAATGACAAGCAGCATCTTCGTGTATTTGCATGGTGTATCAAGGATGTTTTGCTTATTTTATATAAACAAAATGAGATAGATAGATAGATAGATAGATAGATAGATAGATAGATAGATAGATATGAATATCTATCCCTCTGTGATAGATAGATATATAGGTATTGAACAGATTAATACAGCTCTGAATAGATAGATAGATAGATAGATAGATAGATAGATAGATAGATAGATAGATAGAAATGAATATATATCTCTCTGTGATAGATAGATAGTTATTGAACAGATTGATACAGCTCTGAATAGATAAAAGAATAGGAGTCTAACCGTACTGATGAGCTGTGACACGGCGGCACAGATCTGTCTGTGGATGACAAGATAGATAGATAGATATATAGATAGATAGATAGATAGATAGATAGATAGATAGATAGATATGAATATCTATCCCTCTGTGATAGATAGATAGGTACTGACAGATTGATACAGCTCTGAATAAATAGATAGATAGATAGATAGATAGATAGATAGATATGAATATACTGAGATAGATAGATAGATAGATAGATAGATAGATAGATAGATAGATAGATAGATAGATATGATATGAATATACTGAGATAGATAGATAGATAGATAGATAGATAGATAGATAGATAGATAGATAGATATGAATATACTGAGATAGAAAGAAAGAAAGAAAGAAAGAAAGAAAGAAAGAACAAAATTAGATAGATATCACACTCTACATCTTTTTCACACAAAAGCCGGATGTTCCTAAATTGCAAATCCGTGATTGTTTTCTGTTCATGTACCAAAGAGAAATTCACTTCATCCTATATAAACCATTAACGAAAGAAAAAGAAAATGCCAAGATATTTAACCTCGTCCATAAATCATAACAAAAGCCTTTTTCTCTGAGAATGCATAACGCCACCTGCTCAACCAAATGGTTTTTCTTCCTTCATTGTCATTGTTTTTTACACATTTTTCCTTTCTAATGAACTGGTTACAATCTAACGTGTTCTTGCTACTGCATATTTGCAGGTGCCTGCAGACGAACGTTTCAATCAACAAGTAAAAAAAGAAATTTAAAACGAAAGTTTAGTTTCTTTTTACATATGCTTTCTCATGTTTTCGAATCTGAAAATATTGTCATTTTCCTTCTAACATTCCTTTGTTTTATCCATCTGCTTTCCTAATCCCAGGTATATTTATTTTTCTTTATTTTATTGCATCTTATTGTTTTCCTTCATCCGATCGTGTCTATTATTTATTTAGGGTTTTCTTTATTTCCTTATTTGTTTGAGAGAGAGAGAGAGATCATTAAAGAAAGAGCGCGTCTAATTAAACGTAATATATTAATCAGCTGATAATCAATGTGTAATGTACTCTATTGGCTATTAAAACGTAAATTTGATTCTATAAAATTCTTTTGAATTCTTTATTTTAAATTATGGTACGATCTTTTCAAATAGTCAGTTAGGATGTGCGTGGTGCTGCAGTAGTAGGGCAGTGGAGATCAACTCGGATCAACAAGTCGGGGTACCAAGTTCGAATTCGAACGTTTCAATCAACAAGTAAAAAAAGAAATTTAAACCGATGTTAGGGTGTGCGTGGTGGTGCAATAGATATCGACTTGGAACGACAAATCGGGGTGCCGAGCTAGAATTCCTGTTGAATTCCCTGCATGTGCATTCACTTACGCACAAATACCCTTGGGAAAGGTATTAATCCGTCTCTTCCCTCCAGTTAGGGGTTAAATAATAGGACAGATTGGGTTCTATAGCCTTGGCTGGCAACCAGTCTACCGCAAAATGCAATGGCAACCTGCCAGATAATCAGTCATGCCTCTTTCGAGACATGATCGCCCAAAGCTTGTATCGCATATGGCATTTAATTTGACTGACTGACTGACCTTTTAAATAACTTTTACTTTTGCAATTCGTTCCCGGGTAGTTGTGGGTGTACATATGAAATGGGGAGGACACCTCGTCTTGGTGTAATGGTTAGCAAGCTCAGCTCACTAGAATCATTATAACTGTGTAGTGAGTTCGATCCTCACTGGGTACCCCCCCACTTTCGGCCGTGTGTTACGTCTAATCTACGCTGAGAAAATCGTCTTCCTCCAGGTTTGGGGGTTGGGCGCAGGGCTAACAACCCTACCCCATAAAAAACAGTTTGTTACGGAAACAGCAAAACCGCTGCCCTGCACACCATTAGGTGTAAAGAAAATTTTTTTAATACTAAATGGATAAGTAACTTCATATCGAGTTGTTGTCATATACTTTAACACCATCACGTTTGCGTAACATTTTTTATACAAATGGTCAAACAAATAGTTAGCCCAAGAGCCCCTCATGCTAGATTTTTTTCTGAGTAGTGTTGTATATGCGTAAGATGGGGAATTTCATGTGTTATGCCGGAAAGATAATGATAATCGTTTGACTTGACGAAATTATAGTGATTGATAAAATATACTGCCGGGAATCTCTTCCACAAAGCAGCATTTCTTGTGAAGAAGCTTTTCGATTGGAACCCACTCCTTATTAGTGGAATTCGAAGAAAACGTGGATAATTTAGCATAACCGATTTCAGATGTAAACGTCAGAGGCTGTGAGTCTAAACAATGTAACTCGTCAGAACAAATTCAAATCGTCTAAATAAATAGGGAATTTTTATTTTAATCGTATCACCCAAGCAAGGCGGTAACACCACTGATGTGCAGGGGGCTATGTAATAGTGAAAAGATTGGAAAAGCGAAAGTCGGAAATCACATCCTAAACAGGGAACAAGGGATGAGCCTCTTAACCTGTTCAATAGACGTGGGTGGAGTGTGAACCGGGCGATAGATAGATCTATCAAACTCCCATTGAAAAAAACAAAAACAAAGTGAGAAGATTGGAAAAGAGAAAGCCGAAACCACATCCTAAACAGGGAACAAGGGATGAGCCTCTTAACCTGTTCAATAGACTTGGGTGGGGTGTAAACCGGGCGATAGATAGATCTATCTACTACCATTGAAAAAAAACAACAAAAAACAAAGTGAGAAGATTGGAAAAGAGAAAGCCGGAAACCACATCCTAAACAGGGAACAAGAGATGAGCCTCTTAACCTGTTCAATAGATGTGAGTGGAGTGTAAACCGGGCGATAGATAGATCTATCTACTCCCATTAAAACAAAAAACAAAGTGAGAAGATTGGAAAAGAGAAAGCCGGAAACCACATCCTAAACAGGGAACAAGGGATGAGCCTCTTAACCTGTTCAATAGATGTGGGTGGAGTGTAAACCGGACAATATATCTATCTACTCACATTGAAACAAAAAACAAAAAACAAAGTGAAAAGATTGGAAAAGAGAAAGCTGGAAACCACATCCTAAACAGGGAACAAGTGATAAGCCACTACACCTGTTCAATAGATGTGGGTGGAATGTGAACCGGGCAATAGATAGATCTATGAGATTTTAAAATTTTCTGAACATATTCTTCTGTCTAAAGTTTTAAATACTCAGCTGTCTGTTTTCTCTATATGCTATTCTAAATCTTATTCCTTGTGATATCTTTCCTCTTATATGGCAGTGAATGCTGGACAAACATCTGAAAGATGAAGAAGAGACTTGAAGCAACAAAAATACCATGGACTGAACACATGAGGAACGCCAGGGATTTTGAGAAATGCAAACAAAAAAAGGTAACTTATACTTAGCATTAGAAAGAGACAGATGAGTTTTGTGGGCCACGTAACGAGGAGAGACGGCTTGAAAAATCTGATGCTCTTAGGACGGATAGAGGAAAATAGAGTCAAGAGAAAGTAGCACGAGGTTTGCTTAATAGGCTTGAGCAAGTGGATGGTGGATAGAGATGTGGGAGAGATCATACTTCTTCTATGTTCCATGTCTTTCCAAGACGTAGGCGATCCTGGCCTACCACGTCTCCCTATCCCTGGTGATTCTTAGCATTCTTTCTTCTGTTACACCACCCAACCATTTTTCTGACATTCACATACTCCGGCTCTTAAAGTATGTTACACGCAGCTTTCCCCTGTCTCTGTTTCACTCTGTCTAGCCTGTGAGTATCAGATTTTCCAAACCCTCCTTTCTCATTAAACATCCAAGAAATTTTAATTGTCTTTTCCTGATATTATTAATTTCCTTTTCGTTGCCATCCTCTTCAAATCCTCATCATTGCTCACATGCTGGATCCATGATATCCGCAGCATCCTTCGGTATAACCATATTTCAGTTGTTTCAAGTTTTTCCTTCATCTTCGATGATATTGTCCAACAATCACTGCCGTATTGAAGAACTGGCATCACAGCAACTTGGTCCCCTCTTCTTTGTTTCTAGCGAAAATTTTCCGTTTCCAAATACTCTATTCAGCTTCTAGAATGCGTTTTGCCATACCAATTCTCATTCGGATCTCTATGTCGCACTTTCCGTTTTCTGTTAAAAGACTTCCTAAGTATTTAAATTTTTGTACTTCTTTAACTCTATTATGCCCCAACTGTATTTGGAATTATGGGCTGCTGTTTTTGCTGATGATTTGGGTTTCTTGCAGTTTATTAGTAGTCCTTTCTTGTCACCCTGTTCAGCAAACTTATGCATGAGGTCTTGTCGTTTCCTTTCCGTGTCTGTTACCAGCACTATATCATCTGCGTACCTTGTGTGGTTCAGATTGTTGCCTCCGATGACGAATTCTGGTATGACTTCTAGGGTCCTCAAAATTGTCGGATAGACTCCCTAATAAGACACATCCTTGTCTTACGCCCCTTTCTATCTTTGTATATCTGCTTAATTCGTTTTCCTCTCCGTATGCAAGGCGGTTTGCTGCCAGTAGAGATTTTTCATTACACGAATTTCTTTCTCATATATGTCGAGGTTACTGAGCATTTCTATCAGTTCTTTGTCGCGTGCTTTGTTGAACGCCTTCTCATTACATATAAAACATAGGTGCACGTCTTTTTCATTTGTATTTGCCCTTTTCTAATAGCATCCTAATCATTAATATTGCGATTTTATTCCAGTGTTTTCGACAAACCCGCACTTGTCCTATCTCTGGCCTGATTCTGCTTCAAGCTCTATTCATCAGGACTCAGAGTATGACGTTTGTTAAATGGCTCATCGGTGGAGTTTGCATTCTTCGCAACTGGCTTCTTAGGAAGTGCTATGAAAGTTGAACTGCGTAGGTCACCCGGTATTACACCACTGTTATAGATTTCATTTATTATTTCTGCAATTTTCTATATATCGAATTCGTTCAGAGCTGTCTGCATCTCTATTACAATGGCATCTGGTCCCGCTGCTTTGTTTCTATCAGTCTGGCCATTGCATCTTCCACGTCGGACTTTAATGTCTCCGGTTAGTCTTCATCTTTGTGTATTGTCGGTTGCTCTGTCTTTTCGTGGAAAAGATCTCTTATATTTCTTGACATCGATGGAGTATTTCCTATTTCTCCAAAATGATCGTTCCATTCTTGGATTTTACGCATTTCTGTTAAGGAGCAGGTTTCTTGTCCTTTCAGTTCCCTCATTACTTTATGTATGTCTGCTTTATTAGTCCTGCTCAGTTTCTCTAATTCTGGACAATTTTTCTTAGATTTTCCCTCTTTAACCTGTCTGCGTTTTCTTCTTATTTGCTTGTGTTTTCTGTATTTCGATTAATATGTTAGCAAAGTTTTCTGTCTCCTTTGCATCATGTCTAGAATCTCATCAGTACATACACTGGTTATTTTTTTTTTTTTGCGTCTGGTTTCCTTTGGGAGAATGTTGCTTGCTGATGTTACTATCGTTCCTGTAGTGTTCTCCATTTCGAGTTTCTTTTTCCAGTTTGATCTTCGTATTTGTTTTTCACACTGTCAGTGTATTTTTTCTGCGGGTTGAAGTCAGCCAGGAGTGTGTTGTATTGCAGTTTGTGTGCTGCACTAGGGTTCTGCATCCTATGGAGTTTCACCCTTAGTTTGCAGATGACTGAGAGGCGATCGCTTCTACAGTCGGCAATTGGATAGATTTTGCATTGAAATTGCATTTCTGAATTTCAGTTAAGTGCCATACGTGAAACACGCTTGGACGATCATGTCTCGAAAGAGACATGACTGACAGGGCAGAAGATTATCCCTCAGTAGGTTGCCATTGCTTTCTGCGGTAGACAGGTTGCCAGCCAAGGCTATAGAACCCAGTCTACCCTGTTATTTAACCCATAACTGGAAGAAAGAGACGGAATAATACCTTTCCCAAGGGTATTTTTGCGTAAGTGAATTCAACTAGAATTCGAACTTTGCTCCCCGATTTCTCGTTCCGAGCCGATATCCACTGCACCACAACGCACATCCGCATTCTGAATTTACGGTTATTTAATCAATTTGGTTTTTTCGTGTCACCTCCTGGGCTTCTATATTTCTATAGACGTCGTGTGATATCTTGAAACCATGTGTCCGTTATTATCTTGTCATTTGCTGTGTAGCATTAGACCAATTTTCTCCTCGGTCGTTGCGGATTCTTAATACTTTTTTCTCTTTCTCTACCTTGGCATTCAAGTCTCCCGTTATGCTTCGTGGATTTTACACCGAGGCTTAGCATTGTCCAGTATGGAATAGAAGATTATATTTCTTTATCATTGCTTTGCGTTACTGGTGCATTCATTACTATAATAAATCTGTTGAAGGGTCTCCATCCCAGTTTGACCAAATCTCTTGGAAAGCTGGCATTATCCAAGAAAACATTTCTTCATTTCTTACATTATTAAGTCGACTCTCTTCTTTGTTATTTGTACCTCCTGCATATATTATTCTGTGAATTTTTCATGCTGAAGTCTCCATTGTTAGGCCATCTAGTTTCTCATATTCTCAGAATATAATGTTCAATCTGCTCATCTCTTTCTTGACATTCTCGAGCTGACTACAGTTGTTGAGCGTCTTGACGTTTAATGACCCTAGGGTAATTATTTGTTTGTTACGCACAGTCGCAGGCTAACGGTCCAGAGACACCTGTTGCTAATTTTGTTTCCGGGCAAAGGACTAACTCTGAAGCATTGTGTCCACTTTGAGAGAGATACCAAGAAGAGAAGTGTTAAGAGCGACAAGGGATAGTGGCAAGTCGAATTCCATGATCGCCTGCGTATTGAAAAGAGACTTTAAATGAAGGACTTTACAGAAAGCGTAACGATTTTCACGACACAAATTTTATACATAGTTATGTTATGATCACTACAACAAGTTAAAGTTATTGAAGAATTCCTGAGCAAATGTTACTGAAATTAGTTTTTTAATTTCTCATATTTTTGACACATCGTATTAGACATTTAATGTTAACTGACTTTATTTTCTGTTCGTTAAGCAACTCGTCTCGAAAATTGCCAGAAAGAAAACTTGTTTTTTTCAACGAATATTCGGAGGTCCACACAGACGCACATATATAAGTGGATACGCAACCGTATTCGTCTCCTTCATTAAGACTTTTTGAACAAACTTTTTGAAATTATATATATATATATATATATATATATATATATATATATATATATATATATATTCCATATATTTATCACAGGTGTATATAACTAAGTTAATTAAGGTAATATATTCTACTTATAATAAATAATAACAATTATCAGGTAATTACAAGTTGACTATTAGTTTTCTTCTGTAGTTCAAAAACTACTGAATATTGTGCAGTTCTCAAATATTGGATTTCTTTTTCTTTTTTTTTTTGGGACGTCTTTCCTTTATTCTCGGCTTTTAAAATTTTTGCTTTGTATTTTTTCTCTCTCTGACTTCCCGCTTTGTTTTCTTTCATTTACTCCCAGACAATGGGACCCCACTTAAATGTTCACGCCTTTTGGGAACGATTCAACAAAGCTTAGCTTTGTTGTCTTTAATGGAGCGTAATGATACTAATAAGTCACTCTGATTCAACACCAACTCAAACATAACAATAAAAAATACACAAAAACTAAAAGATGAAAACTAATGCCGATTATCAATATTGTTTTCATAATGAAATACTCTGACTGCTTTTTGAAAGTTTTTAAAAGCACTCTTCCCTTATGATCGAGATCTCATTTTTTCGTTAGCAACTTAATAAGTCTGATTGAAATTCATGACGGTCATCCCCGGTAACATTATAATTAACCGCCTCAATATTCTAGCCATCATTATATTTATCATTACCTCAATAAAGGCCTGTCATAGACTGATGATTGGTTTACTCAAATTCGCTTTTATTTGGAACCCCATTATTCTGTCCTTGAATCTAACTCTGTTAAATAAACAGGAAAGAAGTTATAGAAAAATCTATATATCGATCAAATAAACTCATTGAAACTAGACTAAATACATATATATATATATATATATATATATATATATATATATATATATATATACATACTTATATATATATATTACGTAGAAATGTTAAACCAGTGGATAGTAATAATCAAATTAAACTCATTATATATTATAAAAAGTTTAAAACAATTGACCTCATAGTTTATAATAACCCAACAGGCACTAAACTAAATTCTTTACAAAAAACCAATGTAGTGTACCAATTTACATGCCCATTCAGAGATTGCATCTCTGATACTACTCAAAAACCTAGTACATATATTGGTTTTACCACAACCACGCTCTCCCGTAGACTTACATGTCATCTTTCTGATCAGAGTACTATTAAACAACATTTCTCTGAAAAACATAAACATGTAGGTAATATCAGACAGATTTTGGTCAACAATACGGTGATCCTTACTCATACACATAGTAAGAGGAACCTGCAGATATTGGAGGCCATGTACATCAAATCAAAACAACCAACACTCAATAAAATCAACTTTAAAACAGGAAATAACATATTACATTGCATTTGACTAGATGGTTTTGTTGTCATTTCGCGCTATCCCGCGGTGTGACGTCATAAAACCGCATCGCAAACTTAAGAACTGCGTTTATTATTTTTGGTAACTATTGCCGTTGCCAAGCGGAGTTTTATGTCAACACAAAATAAAATCGTCGGTGATGGTGGATTTTATAATATTTCAGTTTAAACTACCTCTCTGAAGATGGCTCATGTGAGCCGAAAGCTTAGAAGAAAACCAATAAATAATTATCCAAATGTTGGAGAATTTTTGTCTTTATTTTCAACTGAAATTAAAGCAAAAATACGACGTTTAGAACGGCTCATGATTAAACATAATAGACATTCATTGTCTCTTATATTTAATAGAATATGTCTAGAAAATTACTTGCTGCCTCGATATACTAAATATATATATATATATATATATATACGTATATATATATATATATATATATATATTTATATATAAATATACTGTTACATACAAGAGACTTCTACGTATAATACGTAGAAATACTAAACCAATATATAATAATAAATCAAATGCTCATCATATGTTATAAAAAAATTAAAACAATTGACTTCATAATCTCTAATAAGCCTACAACCACAAAACTAAATCCTCTACAGAAAACCAATGTAATTTATCAATTTACATTGTATAGATTGTATCTCTGGTACTAATAATAAACCCACTACATATATTGGTTTTACTACAATCACGCTCTCCCGTAGACTTACATGTCACCTTTCTGATCAGAGTTCAATTAAACAACATTTCTTAGAAAAACATAGACATGTAGGTAATATTAGACAGGTTTTGTCAACAACACAATAATACTCACACATACACTCAGTAAAAAGAAACTTCAGATATTGGAAGTCATCTACATTAAATCAAAACAACCCACACTTAATAAAATCACATTTAAATCTGGTCATAACAAATTACTTAGTGTTTCTTAGATATACGAGTTCAAATATCCGACGGCAAAATTAGATTTACCAAAAAAAACGTCAAACCTCACGTTCTGAGAATAAACGCAATCACGGCCAGTCATGTCATGTTGTCATGTTCGTTGAAACGCTCCATGGAATGTTTCTTTTTTTTACACATCCACATAGAACTATTTTTAATTACTTCTATTAGGTATTTTATAATTTTGGCCCTATTATGCCCTTTGATTACAATTTTGCCCAGAAATTGTTACAGAGAGTCTGCAACGAAACCCCTTGTTCTAATGTCTACTGCTGTATTAATTATATTACACCCAGCTCTGATTTTAGTTTTTCATATTTATTAGTTTTATATTCGTGGGTTTGTTCCATCTGAATTTCATATGGTAATGTTAATTCTACCAGAATGATTTTATAGTTCATCCTTGATAGAAGAGTAATATCTGGTCGCAGACCATTGCTTGATATTATTTTGGAGTAATCATTACATTAACCAGGAATGTCTGCAGATATCTTCCTGATGCCACCAGAGCTAATGAGATTTTTTTCCGGGTATAGCTAGATAATTACTTGTTTGCTTTGAGACGACGTATATTTTTTCATCTGTGAAAAATTTCTCTGTTGAATTAGATGACTCAATCTTCATATATTCTTATATAGTATTAACCGGCTCATCCAAAACACTATTGTGCATCCAAGTATATCTTTCATTGACAAGACCTCTTTTAGAGAAACAATGAACATGTTCTAATGTTTTGGGATTTTCCTTAGACAGGAGACATGTTGGATTGTTTTCCTTCTTCCATTTAACATGATTAGATGATAGCAGGTCATATGTGGAACCTATTAAAAAGCTCCACCTGAGTAGCTCTTCTTCCAAATGTTCTTCGAGGTAATAAATTTCTGAAGAGCCTGCTCCCAGTTTGTTTATTGGCCTTGTTGGGATTGTTGAACTCCTTTTATGAGTCTTGTATTATCTTCTTCGCTTCTTACATTTTGTATGACCATGTCTCGATGATCTTTACCAGAAGTCTTCGACCACAACTGCCATTCATTTAGTCCTAACCCTTGTTTCCCTGCTTGGGTTTATCCGATGACTTGATTAAAAGCTAGATTGCTTTTATTACTTGTTATCGTCTCTCTAACCTTCCAATTTCTCCTTGTTTTTAATGTAGGTTATAAGGCTTTTGCACTTTTATTCTTGGAGTCATCCAACATTATTTTCAGTTTTATTTTCCCGGATTTATACTCCTCCTCAATTGATTCGAATGTTAAATTTAGCTTTGCTTATCAGCAGTACAATGCAATGACAGAAAAACCTGGCGGAAAGACATTCATTTTCGGATATATTTGTTTATCATTTTTTTCCATTGACTCGACTGTACTCGTTCAGATTTCTACATAAGTAGGGCCCATATTACTACTGGAATGAGTACATGGTCATTTGTATTTTCCTTTTAAAGGAAAAAGATCTATCTTATGGAGATCTTCTTCTAATGATCCGGATGTTTCTTTAACTTGCTTGTATCTTTTAAGAATTGATCATAACACCATCCTAAACATTTCAATAGTTTTTCTGATACGGTAGGGATCCTTTGACCACTTAGTACAAAATTTATGTTTTTATTCAATTTTCTTTTTCTAAGAGAAAGACCTCTGGATTTGTTTGTTTTAAATTTCATTCTACAGTAACTTATCAGGTCGCCCATCAAGCTTAATGACTTGCGAATTGAACTTACTTTGGATGAGAAGATTGTAGTGTCATCAATGAACACCTTCACTGGTGGCATTTGACAAACTATAACAAGCTCAACCGCATCAAACACCTTGTTTGTTTCTTTGAGGATCAGCTGAATTGCTAGAACGAAATGTGTGAAACGATTCAAGAATAATAATAATAATAATAATAAGATAAACATCAAAAGAGGTATATTTCAAGGTGATTCTTTATCTCCCTTAATATTCTGCATATCATTAATAGCACTAACCAGTCATCTTAATAAGACAGAATGTGGTTATAAAATAAGCCAAAAGAAAATTTTACATGGATGACTTAAAGTTGTATACTAAGAATGATAATGAGCTGGAAGGTTTTCTGCAAAGTGTAAAATACTTGAGCGAAGACATTGGAATGAAATTCAATTTGAATAAATGTGCTAAACGTACAGTTTTACGTGGATCACTACAAGAAACAACCTCAATTAGCTTAGGCCCTGCTGTAACAATAAAAGAATTAAAGCCAGAAGAAGCTTATAAATACCTAGGTGTAAATGAGAGTGAAAATATTCACCATAAAAAAATGAAAGAAGTAGTGCGTAAAGAATACTATAGAAGGCTACGACTGATATCAAAAACTGAATTGAATTCTCAGAACAGAACTATGGCCATTAATAGCCTTGCAATCCCAGTTGTCCAATATAGTTTCAACATCTTAAACTGGGCTCTAAATGACATCAGGTGAATGGATTCTAAAGCAAGAAAGCTTCTTTCTAAGCATAAGATGCATCATCCAAAGGCTGATGTAGACCGTCTATACATACCCTGTAAAGAAGGTGGAAGAGGATTTATTCAACTGGAATTGTCATACAAGACAACAACTATGGGCTTACTAACATACATAGAAACAACAAAAGACTGGATGATACAATTAGCAGGGCAACATGAAAGAAAGAAAAAATGTTCAATAATAAAAGAAGGCAGTAAATACAAACAAGATTTACAGTTAGTAGATTCTGTAGAAAAGCAAAACAGAAGCCAAGAACCAACTATTGTGGCAAAAAACGCTGAAAATGAAAGCCAAAGATAAAGCTCTTGAACAGATGAAACAGCGCTGGCAAGACAAACCTCTGCATGGCCAATATCCAGAACGTGCCAATAAATCCAATGTTGACAAAGTTAATACTCATCGATGGTTACGTGCATCTGGATTAAAGTCTGAAACTGAAGGCTTTATTCTTGCAGCACAAGACCAAAGTCTTTTCACTAGAAACTTCCAGGCAAATAGTATGCATAATAATATGGATCCAAAATGCAGGTTTTGTGATAAATAGCAAGAAACAATAGACAATGTCACCTCAGGCTGTTCTGTACCTGCCCCAAATGAATATAAAATCGCCACGATAGAGTTGGGCAATATTTACATTGGGCAATGTGCAAACACTATGGAAAATCTGTAAACAAACACTGGTACGAACATCACCCATCACCGGTTACAGAAATAGAAGATGTCACCATTCTATGAGATTACACCATCTACACAAACAGAAAAATTGAAGCAAATAAGACAGACGTTATTGTTAAAAAACAGAAAGAAAAAACTTGACTATTAATTGATATGGCTAGTCCAGCGGATTGTAACATAGCAACCAAAGAATTTGAAAAAGTGTCAAAATATAAAGACCTGGAATTTGAAATAAAAAAAAATGTGAGCATTGAAAACAAGTGTTATGCTAGTGATAGTGAGTGCACTTGGAATGATAAAAAATGGAACAAAACAACACATTGAAAGAATCCCTGGAAACCCCAGTTTAAGAGATATACAAAAAATGTCTTATTAAGTACAGCCCACATACTAAGGAAAACATTGTCTGTGTAAAGCTAGGGATGATAGGGGAGATAGAAGAAACATGGAATGGAGCCATAACAACACGCCACAACCTGCCTTAGTTCTTCCCGCAGACTTGGTTGGTAGTGCGACCATAGAAGAAATCTAAATATGTCGTGTAAAATCCTTTGTACAGTAAGGACGGAAGCTGATGATGGTTCGCCTGAAATAGATCTATACTATGGATTTGCCATGAAATAACGTGCCTGCCTTAATTTTGTTTGTATTTGCTCTATATGTATTTATATACATATATATATTTAGAGCTCTCTTAGAGAGTTATCCTACCACTGTATGTATTCCTTTGGATTCTTCTATACTCACAATGCATGATATATATATATATATATATATATATATATATATATATATATTACACTTCAGGAATGAATTGAGTTCTTTCAGCGTGTGTATACACTGCTTATATACAACACGTTAAAATTTCCCTTTGGATTCAATGCGCCTATGTCTTAGTGGGTAGCGACTCCGACTGACACGCAATCGGTCGAGTTCCGATCCGGGCCAGAAGCAAGTGTATGTTTTTAGCCACACTGATGAGGTGTGATACAGCAAAATATTAATTAAAATGTTTTCATTAGCTCTTGATAATTATTTTTGATTAATTGCTCAAGTCTGATAATAAAAACTCAAATATGCCTAATGTTCAAATATTGTTCATTAAAACAACACTATTTAAAAGCGGTAAACCGAATTAAAAATTAACATTAATTTATACAAGAAAAGTTTTAAATATTCCACAACGTAAGATAAAATATTTTATGGTCTGATTATTTTCTCTGAGTAAGGTATGTAAGCCAGTACTGACTACTTACGGCGTCGGAGATTGAAACGACCCTTTTCCATAAGACTTTCCTAATGAGAAGAGTGGCACCAAGCAGAATAAATCACCCATCACTCAACAAGTCTTGGGCCTGATATATAGATAGCACCATGGAGTACTAACCTTCAAATGGCACATGATAAAATCTGGGCCTGATTGAATTATTAGTTTTAAAATTATAGTTATTTAAGAGAAGCTGTAGTGGGTTAAGAAATTAAGAATTAAAATCAACCTTCTTTTTCACTTTTACAAAAATTCACAATGAAGTCCTGTTTTTTCCCAAGTAGAAATATGATTGACTAAGCGATTAAAGAAAAATTCGAAACCAGATTTCGCAAGTAGGTATTAAATTGATTTTTGACCAATGGGAGCAACTTGCAAGACTTCAAGACTTCGTCAGTCATTGGAAAAATCTGAATAGTATAAAATAGTATAAAAGGCCTCGGTCAGCGTCAATGAAAGTCAGAGATGTAAGCAGCAAAAACGACAAGCTAAAATGTAACAAGAGAAGCTTTAAGTCAACTCGGACAATCGTCCTCTTTCTTTTTCCTTCTCAAGTTCTGATTCTTTTTACTTCTCCATCCAAAGAAATTCCTACTGAACAAACATACGTACGTGCGCAAATACTCTTTCAACAATTACTACTATGAACATTTTTACAACTCTTGATACCCTTAACTTTCTAATTGAACATTAATTCCTACGAATTCTTGTTATTCTTTCTTTTTAATATATTCCTATTTTAAAATGAAAAATGTATATTTTATTCTTACACTATTCTACGCTACTGCACACATTCCAACCCGCAGCCAACCTGCTGATGAAAACCTGATAATTCTAATGATGATAATTCTGGATAAAACTTGTAAACTGTAGGGAGTTCAGTTAAGTCTGATACAAGGCCGAATCAAAGAAATATTAACCAGCACCCTACAAAGCTACTGTTGAAAATTTTCAAAACAATTGAAAAATCTTAATTTCGTGTGTTGCCTTCTGAAGGGAAAAAAAAATGGCTTGATAAATGTTATTCGGACTATGTTCCGTCGTAAACAGCTGACTTTAAACGAGGTCTTACAGACACAAATGCAGCTGAACGCTCACGTCGCCCAAAATCAGCAGTTGTCCCGAAAAACACAAAAAACAAATCCACAAACTCGTTTTTGACCAATAGTAAATTGAAATTGCGTGAGATAGCAGAGGAGTTGAAAATATCAAAAGGCAGTGTATTCACTATTTTGCATGAACATTTGTCAATGAGAAAGGTGTGTTCAAAGAGGATGACGCGTTTGCTCACAGCCGATAAAAAACAACACGCGTCGACGATTCAAAGCGTTGTTTGCCAAACATCACTAAGGAGTTTTTTGCGTAAATATGTGACAATGAATAAAATAAGCATCCATTACTACACTCAGAAGTTCAAGCAGCAATTAACTGAGTAGACAGCAGCAGGTGAAAGCCGTCCAAAGCGACCAAAAACGCAAACATCAGCAGGCAAGATTTTTGCCTCCGTACCTTGTGATGCGCAAGGTATTTTTTTCGTCGATTGTCTTGAGAAAGGAAGAACCATCAATAGCGAATCTTATATAACATTATTGGTGCTTTTGAACGAAGAAGTCGCCATAAAACGGCCACAAATGTAGAGTAAAATGTGATCCTTCACCAAGACAACGCAGCGTATCACAAGTCGTTCGCAACGATGGCAAAACTACATAAATTGCAATCCGAATTCCCTATCCACGCTATTTTCCAGATATCACCCCCAGCTACTACTAGCTGTTTGAATACCCCAAAAGAATGTTCCAGACAATGAGATTTGGTTCCAATGAAGACGCGTATCGGAAACTGAGGCGTATTTTGAGGCCAAAGACAAATCGTTCTACAAAAATGCATGGGATTGTTAGGAAAGCGTTGGAATCAATGTATCACGTTAAAAGGAGACTATGTTAATAAATCAAATCGAAGTTTGCATCTTGTTTTATTGGTTAGGCTAGGGATTTATTGAGTGATGTGTTAATAAGACCTCTCAAAAGGGCGCATGAATGCTCTTGTTGAGTTAACGGTACAAATTTATGAACTACACATTTGTGCTTTTAGAAAAGACTAGTGGAGATAGTCTTAAACAAATACATCCTGAATTTACAACTTTGATATATAACAAAATGCTACAACCGGAACCGCTGCGTCTCCTTTCTGATATTCTAGTGCATTAGATTTCAGTTATAAGGGTCATGGTAGTACTCCTGGAGATCTGCATCCCACGAGAACATTCTAAGATATTCTGCAAATGTTTTTCTATTTATTCGTCATGTATTTCGTTGCTGGGGAAACAGCATTATATGCTGATCTTTCATAGAGGAAAAGATTTGTCTCCGACTTTGTACTGAGCCGTCATATGAGGAGTCATTACCAACAAGGTGATTAAACGTTCCAATACGAATATTCAGATTAACGATGTAGACATGAGAAGGTAATCATTGATAAATGCTCCTGGATATCATAGGACATTTTTTTCCAAGTCCCATCCATTTTAATGAAAAATGTTTGATTTTGCTAGCAAGAACAAATTTGAAAAACTTCGCATGAAAAGTTTTCATGAATTATGTAAAGAATATTAACAAAGTCCAAAGGCTTTAAAGTAATCAAATTTTATGTAAACATAACTTTTAAGTAAACAATTAAGTAAATATTTCAGTAAAAATTACAACGATACATATGTAATTTAGCCAAGCAGCTGTTCAAGGTAACTGTGATGATAACAGAATACCAATCTTTCAAAGATAGTCTTAATAACTTTCTTTTGAAAATTACCATTGATATTTATTGTATTTGTATTTCTTGTGTAGATATTGGGTGTCTTCATATGTCTTTGATTTATCTCAAAATCCATGAATGTGCTGCTTCATGGTTAAAATAATGCTTATCTATTACAATATTTTCTTAATGAATCATAAAATAACGCCTTGTGATTATATTTTTTTATCGGTTTAGGAAAGACTCGTTAGAGGATTAAATTGCTAGAGAAACCTTAAATAAACTCTTCAATAACATTAACTATCGCAACACAATATGGTTATCTGCGTTTCTCCTTTCGACCTTGTACCTTACTAAGCTAAACCACATTCACATTGCTAAATAACTGTAGATTCTTTGAAAATATCGAAAACTTTGAAAACTTTTTTTCTTCCAACTATTCGGAAGGGAAATCAAATGTATCTTCTCTCCAACCACTTCTTTTTCTTCTTAATTTTCGCCATCATGAACCGTTTCTTCTGTCCAAATTCTCTTTAATACTTTTCTTTCTGATTCCATTCGTTGGCCATGTATTAATTTTCCTTAATTAAGCTATCAACTCTTTCTTTCTCTTTGCAGTAATCACCCAATACACGCCATTAATTTGTATTGAACTTTCTTCTTTTCTTTCTTTTTCCACTCTGTTATTTTTACTGACTTTTCTGTTTTGCCTTTATTTTTTAATTTACTCAAGATTACTGGTGAATGTAAACATAACGAAATTATATTGAAAAATTTGAGCGAAATTAAGTCCAATTTTAATGCTATAATAGCTAGCTAGATAGATAGATAGAAAGAGAAAAAGAGAGAGAGAGCTTGATAGATAGATAGAGAGAGAGAGAGAGTTTAAGATAGATAGATAGATAGATAGATAGATAGATAGATAGATAGATAGATAGATTACTGGACAGACTTATAACTAGTGGAATAATGAGAGTACGGATGAATAAAAAAAATGTGAGACAGAGAGACACCTCCTAACACACTAACTCGCTCCCATCCTCTCAAACACTCATCCTATGTACCTCCTTACTCGTCTATTACCCTTCTTCTGACATTTCCTATATCTAATCACTCTCTCAGCACCCTATGTAACCCCCTGCGCTATAGTGGCAGTGGAATTCCTTGCTTGGGTGAAAAGATTTTTTTAAAAAGAGATAGAGAAACATAGAAACAGAGAGACAAATAGATTATGAGTTACAGATGTACTCAGAGATAGATAGATAGATAGATAGATAGATAGATAGATAGATAGATAGATATGAAAAGACTGAAATAGATAGATAAGACAGCTAAATAAGAATAGATAGATAGATAGATAGATAGATAGATAGATAGATATGAACAGACTGAGATAGATAGATAGATAGATAGATAGATAGATAGATAGATATAGAACAGACTGAGATAGATAGATAGATAGATAGATAGATAGATAGATAGATAGATAGATAGAACAGACTGAGATAGATAGATAGATAGATAGATAGATAGATAGATAGATAGATAGATAGATAGATAGATAGATTCTTGGACAAAAATATAATATCAGAGGGATATTTTTTAGACATATATATAGAGAGATAAAGAGGGAAAGAGATAAAGAGAACGACATTAGATACAGATGCACACAGGTGGATATAGATGAACAGTTGGAAAGGAGAGAGAGAGAGAGAGAGCGAGAGAGAGAGAGAGTGAGAGAGAGAGAGAGAGAGAGAGAGAATGGAAACTGTAGAATATTTTGCGGTCCGACCTAAAAATAATTGAAAAGATATTCTCAATGGACATTCTTATTTCGTTGAAAAATATATTTTTCGTGTGATATTCAATTTTCGATCTCATTTCAATTTACCACTTGATTCTTATGAATTTCCTTAAGAATGCTTCCGTCGAGCGCCAATTCGAGAAAGTTTTTTTTTTAGTGCTGATTAACGTCTTCCTTTTACCAATAATCGATCCAACTGTATATGAAGTCACGTGGGTCATACGACGGCCATTCAGAGTCATCCAAGTCGCTACTTTCCTGTTGAAAAAATCTCCTCACTAGAGACAAAGATGATGATAAACCCGGCCCGCTCGAATTATACAAAATAGCACAGATGCGCCGTCTCCATTTCCGGAAATACGATGACCTAACAAGAGAAATAAAAACAAATCCGTTCCCCTTGAATCCCCGTTGTCAAATATTGTTGTGGATTCCGGTTGAGGAACGGCACAAAATAATAAACAACTAAAACAGATATAGAGATAGAAAAGTAGGTTATATTGAACGTAATATACAAACATGAACGTAGGTTAGTAAATCCAGGAATACTATTAGTAGAAATAAATATATACAAGTCTTGAAGGGAAGTCGTTGGAAATAGCATATCTGTGTATTTTATTCTAGCTGAGTGGAAGTCAGAGCTATTCTGACTTCTGATGTGATAATCTCTGGGTAAATTCGGCATCTCTCGAGAACTTACGTATCAGTTCCGGTACTCTCCGATAATTGTAACAGATCTCTCTATAACACTGCGGCAGCTCCTCTATCTCTCTATGGCAAAAGTATATGTATATTCAAGTCGAGTCCATTATCATAGAAAAAGGGGTGATACCACAACAAATATAAATATAGCTTCTCTAGGAATATAGAATAAATATGCAGTAGCTCAAAGTCTCTCTGAATTATTACAATAAATATTACATCTTGCTCAAAGTTTCGTACTTTGTTGCGGTATACATGTAACATATTTTCTAAGTTTTCGACAAGCATAAAAATTTGTATATAATTTTGAGCGTATCTGAGTAATATAAAACTTTCTATTAACAAAACATGTCATTCTTAATTTATTCCGTTCCGTCTCCCATATTAAGTTAGGTTGTATCATGGATATAATCTTTTCCATAATGATGGAAATGTACAATGAGAAAATCCTATTCTCATATAGCACTCCGATAAACAGGTGAGCACGACCTGATGTGATATAAAGATAAATATCTTATGAGATATTTAAAATTTCGGCAAGAAAGTTCAGTAACTTCCTTCATTTGCATCGTTTATTTTTATTTTTATTTATTTATTTATTTATTTTTTGACATCCTTTGGCGGAATGGGAGAACGTGATCTACTGAATAATAAATTTGATGTCTCCATTATTTGAGAAGAATTGTTGGGAATTCCAACATTTACATGTTGGTGCTGAAATATCAAGAACTACACTACCGGCCATAATTATTAGGCAACCCCAGTCTTTTTTTAAAGAAATGATGTATTTCGTACTAATTTTAGTATTTATCGTCAAATGAAAATAGAATGATTCTTTTGTTTTTATTACTTTGCAAAATTTTACAAGGCACGGAAGCAAAGAGAAACTCGTCCGAATCACCCTAAGTTTTCTTCATTCTTTCGTTGATGAAACTGCAATATACGTAATTATTAAATATTTATAAATTCATTTGATGCACATGTCATTGTGCAATATTAACAAAAGAACCATTTTATTTTCATTTACAATGATTCACTTGGCAATAAATAGTAAGACAAAGGTAAAAAGTCATTGGCATGGCGACGGACGCGTTCCAGACGCTGAGTAAAGTATTAAGACACAGAAAACTTTCACTAGAAACAAAGAATAACATACTGGATTGCTATGTGATGTCAGTTCTTCAATATGGCAGTGAATGTTGAACAATATCCACAAAGATAAAGGGAAAACTTGAAGCAGCTGAAATGTGGTTCTACAAAAGGATGCCTCGGATATCGTGGACCGAGCATGTGAACAATGACGAGGTTTTGGAAATGATGGAAACGAAAAGGAAATTAATACTGAGCATCAGGAAGAGACAACTAAAGTTCCTGGAATATGCAATGAAGAAAGAAGGCTTGGAGAACCAGATATTAACAGGCAAGATAGAGGGAAAAAACAGAGGAAAGCAGCGGATAATGTATTTGAAGGTCCTGATCAGGTGGATGACAGAACGGGGGCTGTGAGACGTTACAGGAGAAAGCGTGCTAAAAATCACCAGGGATAGGGAGACGTGGAAGGATATGATCGCTTACGTCTTGAAAGACACACAGAAAAAGAAGAAGAATTCACACTTAAAAATTTTAAAACATTTTTGATAGTTTTTCATAGTTTCTGGATAATTTTCCAACGTCGCTTTTTGTTAATACTTTGTATGTTTTTACTTGTATGTTGTTATGTTTTCTTATAGTCATTTCATCTCAAAGAAGAAATGATACTGGTGTACAGGGGCTACAGTGAGAACAAAAAGGATACAGGTACCTTGAAGAAAGATACGAGATGTATAGGAATCAAGTAGATAAAAGATTGCAATGAATTTTGCATGTAATTTTTTTTTTAATCATATGACCCCGAGCAAGGCGGTAACGCCACTGAAGCGCAGGGGGCTACGTAGGAATGAAAAGATTGGAAAAGAGAAAGCCGGAAACCACATCCTAAACAAGGAACAAGGGATGAGCCTCTTCACCTGTTCAATAGACGTGGGTGGAGTGTGAACCGGGCGATAGTTTAGTCTATCTACTTCAATTGAAAAGAGTGAAAAGATTGGAAAAGACAAAGCCGGAAACCACATCCTAAACAAGGAACAAGGGATGAGCTTCTTCACCTGTTCAATAGACGTGAGTGGAGTGTGAACCGGGCGATAGTTTAGTCTATTAGTAACACCTTGAAGATTGTAGCTTTCAAAGAAGCAAGCGAATGAAAGTGAGTTCCACAAACGGGACTGCGAGAAAAGAAACTATTAGATTAGAAGAGGTGGTTATAAAAACTATTCTACTGTAAAAGTTTGGGACGTTGATCCCAATCTAGTAGGATTAGTAAATGCACGTGGTCGTAAAAATGCTCGACAGAGCAGTTTCCATGAAAATACTTATAGAAAAGACAGAGAGAAGCCACATGACGTCAGTAAGAAAGTGACCTAAACAAGCTACCAAGTCGGGATTAATTATACTACAGTTCCCGCTTTGGGCTTTGTCGATACCATCAAAATGAATAGCAGGAGCACCCAACCAGATATGGCAACAGTATTCAATGCAAGAATGAATAGTAAATTCATAAATATGCAAAATGGATTCTGACGAGAGAAATCTTCTGGTAAAAATCTCGACGCAGTGAACTAACTTTCTTAGCAATAGATTCAGCTCTAGATTCAATGTTGTCATTCCATTTGAGTTAATTTCAGAAAGTGAGGCCAAAGAGGTGCAGTGGGTTAATCTCTAGGAGACTGGCGCCATCATTTCTAACGGCAGGCAGAAATGATTCTCGATAATTTTTAAAAGAAAGCAGCTTTGTTTTGGAAGCATTAAATTCATTAACCATTTTCTACTCGATTCATGCAGAGCTTTAAGGTCGTTTTGATGTGCAGCAGCAAAGTTTACTTTGTCAGCCTTGGCAAACATTTTACTGAATCGATCGTAAATGGTGATATCATCAGCACAGATGCCAACTTAGGAACTGATTACATCAGGAAGATCATTAATAAATATCCAAAGAAGCGTAGGAAAAAAGTTTGAGCCACCAGATACGTCTGCTTTTGTATGAAAGTATCTGGAAACTTGCCCATTAAAAACAACCTTCCTTTCGTGATTTTAGAGGAACTATAGATTAAATCAAACAATCGTCTAGAAATACCATAGCTGTTGAGCTTACACAGGCCAGCATGCTAAACCCTGTCAAATGCTTTCGATATATCAAGAGCAACAGATCAAGCTTCGCTGTTCTTATTAAGAACCAGGTATATATATTCAATGATGGTGGTTAGCACATCAGCGTTAGACATGGCGTAACGGAAGCCTTATTTTTCGTCAGAGTGACTATTGTGAGATATAAGATATCTAACTATTTTAGCTAGATAATAGCTTCGAATACCTTACCATAAAGAGGTAAGTGTTTGATAGGGCAATAATTAGAGAGATAAGAGGGCTCCCTAAAGTTCTTAAAACAGGAAATACGGATGGGGGGATTCCAACAAGCAGGATTAAGTGAGACATAGGTATAGAGTTTGGAGAAGACTGGAGCCAGCTCAGGGGCATATTTATTTAGGATAAATGCTGAAATCACCTCTGCTTGAGTAGTGAGAGTCAAGCTTATAAATTACGTTAGAGACCAGAGGTGGGGTTATATATATATATATATTACTCAATTGATCTTCACGTCTAGGAGAGAAATTGAGTCTAGTTACTTAAGACGAGTGAAATGTAGAGTTTGATGAGAACTTTCGACCTTGTCTACTGTGGATACGAGGACTTCGAATTAATTGAATAGAATATGGATCGAGGGTTTTCTTTTGTTCAGTATACTCTTGCAGAGCCGACAATAATCATTGGAAGTAAACTTGCGAGAGTTTATAAGCTGCTTCATTCTATCAACAAACAATAGCTTAGTATCATTTAAGACGCGCTTACATTTTATATGAGCAGTGATAAAGAGCCGACTATTGTAACTGGACGTGTCGCTCCTGTAAAGCCCGAAGAAGTGATTACTGTCGGCGATACCAGCCGAGCAAGAAGGAGAGAAGCTAGGTTCGAGTAGAAATTTTGTGGCTCGGATGAAAGCAGCGATGTCGGTTTTCACGTAAGAGACTTCATTGACGCAGTCTTGAACTGGGAGACTAAAAACGCTTGTTCCAAGGGATATCCCGAAAGAAATCAAAGAACATGTCGCAATCTGCTCGTTCATAGCAGTAAAATATTCTCCTCTTAGAATGTTCCTAGATTGGGGAGGGTTAACAAATGACATTTACTGACACCACAGCATGATGAGCGTCGGGGAAATGCTTGGCGAAATCGAGCACTTGCGTGAGAGACTGAATAATTGTTAAATTTAGCCTTTGGACTCTAGCAAGATCAGTGACAGAGTTTTCCAGCCGCTTGGAATGATGGGTATTAGAGTCACCAAACACAAATACCTCAGCAAAAGAAATAGCCTTATCTATACTGCCAGATATACTCTCTAGAATGCAGCAGTCAGAAGAAGAAGGGGGGGACTAGAGAAAGAAAAGAGAGACGAATGTAGGAGTAGACAGGAGATGGAAGAGAGATTTCCCTAGCCAGAGGGAGATTTTCGTTGACATAAACACCCAGCTCATGCATGTGGACATTAGAGTGAATGAAGCATTCCACACTGCCATTGTTGGTAAAAACACCAGGGACTTTAGAGAAAAATATATTTAGGGGTTTTGGTTTTTTTTTTCTCTAGCTGGTTAATTTTTATATGTTTGAGTATGTGTTGGACTTTTTGGGCCCATTGTATACTGTACTGTTCACCAATAGAAGGCTTAACCAATTAGGAAGCACGAAATATTCAATGCGACTTGTATAAAAGGCGGCCTTATTTTTTCATTTTTCTCCCAACCAAGTCAGTACTGCCAATGGTGCGCAGTGTTTACATAAGTGATGAGAAATCCTGCCTGTGGAACTCGCCTTCTTATTCTTGCTTTCCTGACGGCTACAATCTCCAGGAATTCAAATGCAGGGTCAATACTCATCTCTTAACCACTTGACCGTAGTTCTTTCCTCACCACCCTGTATATCTTTTCCTTTCTCTCCACCTCTGCAACTGTCATCACACCTGTTTCCCCTCTCTTCTCTTGCTCCTTTTTAAATGGATTTCCTTCTCTATATTCTCTTCTATTTAGTGCTTTTACTCTTATGTAGCCCCCTGCACATCAGTGGCGTTACCACCTTGCTCGGGGTGATATGATTGAAAAAAATAAAAAAGAAGTGAAAGGGGTTGTCAGAGCCTGGGTAAGAGAAGGATGGGAACTAATAGAGTAGAAGTTGCGGTTACATTTGATTGGTTTCATTGTAAAAGGGTGGGATCTCGATGTTGTTGATAATGTCCACCATAATTTATGGATATAGAGTATCCTCGTAGCACGTAATCTGTTCAATAAAACACCGTCAAAGATTAACACTCTAGAATCAGACACTGTCTTGAATCGGATTTGATCTCGAATAATCGGAATATATGGCCGCCTTTTATACACGTTGCATTGAATATTTGAGCTTCCTGATTGGTTAAGCCTTCTATTGGTGGACTATAAAATGGGTTGACAGCATACACAAGTACCAAAAGAAGATGATAGTCTAGTAGCTCAAGTAAATTCATGCAGAGGGAGAACCAAGGAGCTAAGCTTATTGGAGTAGAAGCCATTTGTAGAACACCAGCATTTACACTCGATTCGATAAGGCTAAGAAAGCAAACCTCGTTGCTGATCTTCAAAAGCACCTCCAATCGTTGGTGGACTGGGAATGAAATTGTTCGTGATTTTAATGCCTCCAAAACGAAGCTGCTATCCTTTAACCCCCATAGACAATCGCTCTTAGCCCCCTTTAGTATAGATCAGGCTAATCTATCTAAAAACAAAACACTGCACTCGGCCTAACACTCTTAGCCGATCTTAAGTGGAATGACTACATTAAATCCATAGCGAAACCTGCTGCTATGAAGGTCGGTTCACTGTGTAGGGCCAGGAAGTTTTTCTCGTCTGAATCCATTTTTCACACATATAAATCTACCATCCACCTGTGCATTGAATAATCTCGGAAATCTGCTGTTTGGTAGCAGTAATATATTCTACTGGTCGGACATTCATTCGGAGCGGAATAGGAGATATTAACGGAAACCACAAGAGGCCAAAGCTACATGACATGAAAAGAGTCAGGGATGGATGGAAATCTACCACTTGAATAAAGAATTAAGTGATTGAAAAGTCCATGATATGGACACCAGTAACATCTGTGACAGAGTTCTTCAGCCACTTGGCTTGATGGGCATTAAATTATCCGAGCACAAATATATCAGCTAGGATATGAGAAGAAATGATCATATCTGTATGGTTCGAGATGATAACAAGTACGGAACAGTCAGGAAATGAAGGGGAACAATAGCGAAAAAAAGATAGCAAACCGTACTTAGAGAGAGAGAGAGAGAGAGAGAGACGGAGACACATGCAGGAATGGTCTGGAGGTTCAAGAAAAATCACCTGATGGAGATGTTAACAGACATAAACACCAATTCCATACGTGCGAACAATGACGTCCTTCTTAAAGAGGAGAAGGTAACCAGGGATATAGAAATCAGAGGAAGGAATAGAAGGGTCAAGGTTAGTTTCACAGAGTGCTAAGATATCAGGTGAATTTGCATGGAGGAAAGATTCTACCCTGAAAATTCCACATATATTCCAGAAAGAGATGTCAACAGGTTTAGGTGACTTTTTTAGAGGGATTAGTTTAAATTCTTACTTTGCGTAACGACATTATTAGAGATTCTTTTCAGTACGGATAGACATGGAGCAGTAGTAACATTCGGTGGCCAACTGCAACAGGCGTAAGAAGGATAGACCTAGAGCAGTAGTAACATTCGGTGGCCAACTGCAACAGGCGTAAGAAGGATAGACCTAGAGCAGTAGTAATATTCGGTGGCCAACTGAAACAGGCGTAAGAAGGATAGACCTAGAGCACTAGTAGCATTCGGTGGCCAAGTGCAACGAGGCGTAAGAAGGGTAGACCTAGAGCGCTAGTAACATTCGGTGGCCAACTGCAACAGTCGTAAGAAGGATAGACCTAGAGCAGTAGTAACATTCGGTGGCCAACTGCAACAGGCGTAAAAAGGATAGACCTAGAGCAGTAGTAACATTCGGTGGCCAACTGAAACAGGCGTAAGAAGGATAGACCTAGAGCAGTAGTAACATTCGGTGGCCAACTGAAACAGGCGTAAGAAGGGTAGACCTAGAGCAGTAGTAACATTCGGTGGCCAACTGCAACAGACGTAAGAAGGGTAGACCTACACAGCAGTAGTAACATTCGGTGGCCAACCGTAACCGGCGTAAGAAGGATAGACCTCCACAGCAGTAGTAACATCTGGCAGGGCCAACTGCAACAGGCGTAAGAAGGATAGACCTAGAGCAGTAGTAACATTCGTGGCCAACTGCAACAGGCGTAAGAAGGGTAGACCTAGAGCGGTAGTAACATTCGGTGGCTAACTGCAACAGGCGCAAGAAGGGTAGATCTAGAGCGGTAGTAACATTCGGTGGCCAACTGCAACAGGCGTAAGAAGGATAGACCTAGAGCGGTAGTAACATTCAAGTTGGTGGCCACCTGCAACAGGCGTAAGAAGGATAGACCCTGGAGCAGTAGTAACATTCGGTGGCCAACTGCAACAGGCGTAAGAAGGGTAGGACCGGAAAGAGCGGTAGTAAATATCTGGTGGGCCAACTGCACAGGCGTAAGAAGGATAGACCTAGAGCGGTAGAAATATTCAGGCCAACTGCAAATACAGGCGTAAGAAGGGGTAGACCTAGAGCGGTAGTAACATTCGGTGGCCAACTGCAACAGGCGTAAGAAGGATAGACCTAGAGCAGTAGTAACATTCGGTGGCCAACTGCAACAGGCGTAAGAAGGATAGACCTAGAGCAGTAGTAACATTCGGTGGCCAACTGCAACAGGCGTAAGAAGGATAGGACCCAGAGCAGTAGTAACATTCGGTGTCCAACTGCACCAGGCGTAAGAAGGTAGACCTACAGCAGTAGTAACATTCGGTGTCCAATCGTCAGGCGTAAGAAGGGTAGACCTACAGCAGTAGTAATATTCGGTGGCCAACTGCAACTGGCGTAAGAAGGATAGACCTAGAGCAGTAGTAACATTGCGCCAACTGCAACAGGCGTAAGAAGGGTAGACCTAGAGCGGTAGTAACATTAGGTGGCCAACCGCAACAGGCGGAAGGGTAGACCTAGAGCGGTAGCAATATCTGCGGCCAACTGCAACAGGCGTAAGAAGGATAGACCTAGAGCGGTAGTAACATTCGGTGGCCAACTGCAACAGGCGTAAGAAGGATAGACCTAGAGCAGTAGTAACACATTCGGTGGACAACTGCAACAGGCGTAAGAAGGGTAGACCTAGAGCAGTAGTAACATTCGGTGGCCAACTGCAACAGGCGTAAGAAGGATAGACCTACAGCAGTAGTAACATTCGGTGTCCAACTGGTGGCGCAAGAAGGATAGACCTAGAGCAGTAGTGCGATCGTAGGCCAACTGCAACAGGCGCAAGAAGGGTAGACCTAGAGCGGTAGTAACATTGGTGTCAACTGCAACAGGCGTAAGTATAAAGACCTAGAGCGGTAGTAACATTCGGTAGCCAACTGCACCAGGCGTAAGAAGGGTAGACCCACAGCAGTAGTAACATCTTGGTGGCCAACTGCAACTGGCGTAAGAAGGATAGACCCACAGCAGTAGTAACATTCGGTGGCCAACTGCAACTGGCGTAAGAAGGATAGACCTACAGCAGTAGTAACATTCGGTGGGTCAACTGCAACAGGCGTAAGAAGGATAGACCTAGAGCAGTAGTAACATTCGGTGTCCAACTGCAACAGGCGTAAGAAGGGTAGACCTACAGCAGTAGTAATATTCGGTGGCCAACTGCAACTGGCGTAGAAGATAGACCTAGAGCAGTAGTAACACCAGGCTAACCGCAACAGGCGTAAGAAGGGTAGACCTAGAGTGGTAGTAACATTCGGTGGCCAACTGCAACAGGCAAGAAGGATAGACCTAGAGCAGTAGTAACATTCGTGCCAACTGCAACAGGCGTAAGAAGGATAGACCTAGAGCAGTAGTAACATTCAAGGCCAACTGCAACAGGCGTAAGAAGGATAGACCTACAGCAGGTAGTAACATTCAGTGTCCAACTGAAACCGGCAAGAAGATAGACCTAGAGCAGTAGTAACATTCGGTGGCCAACTGCAACAGGCGCAAGAAGGGTAGACCTAGAGCGGTAGTAACATTGGTGGACAACTGCAACAGGCGTAAGAAGGATAGACCTAGAGCGGTAGTAAGATTCGGTGGCCAACGCAACAGGGCAAGAAGGGTAGACCTACAGCACTAGTAACATTCGGTGGCCAACTGCAACAGGAGTAAGAAGGGTAGACCTAGTGCAGAACATTCGGTGGCCAACTGCAACATGCGTAAGCAAGGATAGACCTAGAGCAGTAGTAGCATTCGGTGGCCAATTGCACAGGCGCAAGAAGGATAGACTCCAGAGCAGAAAACATTCGGTGGCCAACTGGCAACAGGCGTAAGAAGGATAGACCTAGAGCAGTAGTAACATCTGCGTCCAACTGCACCAGGCGTAAGAAGGTAGACCTACAGCAGTAGTAACATTCGGTGTCCAACTGCAACAGGCGTAAGAAGGGTAGACCCACAGCAGTAGTAATATTCGGGTGGCCAACCGTAACTCAAGTGTTGTGGTTGACAGACCTAGAGCAGTAGTAACATTCAAAGCCAACTGCAACAGGCGTTAGAAGGGCAGACCTAGAGCGGTAGTAACATTAGGTGGCCAACTGCAACAGGCGCAAGAAGGGTAGACCTAGAGCGGTAGTAACATCTGGTGGCCAACTGCAACAGGCGTAAGAAGGATAGACTCAGAGCGGTAGTAACATTCGGTGGCCAACTGCAACAGGCGTAAGAAGGATAGACCTAGAGCAGTAGTAACATTCGGTGGACAACTGCAACAGGCGTAAGAAGGGTAGGACCTAGAGCAGTAGTAACATTCGGTGGCCAACTGCAACAGGCGTAAGAAGGATAGACCTACAGCAGTAGTAACATTCGGTGTCCAACTGAAACCGGCGCAGAAGAAGGATAGACCTAGAGCAGTAGTACATTCGGTGGCCAACTGCAACAGGCGCAAGAAGGGTAGACCTAGAGCGGTAGTAACATCTGGTGGCCAACTGCAACAGGCGTAAGAAGGATAGACCTAGAGCGGTAGTAAATATCTGCAGCCAACTGCACCAGGCGTAAGAAGGGTAGACCTACAGCAGTAGTAACATTCGTACAACTGCAACTGGCGTAAGAAGGATAGACCCACAGCAGTAGTAACATTCGGTGGCCAACTGCAACTGGCGTAAGAAGGATAGACCTACAGCAGTAGTAACATTCGGTGGCCAACTGCAACAAGCGTAAGAAGGATAGACCTAGAGCAGTAGTAACATCTGGTGTCCAACTGCAACAGGCGTAAGAAGGGTAGACCTACAGCAGTAGTAATATTCGGTGGCCAACTGCAACTGGCGTAAGAAGGATAGACCCAGAGCAGTAGTAACATTCTCGTGCCAACTGCAACAGGCGTAAGAAGGGTAGACCTAGAGCGGTAGTAACATTCGGTGGCCACCCGCAACAGGCGCAAGAAGGGTAGACCTAGAGCGGTAGTAACATTCGGTGGCCAACTGCACAGGCGTAAGAAGGATAGACCTAGAGCAGTAGTAGCCATTCGTGGCCAACTGCAACAGGCGTATGGTTGACAGACCTAAGGCGGTAACATTCGGTGGCCAACTGCAACAGGCGTAAGAAGATAGACACAGCAGTAGTAACATTCGGTGTCCAACTGAAACCGGCGCAAGAAGGATAGACTCCAGAGCAGTAGTAACACTCGGTGGCCAACTGCAACAGGCGCAAGAAGGGCAGACTCAGGGAGCGGTAACATTCGGTGGACAACTGCAACAGGCGTAAGAAGGATAGACCTAGAGCGGTAGTAAGATTCGGTGGCCAACTGCAACACAGGCGCAAGAAGGGTAGACCCACAGCACTAGTAACATTCGGTGGCCAACTGCAACAGGAGTAAGAAGGGTAGACCTAGTGCAGTAGTAACATTCGGTGGCCAACTGCAACATGCGTAAGAAGGATAGACCTAGAGCAGTAGTAACATTCGGTGGCCAACTGCAACAGGCGCAAGAAGGATAGACCTAGAGCGGTAGTAACATTCGGTGGCCAACTGCAACAGGCGTAAGAAGGATAGACCTAGAGCGGTAGTAACATTCGGTGGCCAACTGCAACAGGCGTAAGAAGGATAGACCTAGAGCAGTAGTAACATTCGGTGGCCAACTGCAACAGGCGTAAGAAGGGGAGACCTAGAGCGGTAGTAACATTCGGTGGCCAACTGCAACAGGCGTAAGAAGGATAGACCTAGAGCAGTAGTAACATTCGGTGGCCAACTGAAACAGGCGTAAGAAGGGTAGACCTAGAGCGGTAGAAACATTCGGTGGCCAACTGCAACAGGCGTAAGAAGGGTAGACCTAGAGCGGTAGTAACATTCGGTGGCCAACTGCAACAGGCGTAAGAAGGATAGACCTAGAGCAGTAGCAACATTCGGTGGCCAACTGCAACAGGCGTAAGAAGGATAGACCTAGAGCAGTAGTAACATTCGGTGGCCAACTGCAACAGGCGTAAGAAAGATAGACCTAGAGCAGTAGTAACATTCGGTGTCCAACTGCAACAGGCGTAAGAAGGGTAGACGTACAGCAGTAGTAACATTCGGTGGCCAACTGCAACTGACGTAAGAAGGATAGACCTACAGCAGTAGTAACATTCGGTGGCCAACTGCAACAGGCGCAAGAAGGGTAGACCTACAGCAGTAGTAACATTCGGTGGCTAACTGCAACAGGCGCAAGAAGGGTAGAACTACAGCAGTAGTAACATTCGGTGGCCAACTGCAACAGGCGTAAGAAGGATAGACCTAGAGCGGTAGTAACATTCGGTGTCCAACTGAAACAGGCGCCAGAAGGATAGACCTAGAGCAGTAGTAACATTCGGTGGCCAACTGCAACAGGAGTAAGAAGGGTAGACCTAGTGCAGTAGTAACATTCGGTGGCCAACTGCAACAGGCGTAAGAAGGATAGACCTAGAGCAGTAGTAACATTCGGTGGCCAACTGCAACAGGCGCAAGAAGGGTAGACCTACAGCACTAGTAACATTCGGTGGCCAACTGCAACAGGAGTAAGAAGGGTAGACCTAGTGCAGTAGTAACATTCGGTGGCCAACTGCAACAGGCGTAAGAAGGATAGACCTAGAGCAGTAGTAACATTCGGTGGCCAACTGCAACAGGCGCAAGAAGGATAGACCTAGAGCGGTAGTAACATTCGGTGGCCAACTGCAACAGGCGTAAGAAGGATAGACCTAGAGCGGTAGTAACATTCGGTGGCCAACTGCAACAGGCGTAAGAAGGATAGACCTAGAGCAGTAGTAACATTCGGTGGCCAACTGCAACAGGCGTAAGAAGGGTAGACCTAGAGCGGTAGTAACATTCGGTGGCCAACTGCAACAGGCGTAAGAAGGATAGACCTAGAGCAGTAGTAACATTCGGTGGCCAACTGAAACAGGCGTAAGAAGGGTAGACCTAGAGCGGTAGAAACATTCGGTGGCCAACTGCAACAGGCGTAAGAAGGGTAGACCTAGAGCGGTAGTAACATTCGGTGGCCAACTGCAACAGGCGTAAGAAGGATAGACCTAGAGCAGTAGTAACATTCGGTGGCCAACTGCAACAGGCGTAAGAAGGATAGACCTAGAGCAGTAGTAACATTCGGTGGCCAAATGCAACAGGCGCAAGAAAGATAGACCTAGAGCAGTAGTAACATTCGGTGTCCAACTGCAACAGGCGTAAGAAGGGTAGACGTACAGCAGTAGTAACATTCGGTGGCCAACTGCAACTGACGTAAGAAGGATAGACCTACAGCAGTAGTAACATTCGGTGGCCAAATGCAACAGGCGCAAGAAGGGTAGACCTACAGCAGTAGTAACATTCGGTGGCTAACTGCAACAGGCGCAAGAAGGGTAGAACTACAGCAGTAGTAACATTCGGTGGCCAACTGCAACAGGCGTAAGAAGGATAGACCTAGAGCGGTAGTAACATTCGGTGTCCAACTGAAACAGGCGCCAGAAGGATAGACCTAGAGCAGTAGTAACATTCGGTGGCCAACTGCAACAGGCGCAAGAAGGATAGACCTAGAGCGGTAGTAACATTCGGTGGCCAACTGCAACAGGCGTAAGAAGGATAGACCTAGAGCGGTATTAACATTCGGTGGCCAACTGCAACAGGCGCAAGAAGGGTAGGCCTACAGCAGTAATAACATTCGGTGGCCAACTGCAACAGGCGTAAGAAGGGTAGACCTAGAGCGGTAGTAACATTCGGTGGCCAACTGCAACAGGCGTAAGAAGGATAGACCTAGAGCGGTAGTAACATTAGGTGGCCAACTGCAACAGGCGCAAGAAGGGTAGACCTAGAGCGGTAGTAACATTCGGTGGCCAACTGCAACAGGCGTAAGAAGGTAGACCTAGAGCAGTAGTAACATTCGGTGGCCAACTGCAACAGGCGTAAGAAGGATAGACCTAGAGCAGTAGTAACATTCGGTGGCCAACTGCAACAGGGGTAAGAAGGATAGACCTAGAGCAGTAGTAACATTCGGTGTCCAACTGAAACAGGCGCTAGAAGGATAGACCTGGAGCGGTAGTAACATTCGGTGGCCAACTGCAACAGGCGTAAGAAGGATAGACCTAGAGCGGTAGTAACATTCGGTGGCCAACTGCAACAGGCGTAAGAAGGATAGACCTAGAGCAGTAGTAACATTCGGTGGACAACTGCAACAGGCGTAAGAAGGGTAGACCTAGAGCAGTAGTAACATTCGGTGGCCAACTGCAACAGGCGTAAGAAGGATAGACCTACAGCAGTAGTAACATTCGGTGTCGAACTGAAACCGGCGCAAGAAGGATAGACCTAGAGCAGTAGTAACATTCGGTGGCCAACTGCAACAGGCGCAAGAAGGGTAGACCTAGAGCGGTAGTAACATTCGGTGGCCAACTGCAACAGGCGTAAGAAGGATAGACCTAGAGCGGTAGTAATATTCGGTAGCCAACTGCACCAGGCGTAAGAAGGGTAGACCTACAGCAGTAGTAACATTCGGTGGCCAACTGCAACTGGCGTAAGAAGGATAGACCTACAGCAGTAGTAACATTCGGTGGCCAACTGCAACTGGCGTAAGAAGGATAGACCTACAGCTGTAGTAACATTCGGTGGCCAACTGCAACAGGCGTAAGAAGGATAGACCTAGAGCAGTAGTAACATTCGGTGTCCAACTGCAACAGGCGTAAGAAGGGTAGACCTACAGCAGTAGTAACATTCGGTGGCCAACTGCAACAGGCGCAAGAAGGGTAGACCTAGAGCGGTAGTAACATTCGGTGGCCAACTGCAACAGGCGTAAGAAGGATAGACCTAGAGCAGTAGTAACATTCGGTGGCCAACTGCAACAGGCGTAAGAAGGATAGACCTAGAGCAGTAGTAACATTCGGTGGCCAACTGCAACAGGCGCAAGAAAGGTAGACCTACAGCAGTAGTAACATTCGGTGGCCAACTGCAACAGGCGCAAGAAGGGTAGACCTAGAGCAGTAGTAACATTCGGTGGCCAACTGCAACAGGCGCAAGAAGGGTAGACCTACAGCAGTAGTAACATTCGGTGGCCAACTGCAACAGGCCCAAGAAGTGTAGACCTAGAACAGTAGTAACATTCGGTGGCCAACTGCAACAGGAGTAAGAAGGGTAGACCTAGAGCACTAGTAACATTCGGTGGCCAACTGCAACAGGCGTAAGAAGGATAGACCTAGAGCAGTAGTAATATTCGGTGGCCAACTACAACATGCGTAAGAAGGATAGACCTAGAGCAGTAGTAACATTCGGTGGCCAACTGCAACAGGCGTAAGAAGGGTAGACCTAGAGCAGTAGTAACATTCGGTGGCCAACTGCAACAGGCGTAAGAAGGGTAGACCTAGAGCAGTAATAACATTCGCTGGCCAACTGCAACAGGCGTAAGAATGGTAGACCTAGAGCAGTAGTAACATTCGGTGGCCAACTGCAACAGGCGTAAGTAGGGTAGGCCTAGAGCACTAGTAACATTCGGTGTCCAACTGCAAAAGGCGCAAGAAGGGTAGACCTACAGCAGTAGTAACATTCGGTGGCCAACTGCAACAGGCGCAAAAAGGGTAGACCTAGAACAGTAGTAACATTCGGTGTCCAACTGCAACAGGCGCAAGAAGGGTAGACCTACAGCAATAGTAACATTCGGTGTCCAACTGCAACAGGCGTAAGAAGGGTACACCTACAACAGTAGTAACATTCGGTGGCCAACTGCAACAGGCGTAAGAAGAATAGAACTAGAGCAGTAGTAACATTCGGTGGCCAACTGCAACAGGCGTAAGAAGGATAGACCTAGAACAGTAGTAACATTCGGTGGCCAACTGCAACAGGCGCAAGAAGGGTAGACCTACAGCAGTAGTAACATTCGGTGGCCAACTGCAACAGGCGTAAGAAGGATAGATCTAGAGCAGTAGTAACATTCGGTGGCCAACTGCAACAGGCGCAAGAAGGGTAGATCTAGAGCAGTAGTAACATTCGGTGGCCAACTGCAACAGGCGTAAGAAGGGTAGACCTAGAGCAGTAATAACATTCGCTGGCCAACTGCAACAGGCGTAAGAATGGTAGACCTAGAGCAGTAGTAACATTAGGTGGCCAACTGCAACAGGCGTAAGTAGGGTAGGCCTAGAGCACTAGTAACATTCGGTGTCCAACTGCAAAAGGCGCAAGAAGGGTAGACCTACAGCAGTAGTAACATTCGGTGGCCAACTGCAACAGGCGCAAGAAGAGTAGACCTAGAGCAGTAATAACATTCGGTGTCCAACTGCAACAGGCGTAAGAAGGATAGACCTAGAGCGGTAGTAACATTCGGTGTCCAACTGCAACAGGCGCAAGAAGGGTAGACCTACAGCAGTCGTAACATTCGGTGGCCAACTGCAACAGGCGTAAGAAGGATAGATCTAGAGCAGTAGTAACCTTCGGTGGCCAACTGCAACAGGCGCAAGAAGGGTAGACCTACAGCAGTAGTAACATTCGGTGGCCAACTGCAACAGGCGCAAGAAGGGTAGACCTAGAGCAGTAATAACATTCGGTGTCCAACTGCAACAGGCGTAAGAAGGATAGACCTAGAGCGGTAGTAACATTCGGTGTCCAACTGCAACAGGCGCGAGAAGGGTAGACCTAGAGCAGTATTAACATTCGGTGGCCAACTGCAACAGGCGTAAGAAGGATAGATCTAGAGCAGTATTAACATTCGGTGTCCAACTGAAACAGGCGCAAGAAGGGTAGACATACAGCAGTAGTAACATTCGGTGTCCAACTGCAACAGGCGTAAGAAGGGTAGACCTACAGCAGTAGTAACATTCGGTGTCCAACTGCAACAGGCGCAAGAAGGGTAGACCTACAGCAGTAGTAACATTCGGTGGCCAACTGCAACAGGCGTAAGAAGGATAGACCTAGAACAGTAGTAACATTCGGTGGCCAACTGCAACAGGCGTAAGAAGGGTAGACCTAGAGCACTAGTAACATTCGGTGGCCAACTGCAACAGGCGTAAGAAGGATAGACCTAGAGCAGTAGTAATATTCGGTGGCCAACTACAACATGCGTAAGAAGGATAGACCTAGAGCAGTAGTAACATTCGGTGGCCAACTGCAACAGGCGTAAGAAGTGTAGACCTAGAGCAGTAGTAACATTCGCTGGCCAACTGCAACAGGCGTAAGAAGGGTAGACCTAGAGCAGTAATAACATTCGCTGGCCAACTGCAACAGGCGTAAGAAGGGTAGCACTACAGCAGTAGTGACATTCCGTGGCCAACTTCAACAGGCGTAAGAAGGGTAGACCTACAGCAGTAGTAACATTCGGTGGCCAACTGCAACAGGCGTAAGAAGGGTAGACCTAGAGCAGTAGTAACATTCGGTGGCCAACTGCAACAGGCGTAAGAATGGTAAACCTAGAGCAGTAGTAACATTCGGTGGCCAACTGCAACAGGCGTAAGAAGGGTAGGCCTAGAGCACTAGTAACATTCGGTGGCCAACTTCAACAGGCTTAAGAAGGATAAACCTAGAACAGTAGTAACATTCGGTGGCCAACTGCAACAGGCGTAAGAAGGATAGACCTAGAGCAGTAGTAATATTCGGTGGCCAACTACAACATGCGTAAGAAGGATAGACCTAGAGCAGTAGTAACATTCGGTGGCCCACTGCAACAGGCGTAATAAGGGTAGACCTAGAGCAGTAGTAACATTCGGTGGCCAACTGCAACAGGCGTAAGAAGGGTAGACCTAGAGCAGTAGTAACATTCGTTGGCCAACTGCAACAGGCTTAAGAAGGGTAGACCTAGAGCACTATTAACATTCGGTGGCCAACTGCAACAGGCGTAAGAAGGATACACCTAGAGCAGTAGTAACATTCGGTGGCCAACTGCAACAGGCGTAAGAAGGGTAGACCTAGAGCGGTAGTAACATTCGGTGGCCAACTGCAACAGGCGTAAGAAAGATAGACCTAGAGCAGTAGCAACATTCGGTGGCCAACTGCAACAGGCGTAAGAAGGGTAGACCTAGAGCAGTAGTAACATTCGGTGGCCAACTGCAACAGGCGTAAGAAGGGTAGACCTAGGGCAGTAGTAATATTCGGTGGCCAACTGCAACAGGCGTAAGAATGGTAGACCTAGAGCAGTAGTAACATTCGGTGGCCAACTGCAACAGGCGTAAGAAGGGTAGACCTAGAGCAGTAGTAACATTCGGTGGCCAACTGCAACAGGCGTAAGAAGGGTAGACCTAGAACAGTAGTAACATTCGGTGGCCAACTGCAACAGGCGTAAGAATGGTAGACCTAGAGCAATAGTAACATTCGGTGGCCAACTGCAACAGGCGTAAGAAGGGTAGACCTAGAGCAGTAGTAACATTCGGTGTCCAACTGCAACAGGCGTAAAATGGTAGACCTAGAGCAGTAGTAACATTCGGTGGCCAACTGCAACAGGCGCAAGAAGGGTAGACCTAGAGCACTAGTAACATTCGGTGGCCAACTGCAACAGGCTTAAGAAGGATAGACCTAGAACAGTAGTAACATTCGGTGGCCAACTGCAACAGGCGTAAGAAGGGTAGACCTAGAGCACTAGTAACATTCGGTGGCCAACTGCAACAGGCGTTTGAAGGATAGACCTAGAGCAGTAGTAATATTCGGTGGCCAACTACAACATGCGTAAGAAGGATAGACCTAGAGCAGTAGTAACATTCGGTGGCCAACTGCAACAGGCGTAAGAATGGTAGACCTAGAGCAGTAGTAACATTCGGTGGCCAACTGCAACAGGCGTAAGAAGGGTAGACCTAGAGCAGTAATAACATTCGCTGGCCAACTGCAACAGGCGTAAGAAGGGTAGACCTACAGCAGCAGTAACATTCCGTGGCCAACTTCAACAGGCGTAAGAAGGGTAGACCTAGAGTAGTAGTAACATTCGGTGGCCAACTGCAACAGGCGTAAGAAGGGTAGACCTAGAGCAGTAGTAACATTCGGTGGCCAACTGCAACAGGCGTAAGAATGGTAGACCTATAGCAGTAGTAACATTCGGTGGCCAACTGCAACAGGCGTAAGAAGGAAACTGGAACAGACTGCAGCGTAATGTGTCCTCAGGGTTACCCACCGAAAGCACTTGCAGGGACACCCAGCCATGCGCGAAACGACTCTACAAGAAACCCCGATATTATTCACCTGTTGATTAGGGCAACTTCTCAAGTCGCTACTCAAGAAGGAAGCAGCAACCAGGAAACTTCCAACCCAATACACTCCGAATGAAGAGACGTTGCCACCATCCATACGCATTACAATAGGCTTGCAACGGCAATAATTTTAAGACCTGAAGAGAGAACTGAAACCGGAAACCGCATCCTAAAGAGAAAACAAGATATGAGCCACTACTCATTCTCAAAAACAGAGGGAGGAGTGTGAACCGAGCGATAATAGATTCTGTCTACTCAAAGTTAAGAAATAAAAACAAGAAAGAAATAAAAAACAATAAAAGTATATTTAAAAATTTGCTAAGTTTTAACTCAGTTAAAATCAGGAGATCCCCTAATTGTCAATACAAGTGAACTTTAATATACCTTTCCTTAGAATTCAAAGGAAAAAAAATCAGCCTTAGCTTCCTGGATGACTAAAAGAGCTAACGGAAATCTTAACTGATATTTTAAAATTTATCCAACGCTATATGAAAGAAAAATAAAATAATAATTTTTTTTTTTTTTAACAAAATGTTCAGAAAACAAGTCAATCAAGCTTACATCAGAAGAAATCTGCTACCATCAGAATATTAACCGAGTTCAGTGAAACTTAAAATTCATCATGGTGAATTCCATTTCACTTTTAAATCAGTTATTATTAATTCAATCGTCTGGCAACTTCATTGACGATGACGCATATAAAAATAAACCAGAGAAAGACAGAGATCTACTGTTGCTCAGAGCAGCCCATAAAGACGCCCCGCAAGAGTTCAGGCTCCTAATTACTAGTCGGAAGGAACAACTAGAAAACTGCCAACCTGGTACTCTCAGTATGAAGAGCTGTTGCCACCATCCACACACAATAAATACTCTTGTTCAAAAGGAGTGAAGACCAAGCGATAGAAATCTTTTTCTTCTTCTATTTGCCTTGTCCATTCATGACGTAGACGATCACGGACTTCCACGTCTTCCTATCCCTGGTGGCTCTTAGCACGCTTTCTCCTGTAACATCTCGCAGCCTCCGTTCTGTCATCCACCTGCTCAGACCCTTTCTCATAGAAATTCAGTACGATGTTCTTTGTTTCTAGCAAAATTTTCTTGTAACTTATCACTCTACTCAGATTCTGTAACGCGTCCTTCGCCACGCCAATTCGCCTTTTGTTTTCTGAATAATTTCATAAATTAATTCTTGTCTGGCCCGGTTGGTTGATTGTGGGTAAATCAATTACACTTGTAATCTTTTAATTCATATTTTTTAGTCCATTTGCCATAATTCTCTTTTTTTTTCTTGTTTCATATTGGGACAGAATATATTTTTCTAGTTGGTTCATTTGGATATGTAAAAATTAATAATACAAATTAATTCTACTCCATCAGCTTCTTTTCTCTAACTTCTCGCCTGTGGAATTCACTTCCGCATACTTGCTTTCCTGACAGTTACAATCTCCAAGAATTTAAATGAAAAGACAATAGTCATCTCCTGTCACATTCACTTACATCCTCCCTCTCATGCTTTTTTGTCGTCCACCCCACTCTCCTCAGTACTCTCTTCCCTCTCCTACTCTCTTCCAGATACTCCCTGCAACCTCTCACTTCTCATAACATTCCTCCTTATCCATCCCACTCTCATCAGTAATCTCTTCCCTCTCCTACTCTCTTCCTGACACCCCCTGCAACCTCTCACTCCTCATAACATTCCTCCTTGCCCACCCCACTCTCATCTGTAATCTCTTCCCTCTCCTACTCTCTTCCTGACACCCCCTGCAACCTCTCACTCCTCATAACATTCCTCCTTATCCATCCCACTCTCATCTGTAATCTCTTCCCTCTCCTACTCTCTTCCTGACACCCCCTGCAACGTCTCACTCCTCATAACATTCCTCCTTATCCATCCCACTCTCATCTGTAATCTCTTCCCTATCCTACTCTCTTCCTGACTCCCCCTGCAACCTCTCACTCCTCATAACATTCCTCCTTATCCATCCCACTCTCATATGTAATCTCTTCCCTCTCCTACTCTCTTCCTGACACCCCCTGCAACCTCTCACTCCTCATAACATTCCTCCTCGTCCACCCCACTCTCATCAGTACTCTCTTCCCTCTCCTACTCTCTTCCAGTCACTCCCTGCAACCTCTCACTCCTCATAACATTCCTCCTTATCCATCCCACTCTCATCTGTAATCTCTTCCCTCTCCTACTCTCTTCCTGACACCCCCTGCAACCTCTCACTCCACATAACATTCCTCCTTATCCATCCCACTCTCATCTGTAATCTCTTCCCTCTCCTACTCTCTTCCTGACACCCCCTGCAACCTCTCACTCCTCATAACATTCCTCCTTGCCCACCCCACTCTCATCTGTAATCTCTTCCCTCTCCTACTCTCTTCCTGACACCCCCTGCAACCTCTCACTCCTCATAACATTCCTCCTTATCCATCCCACTCTCATCTGTAATCTCTTCCCTCTCCTACTCTCTTCCTGACTCCCCCTGCAACCTCTCACTCCACATAACATTCCTCCTCGTCCATCCCACTCTCATCTGTAATCTCTTCCCTCTCCTACACTCTTCCTGACACCCCCTGCAACCTCTCACTCCTCATAACATTCCTCCTTATCCATCCCACTCTCATCTGTAATCTCTTCCCTCTCCTACTCTCTTCCTGACACCCACTGCAACCTCTCACTCCACATAACATTCCTCCTTATACATCCCACTCTCATCAGTAATCTCTTCCCTCTCCTACTCTCTTCCTGACACCCCCTGCAACCTCTCACTCCTCATAACATTCCTCCTTGCCCACCCCACTCTCATCTGTAATCTCTTCCCTCTCCTACTCTCTTCCTGACACCCCCTGCAACCTCTCACTCCTCATAACATTCCTCCTTATCCATCCCACTCTAATCTGTAAACTCTTCCCTCTCCTACTATCTTCCTGACTCCCCCTGCAACCTCTCACTCCACATAACATTCCTCCTCGTCCATCCCACTCTCATCTGTAATCTCTTCCCTCTCCTACTCTCTTCCTGACACCCCCTGCAACCTCTCACTCCTCATAACATTCCTCCTTATCCATCCCACTCTCATCTGTAATCTCTTCCCTCTCCTACTCTCTTCCTGACACCCCCTGCAACCTCTCACTCCTCATAACATTCCTCCTTTCCATCCCACTCTCATCTGTAATCTCTTCCCTCTCCTACTCTCTTCCTGACACCCCCTGCAACCTCTCACTCCTCATAATATTCCTCCTCGTCCACCCCACTCTCATCTGTAATCTCTTCCCTCTCCTACTCTCTTCCTGACACCCCCTGCAACCTCTCACTCCTCATAACATTCCTCCTCGTTCACCCCACTCTCATCTGTAATCTCTTCCCTCTCCTACTCTCTTCCTGACTCCCCCTGCAACCTCTCACTCCTCATAACATTCCGCCTTATCCATCCCACTCTCATCTGTAATCTCTTCCCTCTCCTACGCTCTTCCTGACACCCCCTGCAACCTCTCACTCCTCATAACATTCCTCCTCGTCCATCCCACTCTCATCTGTAATTTCTTCCCTCTCCTACTCTCTTCCTGACACCCCCTGCAACCTATCACTCCTCATAACATTCCTCCTTATCCATCCCACTCTCATCTGTAATCTCTTCCCTCTCCTACTCTCTTCCTGACACCCCCTGCAACCTCTCACTCCTCATAATATTCCTCCTCGTCCACCCCACTCTCATCTGTAATCTCTTCCCTCTCCTACTCTCTTCCTGACACCCCCTGCAACCTCTCACTCCTCATAACATTCCTCCTCGTCCACCCCACTCTCATCTGTAATCTCTTCCCTCTCCTACTCTCTTCCTGACACGCCCTGCAACCTCTCACTCCTCATAATATTCCTCCTCGTCCACCCCACTCTCATCTGTAATCTCTTCCCTCTCCTACTCTCTTCCTGACACCCCCTGCAACCTCTCACTCCTCATAATATTCCTCCTCGTCCACCCCACTCTCATCTGTAATCTCTTCCCTCTCCTACTCTCTTCCTGACACCCCCTGCAACCTCTCACTCCTCATAACATTCCTCCTCGTTCACCCCACTCTCATCTGTAATCTCTTCCCTCTCCTACTCTCTTCCTGACACCCCCTGTAACCTCTCACTCCTCATAATATTCCTCCTCGTCCACCCCACTCTCATCTGTAATCTCTTCCCTCTCCTACTCTCTTCCTGACACCCCCTGCAACCTCTCACTCCTCATAATATTCCTCCTCGTCCACCCCACTCTCATCTGTAATCTCTTCCCTCTCCTACTCTCTTCCTGACACCCCCTGCAACCTCTCACTCCTCATAACATTCCTCCTCGTCCACCCCACTCTCATCTGTAATCTCTTCCCTCTCCTACTCTCTTCCTGACACCCCCTGCAACCTCTCACTCCTCATAACATTCCTCCTTATCCATCCCACTCTCATCTGTAATCTCTTCCCTCTCCTACTCTCTTCCTGACACCCCCTGCAACCTCTCACTCCTCATAACATTCCTCCTCGTCCATCCCACTCTCATCTATAATCTCTTCCCTCTCCTACTCTCTTCCTGACACCCCCTGCAACCTCTCACTCCTCATAACATTCCTCCTTATCCATCCCACTCTCATCTGTAATCTCTTCCCTCTCCTACTCTATTCCTGACACCCCCTGCAACCTCTCACTCCTCATAATATTCCTCCTCGTCCACCCCACTCTCATCTGTAATCTCTTCCCTCTCCTACTCTCTTCCTGACACCCCCTGCAACCTCTCACTCCTCATAACATTCCTTCTCGTCCACCCCACTCTCATCTGTAATCTCTTCCCTCTCCTACTCTCTTCCTGACACCCCCTGCAACCTCTCACTCCTCATAATATTCCTCCTCGTCCACCCCACTCTCATCTGTAATCTCTTCCCTCTCCTACTCTCTTCCGGACACCCCCTGCAACCTCTCACTCCTCATAATATTCCTCCTCGTCCACCCCGCTCTCATCTGTAATCTCTTCCCTCTCCTACTCTCTTCCTGACACCCCCTGCAACCTCTCACTCCTCAAAACATTCCTCCTCGTCCACCCCACTCTCATCTGTAATCTCTTCCCTCTCCTACTCTCTTCCTGACACCCCCTGCAACCTCTCACTCCTCATAATATTCCTCCTCGTCCACCCCACTCTCATCTGTAATCTCTTCCCTCTCCTACTCTCTTCCTGACACCCCCTGCAACCTCTCACTCCTCATAACATTCCTCCTCGTCCATCCCACTCTCATCTGTAATCTCTTCCCTCTCCTACTCTCTTCCTGACACCCCCTGCAACCTCTCACTCCTCATAACATTCCGCCTTATCCATCCCACTCTCATCTGTAATCTCTTCCCTCTCCTACTCTCTTCCTGACACCCCCTGCAACCTCTCACTCCTCATAACATTCCTCCTTATCCATCCCACTCTCATCTGTAATCTCTTCCCTCTCCCACTCTATACCTGACACCCCCTGCAACCTCTCACTCATAATATTCCTCCTCGTCCACCCCACTCTCATCTGTAATCTCTTCCCTCTACCTCTCTTCCTTGACACCCCCTGCAACCTCTCACTCCTCATAACATTCCTCCTCGTCCACCCCACTCTCATCTGTAATCTCTTCCCTCTCCTACTCTCTTCCTGACACCCCCTGCAACCTCTCACTCCTCATAATATTCCTCCTCGTCCACCCCACTCTCATCTGTAATCTCTTCCCTCTCCTACTCTCTTCCGGACACCCCCTGCAACCTCTCACTCCTCATAATATTCCTCCTCGTCCACCCCACTCTCATCTGTAATCTCTTCCCTCTCCTACTCTCTTCCTGACACCCCCTGCAGCCTCTCACTCCTCATAATATTCCTCCTCGTCCACCCCACTCTCATCTGTAATCTCTTCCCTCTCCTACTCTCTTCCTGACACCCCCTGCAACCTCTCACTCCTCATAATATTCCTCCTCGTCCACCCCACTCTCATCTGTAATCTCTTCCCTCTCCTACTCTCTTCCTGACACCCCCTGCAACCTCTCACTCCTCATAACATTCCGCCTTATCCATCCCACTCTCATCTGTAATCTCTTCCCTCTCCTACTCTCTTCCTGACACCCCCTGCAACCTCTCACTCCGCATAACATTCCTCCTCGTCCATCCCACTCTCATCTGTAATCTCTTCCCCTCTCCTACTCTCTTCCTGACACCCCCCAACCTCCTACCCCCATCTCTCCCTATCCATCCCACTCTCATCTGTAATCTCTTCCCTCTCCTACTCTCTTCCCGACACCCCCAAATCCTCTTGCCACCCCTCATAATATTCCTCCCTCGTCCACCCCACTCTCATCTGTAATCTCTTCCTCTCCTACTCTCCTGACACTTCCTGCAACCTCTCACTCCTCATAACATTCCTCTCGTCCACCCCACTCTATCTGTAATCTCTCTTCCCCTCTCCTACTCTCTTCCTGACACCCTGCAACCCCCTCTCACCCCTCATAATATTCCTCCTCGTCCACCCCACTCTCATCTGTAATCTCTTCCCTCCTACTTTCCCACACCCCCTGCAACCTCTCACTCCTCATAATATTCCTCCTCGTCCACCCCACTCTCATCTGCACTTTCCTCTCCTACTCTCTTCCTCCTACACCCCCTGCAACCTCTCACTATTCATAACATTCCTCCTTATCCATCCCACTCTCATCTGTAATCTCTTCCTCTCCTACTCTTCCTGACACCCCCGTAACCTCTCACTCCTCATAATATTCCTCCTCGTCCACCCCACTCTCATCTGTGGCTCTCCCCTCTCCTACTCTCTTCCTGACACCCTGCAACCTCTCACTCCTCATAACATTCCTCCTCGTCCATCCCACTCTATCCACCTCTTCCCTCTCCTACTCTTCCTGACACCCCCCAACCTCTCACTCCTCATAACATTCCTCCTTATCCAGCCCACTCTCATCTGTAATCTCTTCCTCTTCCTACTCTCTTCCCACACCCTCCCCTGCAACCTCTCACTCTCATAACATTCCTCCTCAGTCCTGCCCCACTCTCATCTGTAATCTCTTCCCTCTCCCTACTCTCTTTCCCAGACACCTCCTCAAACTCTCACTCTCAACATTCCTCCTTATCCATCCCACTCTCATCTGTAATCTCTTCCCTCTCCTACTCTCCTGACACCCCCTGCAACCTCTCACTCCTTGTAACATTCCTCCTTATCCATCTTGCCCTCATCTGTAATCTCTTCCCTCTCCTACTCTCTTCCTGACACCTGCAACTCTCTCTACCTCATAACATTCCCTCCCATCTCATCCCACTCTCATCTGCAATCTTTCCCTCCCCTACTCTCTTCCTGACACCCCCTGCAACCTCTCACTCCTCATACATTCCTCCTCGTCCACCCACTCTCATCTGTAATCTCTTTTCCCTCTCCTACTCTCTTCCTGACACCCCCTGCAACCTCTCACTCCTCATAACATTCCTCCTTATCCATCCCACTCTCATCTCTAACCTCTTCCCTCTCCTACTCTCTTCCTGACACTCCCTGCAACCTCTCACTCCTCATAACATTCCTCCTCCTCCATCCCACTCTCATCAGTACTCTCTTCCCTCTCCTACTCTCTTCCAGACACTCCCTGCAACCTCTCACTCCTCATAACATTCCTCCTTATCCATCCCACTCTCATCTGTAATCTCTTCCCTCTCCTACTCTCTTCCTGACACCCCCCTGCAACCTCTCACTCCTCATAACATTCCTCCTCGTCCATCCCACTCTCATCTGTAATCTCTTCCCTCTCCTACTCTCTTCCTGACACCCCCTGCAACCTCTCACTCCTCATAACATTCCTCCTTATCCATCCCACTCTCATCTGTAATCTCTTCCCTCTCCTACTCTCTTCCTGACACCCCCTGCAACCTCTCACTCCTCATAACATTCCTCCTCGTCCACCCCACTCTCATCTGTAATCTCTTCCCTCTCCTACTCTCTTCCTGACACCCCCTGCAACCTCTCACTCCTCATAACATTCCTCCTTATCCATCCCACTCTCATCTGTAATCTCTTCCCTCTCCTACTCTCTTCCTGACACCCCCTGCAACCTCTCACTCCTCATAACATTCTTCCTTATCCATCCCACTCTCATCTGTAATCTCTTCCCTCTCCTACTCTCTTCCTGACACCCCCTACAACCTCTCACTCCTCATAACATTCCTCCTCGTCCACCTCACTCTCATCAGTAATCTCTTCTCTCTCCTACTCTCTTCCTGAAACCCACTGCAACCTCTCTCTTTTAATAACATTCCTCCTATGTAACCCCCGGCACAACAGCGGCAGTAAAATGCCTTGCTTGTGGCGACACGATCAAATATATATATATATATATATATATATATATATATAATTTCTCCTGTTCCGGCCATGCTATATAGTGCTACATTACTATTTTTATTGAAATATATATCGTTACTTAGAAAAATATATAGATATTTTTTATAATTGATTGTTAAATCTGTATTGAAATATCCCTCCACAGATTGATAAATACAAAGCTATATTTTTAGAAATATTTTTCTAATTTTTAAAACATATTTTATTGTACATAATTGAGCAGTGGGTAGTTAGACGAAGTGGAAAGTGGGCCACAATACCCGAACTACTAAATAAGCTGAACTACTAAAAATAAGATGTGGACGATATACTTAGACATGTGTAGAGGAACGAGAACAGCCTACCTGCGTAAATAAAATAAAAGGTTAATTTCAGAATTCCGTGTACGCTACCCAGACCTAAACATTTCATGCAAGCCGAGTAGCAAAACGACTGAAATTTGTGGTAACAACAGCATAGTTGAGGACAATCATTCGAATATAAATAGCGTAAATACTGAGACAAGGTGTAATCATGGATAACTACTTGTTTGATGAATCAGAGAGCTGAGTTCGAATTCTAGTCGAGTTAATTACATTCACTTATTACAACTTGGATAATATATGAATATATATATCTCCTCTCACCGGGTATGAATAAATAGCCTTAGTTGGCGACTAGATTAAAAAAAAAATCTGCATTCAAATGAGTCGGTCAATCTTGCCCTAAAAACGCCTCTGCTTCTACAGCTATAGCAGATAAGGTGTTCCTCCTGTATTAATGGGTTACTGTGTGACACTATCTCACGCGGTGACGCTTTCGCTTCTCCCGCGGGGATGCTTTGCTTTGGTTGGTTTAAAACCACGGAGAGAGAAATTGATATTGGTGATATTATTAGTGTTTTATTGCGTCACGCGATGTGAGCTTAGGAAAAATAATAATTTTAGTACCATCAAGTACTTCTAAAAGCACAGAAGCATAAAATAAAGTTATTTTGGATAAATATACATTTCTCATCTTTCATGATTTACGCCTCTTTTCATGTTCAATATGGATTTCTCTTAGATTTGAAATGTATTCCGCTAATCTGAAAAGCGTAGACAAAACAAGTGTCAGAGTGATTTGATAAGGTCACCCAGATGCCAAGGCCACTGTTGACTACATCAGTCCGAAATAACCCGACCTGAATTCAGTTTGGTGTGAGTTGGCATGATCTCATTGATCGAGCTAAGACATCCGCAAATCGAAGGGGCGGAGACCGATTTTCATTGGCCGAAGTCTGTGAGCCGGCCGGATCCCCAGAGAGGATCGAAATTGGTTATAAAAATAGATGCACGAAGCAGTTTTTTCAGAGTCTGTGGAAGTTTTTTGAGTTGGGGCTGCTATCAGTCGAAATGTAGCGGCTGGGGGGAAAATGGCCCAGCCTGGGAGCCACGACCCACGGCTGGTCGCCTACCATAGAAGTTATGGCTATAGAGTTAAATTCAAATGAAGCCTGCCACAAATTAACTCAAAGAAGTTAATTTGGAATAATGCGCCATCGACATGAAACCCGAAAGAACATTATTGTTATTTTTTTTATCACGGGAAAATCGAAAATTCTGAATCTTCGTTCGTTCAACTTCGGCAAACTTCGTTAAACTCCGATAAAGACCCGAAAGAATTTTGCTGTTTTAGAAGTTACATAGGAAAATTGGCAATCCTGATTATAGAGAATTAATGAAAAGACTTTTAATGAAATACAAGTGACTTTGGCGAATATTTGAAGAGATCTGTTTATTTCAACGCTAACGAAACTTAGACATTTTACTTGAAGATTAGAAGCTTTGATGCTTTTGGCGAACTTTCTCTCTCCGTTGTAAAAATCATTTTCGACGATTGTATATCATTTTCGACAACTGTATTCTAAAAAAAAAAAACAGGCATTGTTTTTTTCTTTATATAAAGACATTCTACGTAGCTCTCCAGGCGTGTTCGACTTCGTTCATTTATTTTATTAATTTTTGTTTGTGCCGTGTTTATTTTTTTTCAACCTACAAGTATACACCAGTGTCCGGACTGGCTAAGAGGGACAACTATTGAAATAGAACGACGAGACTTCTGGGATCTAACTACAAAGTGGGACAGTGGCCCGTTGTTGCAAAAGACGTCTTGTAGTACAGATTTTGTGGCGACGTCATCGGACGGGATCGTCCCGACCAGCGACTGCGACCAGACCAACCGTGCGACCGGGTGGCAGTGTCACAACTGGGATCGTCACGACCGCGGTGAGGGCGCGCATCACATAAGGGCTACCGTGCCCTGTGCGGTATCACAACTGGTTGCCGCCGGGCAAATTGAGGGCTACCCGCACTGCAGTATTACAACTGGACTCGTGATCGCAATCGGGGAACAATAACTGCTCATCCCAGAAATTCGGACAAAATGATCAAATATATTACTTACGTAAATGTAAAGTAAATTCAAGAATGTATGTTAAATAAAGATTTTCAAATTTTCAATTATTTATTTCCCCCGTCACATACAACAATAATTCTATATATTTCATAACTGTTACATTAATATATTAATATATATATATATACATATATATATACTAACCGGTCATAATTATTAGGCAACCCCAGTTTTTTTAAAACAAATGATGTATTTCATACTATTTTTAAGTTGATAATTCTAAATGAAAATAGAATAGTTATTTCGTTATCATTAATTTGCAAAATTTTACAAGTCATAGAATCAAAGATGAACTCGTCCGAATCACCCTAAAATTTCTTCATTCCTTCATTGATGAAACTGCAATATACGTAATTATTAAATATTTATAAATTCACTTGATGCAAATGTTATTGTGCAATATTAACAAAAGAAACATTCTATTTTCATTTTCATCATGTTTTAAAAGACTGGCGTGTCCTAATAATTATAGCCGGTAATATATATATATATATATATATATATATATATATATATATATACACACACTAACGGCCATAAATATATATATATAATCATTATCATATATATATATATATATATATATTAACTATTAACTTTTGCAACAACAATACCAATAGTAAAACTAGTATTAATCAAGCTATAATTTAAATCGTCTTGTATAACCCACCGAGAACAAACTCGGAGGGAAAATAAGGGGAAGCAAAAAAAGAAACAAACGAAGTACATGAACAAAAAGTTCAAACACTAGTAAGAAAGAAAAAAAAAACAAGACGAAAACCCTAATACTAAAGCGCAATACCAAAGTAGAGCAAACAAAGACAGAAAATCTAAGCAAGAGCCAACAACCGACCACTGTTTCGCCTAACGGCTCGTCAGGGAAATTGGCTCTTGCGTATATATATATATATATATATATGGAATGAAATTAAATGTGTGTATCGGAAATATATTAAACAAGTATGATCCTTGTAAACGTGTATACATAATAGGATAGATAGATAGATAGATAGATAGATAGATAGATAGATAGAGAGTGAGTGATAGATAGTTGTTTGTATATGTGTACATGACTTCATCATGAAGACTAGGCTCGCTAATAATTGTTGTTGATGCGATTAGCAATCGACTATTTCAAGCGAGTCTCAAAGGAAAATACTCGGCTTTGAAATTCCCTTCTTTCCTAATTGTGTTAAGTTGTTTGCAGAAGGCGTTATCCGGTTATCCCTTTGAAAATTGGTCGTTGGTCGTTGGTGAATGACTAGAAGGAAAGGACGTTTGGTAGAGAAATATGAGATGTGAAAAGAGGAGAATGGAAAAAATAAAAGTAGGTGGTGCGTCGCTAAAGGGAAGAAGAAAAAATATAAAATGAAAAATGTGAGTTAAAAAAGAAGCTAATGGAATCCAAAGTGGATGAAAAAGAACAAAGAAAAGGTATCAAAATAGAAATTAAAGATAGTGTTAAAACAAAAACTACGCCAATGTTAATACGAAGCAAAAACCAACGATTATTAAAAACGCTGATCAAGCTTTTAACGAAAATTATAACGAGTATATAGACAAAAATATGAAAAAGCAATGAATGAAGAGGTGAATTTATCCAAGACAAAGATAAATCTGAATTTATAAAAATATTGAGCAATACCTTATAAAAAAAAAATAGGCATAAAATACAAGCAAGTCGCCTTCGAGTAAGATTCCATGCATTTCAAAATGAGAAGAAATCTCTTGGCGAAGGAAGAATTTAATCAATTTAGATTCGTTAATCAATCTGTTTATAAACAAACCTCGTGGAAATTGATTTTCAAACACATTTCTCTGTTCCGTTTAGATGTTTGGGATGAGATCCTGGAACTGAAATGGAAGTTCTAATGACAAGAACCCGTTTAATATATGAGAGAGATGATTTGTCTTAAATACCCAGACAAATTACTAACATATTGACATGACTACTGACAAAAAAGGCAAAAGCTCTCCTAATTTTCCTACATATATATATATATATATATATATATATATATATATATATATATATATATCGAGGAATTTTATTACTTTTAAATTAATGTTGACTATTACTTTTAGGTTTAATCTTTTGAATTCTCTATGGATAAGTTTTCTTATTTTGTCTGTTTTAAAATGTGTAGAATTTTGTATTAACCTGAGACCATCGTCTCTATATAACTCTATGTCTTGTGTGTTTATGTCATGGTGTGATGTAAGATTGTATAGTACAAATAAGCCAATGACATCGGAAGAGTTTGCAGCGTCTGACGCACCTATTGTAACATCAAATTGGTTAATAGAGTTATTTTTTCCATAATCAAGAACAAAGGACAAAAAATAACTCAGCTGCAGTCACTTTCTCACCGGCGTAATGCTGCTTCCCTTTATCTCTTCTATAAATATTTTCACGGCTTCTGCTCTCATGAGCTAAGAACCCTCGTGCCCGCTATGTATGAATTTACTCGAGCTAGTAGACTTTAAACCAGGTCCTTGTAAGCGTAACTTCTACTCTAGTAGCTTCTTTTCTCGCACTTCCCGCCTGTGGAATTTTCTTTCCGTATACTTCCTTCCCTGAGAGCTATAGTCTCCAAGAATTTAAATAATGTTAATTGCCATCGCTTATCTCTCTGACTCGCATCATTTCCATCATTTTAATTTCTCCGTCCACTCTACAATCATCAGCTCTCTTCACATCAGTACATTCCCGCTTCTTTTCACCATTCCCTGACATCCACTATAACCTGTTCCTCTTTCTCATCGCTCTCATCCTATGTAACCCCCTGCACACCAATAGCAGAAAAACTGCCTTGCTTAGGGTGAAATGATTAGATATATATATATATATTGTTTCAATATGTCGATTGTTGAACCATTTTGGTATTTTGGTAATATTCTGAATTTTCCGTAACATTGTCTGTTTACATTTGTTGACCTCACGACACATTTCAGAGCAGATATGGTTATTTGCGTAGAATCTAAAATTTTGTTATATAGGCTTGATTTGACTTCGTTTAGACTATGGTATCAATTGGTGGTTTCCCCTATGTTGATAGGGGTAGCAGGTTCGAATCCTCCAGAATGACACGCATTTTCGTAACAGAATTTATCGTAAATAAGCAGGCCGGTAGAAATGAATATACTGTTTGATCAAAAACTGAATATTTAAGCAAATAAGAATATCGATTAAAAATAATGCTGAAACAAATAATTTCATATATATATATATTTATGAAAGGTGTCGGGATAGTAACCCAGAACTTTCAACACTTAAAATTCATTCAATTAGTCTATAGATATATAAGTTAGAAAATAAGGTAAACAGGAGAAAGGCGAACCAGCCCTCTTCAGTTTTTGGCTTCGGGTTTAAGGATTATCTTATTAATAGTTTGCTTATTTATTTGTTATATGTATTTCTTTAATTACTATGAACTTATTATTCTCCTTAAATATTTCAATTATTCTAAATATATTACTGCTGTAGAAATTTTGTCATAAAAAGTATATTTAGTTTGGGATTTTATATCGTCTTCTGAATCGTAATACGGCTTTAGAAAAAAACTATTAGAATTTTATTTCAAAGTGTTCTTTTATGATATTGCTTAGCATTTGATAGCTTTCTGAAAATGTGATCATAGCTGTTTTTTTCTATGAAATGTATATTTTCAAGTGTTGTAAACTGGTTCAGCTTTAGTATTTTTCTATATTTTTGAGATGAGGTAGTATTTACAGTATTGTCCTCATCTTTATTGCTATTTGTACGACGTTTAATAATAGATCATCTATTTGTCTATATTTCTGAGATGAGGTAATATTTACAGTATTTACATTATTCGGACTATTGTTCTCATCTTCGCTGCCATTTTAAAAACGTTTGACCGTTGTACATTCCAGACTCTTTCTGAACAAGGCAGGAGCGTACAACGGCTCAAACGTCGTACAAATGCCAACAAAGATGAGGACAATATTCTGAATTATATAAATGCTGGTTCAGTTTTCTTATTTTTTTTCATGGTTTTTTTGTGTTTTTTGTTCTTGAGATTTCATATATGTTTTATAAATGGTGCGTTAAATTGCACATTTTTCTATTATTCTTTGAGGATGTAGCTTCTATGCTTAAAACCTCTGCTATTCGGCTACATTTTTCCGCGTTTTCATTGGATAATACAGTAGAATTATATAGTAGGTTATATTTAAGCAGCTTTTTTTATAAAAAATAAACGCCTAAACAAAAGAGCAGGTCAGCTCTAATTTCAAAATGTAGCAAAAGAAAACGAATTCCGGCCTGGTACAACTTGAAACATAAATAAAGACACATTACATAAATCTACTAAAAACTATTACAAATAATGGAGATAATATACAATATGAATAAATGAAATACGTAATTAAATATAATATTGAATTTAAAACAAATAAAATAGTTAATTTAATATATAAAAATAAGTAGTCTAAAGTCCATAACGATGAGTATCCTAAACATAATGAAGGAAATGTGAAAGGCTAGTTTACTCTTTCTTCTACTTATTTTAATAATTAATTTAATCGCAAAGTGTCATAGATATAAACCATCTGCGCAAAGAGTAGTGATACTTGATCGGAAGATAACATGATGAATGAAACTGACACATATCTTGCAGTTTTTTATTTCTGTGTTTAAATCGTCTCGACCTATATATAAGCTATCTAGTTATGCATTCTTCACCAATGAATATAACAAATTAGAGGTAAGGAATCCTGCATTAAAGTGCTACCAACGTTATTACCCTTATATTGGTCTGCAATCCTGGCTTTGGGGACATAAGAGAGAACTACGTTTAGACAACTAGTTGAACTTACCTTTGATTTTATAAATGTCGCCATAATTAAAATTAGATAATTTTTATGTAAGAAATACTTCGTGGAAGTCCTGATTAAAACGTTTCTAACTATAAAATCACGTCAAAAACACAATATAACTTATCAAATCAATTCTTGAAGAATTCAGTATCTCCTTGACTAGCACCACTCGTGTTTAAATAAAAAACGCCCGCAAATCAACATGCCCACAACAACCAAACGTATATATATATATATATAAATTGGTCTCGCACCAATGATTGAGCACTGAATGAATGGTAGACTTTGAAAAACAGTACCTATTCTAGCATCTACGTATCGGTCATTCAGTAATGAACTAAAGCACGCTAGCTATTGGCGTATGATACATCAAACGCTAAAAGTCTGCCTCCTTCTACCAAACGCTCATAGCTCAGAGGTAGAAAATCGCCGAATAACGCCAGTTAGGACGGGTTTCAATCCTGGGTAAAAGTAACCGGATGTCTAACCGTACACATGAGCTGTGATACATCGAAACAGATCTACCACATATATATATATATATATATATATAGTGTGTGTGTGTGTGTGTGTGTTTGCCTGTGTGTGATTTTCAGGCCCATTTCGCCTTATGACTGCTTATCTGAAAAATTAAGTTATTAGGCCAAACATGATATTTGGGGATCATGTTAGTGACTTGCATACAAAGTCACAATAATCTAAGTGTGAGGTTTTCAAGACATGATCAATCATAATGATTATGTTTTTGTCATTCCTCTTGGTTCCTTCATACGTTAAAGACAGTCTCGTTTAAAGTTATTTATGGCATTTAAACAACCTGCTACCCTCTATTCTTGACTGTTCGTGATATACTAGTCAAAGTTCAAAGGTGTTGACATCTGCAATATTATTCTTCGTTTTGTTTTGAAAGCTGAACAGTTACATGCCAAAGCCTTTCTTTCAGAATTAGGCTGACTGTAAAGGTGACCTTATTAATTTGTCACTAATTCCAAGGGACATGGTAATCGCATCTAAAATTGTGATTAACTACAGAAAGTCTGAATTTCTCTAATTTTTTTATTTAGTAAAAATATGAGCATTTGATATTTTGTTTTCTTCGTGTCTGTATTCACAAAGTGTCAACATTGCTATAGAAAATTTAAAGCTGATTGATATGGGATCGACATGAGGCACAGGATTCCGACCAGTACAAGATCCAGGTATGAATAACAGCTTTATATACTTAAATTTCTGTGCATAGTTCTTCCCTATCTCACTTCAGATTCAATGCCCAAATGCCAAATGTATTGGTATCTTTGTTGATTACTTCATTTAATAGGTATCGATAAATTGTTGTGGAGTAGTTTTGGCACTGAAGGTTAAAATTTTGCTATGTCGGTTGCTAATCGACTTAGCGCCCCCAAAATGTTAGGAACTTGGTAATCTTCCACTGAATCTGACTCCTAACTATTCGGCTAACTTCCGATTAATATCAACTACCAAGAAGTTCTACTGAACTCCAATAGAACTCTAAAGAACTCTTACGGACTTCCCTAGAACTCTTAAGGACTTCTCAAGAACGTCTGGTTAACTCTTATTAATATAGGGGGGAGAGCCCATTATCTGAGAAATAGGTGTTTCCCCATAACACAAATGCAGTGGCGTTCACTTTGAAAATACCATATATAAATTCTGCGTAGAATTGGTAAACATGTGCTTATTGCTTGGCTCATAAAATTTGTTTTGGAAGGGAAGGTGCTTGATAGAAATTTTCATTTTCTTTATGATAAGCCCAAAGCCTTTCATACATCAGAAAACAATCGTCAAGTTGCTAAGTATCTTTTCAGTGTATTTTTCTGAGTGTAGAATCTTCTGCGAAAAACAAATCACAAATGATGCTAGTTCTGTTATTGGTTAAAAATTCGCTACTTATTCAGAACCAGATTTTAACACTTGTATGAATGACACCGCAGATATGCATAAGTTTTACTCGTAAAAATAAATAATAATTTTTTTGTTTTTGTTTTTAGTGCTTTCCATAAAAGGAATCATTAAATTCTTCATTCTAGGGAACAGCTGCTTTTAATCTCTGCTGAAAACGTAATAACATTAGGTTAAGCATCTTGTCTGGTATGACAAGTTTCTTGAGTACCCTCCGGAGATCGTCCCTATTAAAGACATTAGTTAAGTCAACAAACACCATGTACAATTTGTTCTTCCTCCTAAAGAAACATTGCGATTCGGCTTCATTATTGATAGGTTCAATGGTTCAATTACTTGATGTCAAGGCAGCATCACCCACAACGGAATGAACTCTTCAAACCATTACATATACCTCCCCTCACAAGAGGTGAGAGTAGATAGCCAGGTAGATAGCCTAAGCAGTCTGAGAGTAGCCAGAAGATAGGCTGACAGTGTAGCCTGATGAGAACGCCCTGAACTCAGCCGAGAGTTGTCTACGTACACTGCTACCGTAAGAACCATTACGAGTCCCAGTTCGTGGGTCGAATTATAGTATCACCCACTATCCCGTATTATCGTTCTACTAACAAATTTCCAAATGTTATATTTTGCCGTGTTTAATATATATTTGTTATTTCCTCTTTTGGTTGTTTTGTGTTTTTCTTGCTGGATCTTTTACCCGGACCACGACAGTATAAGTCTAGTCGAAATCTTCCCGAAAATAGAAAGGAGAGAAGTGACATGAAGTTTATCACCAATAAGTTGATTTTGTTTTGTTTTTAAATTAAGATTGATAGAGAAATCGTTAAAATAATAACATACACCAAACCCACCGGACAGGCTTGAAGATTCCCTCTAGTTTCTTGACCAACTGCTGTCCCCCATACTTTGGAAATTTCTGGTGGAACAGCGTCTTTTCCCCAAAAAATGTTAAGGAAATTTGTTTGCATAGTCGTTCACTTCTTTTATACTTGTTTCAAGAGACAAATGACGTTGTTCAGGATTTATGAGGGACGGAAGATTTGATTTACCTCGATAACTATGGTAGAACTCAGTACAGTTTGAAGAGTCTCTTTCCACCATAACAAGCTGCCTTTCTCATACATTAAAACGTGACTGGCTATTGGATGAGCGCCCAACTGGCATTCCTTTTCCAGTGAAATGTAAACCTTTTTGGACCATCGTACAAAGCTTTAGAATATTTCTTGTCTAACATAATTAGCTGATTACGACAATGCTTGACTTTTCCTAAAACCGACTGAATCTGTTTTTCTAATTTTCAATCCTGTTTTAAATGGTGTCATAAATTATTATTATTATTATTATTATTATTATTATTATTATTATTGGCCATGTCGTAACAGAGACTTACATCAAAGGAGATCATTATCTGGAGAAGAAGTGCGTGATCATAATATCCTTTGGATCTCGCTTCATTTTTGATCACAAAAGTCTATTATGTGCCATTCATTGGATTTGTGATGCAGCCATGATGCCTTGTGAGACTTTAGTAAGTGAACGGGTCTTTGGTGATAGTGAGGTTTAATTCTTTGCGGGTGTGAAGATGATGAAAATCATCTGAATCCATTCGACTAGTAGTATAGCCTAGCACCCTGTTCTATTAATATTGTTTTCTACCGTCATGTGCATCAACGTCTTCCATAGGGATTGTGGGTAAGTGATGTTGTTTCAAAACTTGTCATAAAAATCCATTCTTTTACTGTCAGAGCTGACCATTGTTTGGGCATCAAAAATTAATATTTTGGTACTAGTGTTGTTTTCTAGATTAATGTTTAGCGCAATAATTTAATGTAAAATCCTTCTAGAAAAAGAAGGGATGTATTCTTGTATTTCTAATTCTTTTAAATCTTTTCATCCAACACATGGCAATAAAGCCACTAAGAAGCAAAGATTATGTTAGAGAATACGAGAAGAAAAACAATATTGAGGAGAGAGGAAATTAAAAGACCAAGAATTAAGAAGAGAGAGAATAACAAATTGAAATTGCATTAACATTTTTGCAAGCTTACGGCCATATCACGTTGAATACACCGGTTCTCGCTCGATCACCGAAGTTAAGCAACGTTGAGCATGGTCAATACTTAGATAGGTGACCGCCTGGGAATACCAGGTGCTGTACGCGTATAGTGACGGATGTGCGTGCTTACGGTCTTATCACGTTGGATACACCGGTTCTCGCTCGATCACCGAATTACGTTAAGCAACATTGAGCCTGCTCAGTACTTAGATGGGTGACGGCGTGGGAATACCAGGTGCTGTAAGCGTATAGTGACGGATGTGCGTTGTGGTGCAGTGGATATCGGCTCGGAAAGAGAAATCGGTGAGCCGAGTTCGAATTCCAGTTGAATACCCTGAATTCATTTAAGCACTGCTACCCTTGGGAAAGGTATTAATTAGTCTCTTTCCTCTAGTTATGGTTTAAATAACAGGGTAGGACTTGGGGACTCTGCCCTTAAAAAAAAACAAATCCCAGTGAGTCTTGATACTCGAAAAGAAAAAGTATTACTAGACACAAAACTTATATAAAAACAACAATAAATTGTTGAAAGAAAAAGGTATTATCAGCAATAAATAAATAAAATTTAGTTGACAATAAATGAACTGCCGAGGTTGATAGGCCATAAAAACAAAACAACCAAAAAACATTTTTGCAAATCCAGCGTATGAGGGCATCAGGCTCTCGACAAGAACTACGAAGCACGAACTGTTGCCATAGATATCTCTAAAGTGTTTGACAGAGTCTGGCATGCTGGCTTTCTACGCAAGCTGCGAGGTTATGGTATAACTGGACAATTGTTTGACCTTATCCAGTCATTCCTTTCAAATCGCACAATATGCCTCCCAATACTACCATACGAACGCGGGTGTCCTATCCTTTTCCTTATCGACATTAACGATCTCCCAGATGTTATAAGATCCTAAGTAGGCATATACGCTGACGACACTACAGTTTACTCTCGCATCGATCAAAAATCTGCTGAGGCTGACAAAGCAAACCTCACAGCCGAGCTTGAAAAAGACCTCCGATCCGTGGCGGACTGGGGGAAGAAATGGCTCGTGAATTTTAATGCTTCTAAAACGAAGCTGCTATCTGGTAACCATCACAGACAATCGCTCCTCCCCTCACCCATTAGCATGAATCATGCTACTCTCCTTGAAAACAAAACACTGTGCCTTCTCGGCTTCACTCTCACAACAGACCTCAAGTTGAATGACTACATAGAATTCATAGCTAAATCCGCTGCTAAGAAAGTTGGTTCTCTTTGTAGGGACAGGAATTTTTTTCCGCCTGAAACAATCCTGCATATATATAAATCTACCATCCGCCCGGGCATTGAATACTACTACCATATTTGTTCGGATGCTCCTGCTATCCACCTAGGTGCCCTTGACAAAATCCAACGGAGAATCTGTAATGTGATAGATCCTGACTTGGCAGCTTGGATGCAGTTACTTTCTCACCGGCGCAAAGTGGTTTCACTGTGTCTCTTCTACAAATATTTTCCCGGATCTGCTCCGATGAACTTAGCTCACTGGTGCTCACTATATATAAATTTACTCGGAGCAAAATACTAGCAACTAGGTCCAACACTTTTATTGTAAAGCTAATAAATTGTAAACGTAAATTCTAAAAGAGCAGCTTCTTTTCTCACACTTTCTGTCCGTGGAATTCTCTTTCATTTACTTGCTTTCCTAACAGCTATAATCTCCAAGAATTTAAATGTAAAGTCAATAGTCATCTCCTATCTCACTAACCTGCATCCTCTCTCTCATACTCCTTTCTCCGTCCACTCCACTCTCATTAGTATTCTCATCTTTCTCTTACCAACTTCCTAACACCCTCTATATCTTGTCTCTCTCTCTCATAACTTTCCTCCTATGTAACCCCCTGCAAAACAAGGGCAGTAAAATGCCTTGCTTGGGGGGAGATGATTATAAAAAAATGAATAGATAGATAGATAGATAGATAGATAGATAGATAGATAGATTCTCCAAGAATTTAAATGTAAAGTCAATAGTCATCTTCTATCTCACTACCATGCATCCTCTCTGTCATGCTCCTTTTTCCGTCCACTCCACTCTCATCAGTATTCTCATCCTTCTTTTACCCACTTCCTGATACCACTAATAACCAGTCACTTTTTTCTCATAACGTTCCTCCTATGTAACCTCCTTCAAAACAGTGACAATAAAATGCCTTGCTTGGGGCGATATGATTATAAGAAATAAAAAAGTATGCGGGTTTCTTCCTGGCTTCCTCGAAAAATACACACCTACTTCTTACTCCCTCTAACAGCGATAAACATGCAGATCACGTTTCACTGAGTGCATTTATATCGATATCATATTTCTGCAACGTAAGTGCAGTTACTTGAGTTGGGTGTTTATCTCGGAATTTATGCATATTCCAAAATATTAAAAAAAAAACATTAATTTTTTTTCTATGTCTCATAAGACTGCATTATTAGCTAACGAAACATTTGCACTTGGGTGATAACTCCAAATTTGTTGGAAGCAATTTGTTATGCACCCTCTCATTTCCGGGAAAATGGTGCTATATTGAAATATGTCTGCTTTGTATGAAAGATACCTCGCCAGAGTTCGTTACAGATTTGTGATAGATTTCCCATCATCCTCTGTTTAAAATATCTACTAAAGCTTCTCAGTGATACTCTATATCTGTTACTGTTTTCCTTATTTTCTCACCAGTGGGCCTTTTTCAAATATTTGGAATATCTATACCGCGGATATTGATATGCGTTGTGGTGCAGTGGTTATCGACCAAACACTACTGACTCGGCTGTCGATTAGTTGTCTTAGCACTAATGTCAACGATGGATATACTCCAAGGAATCGTAGAAAAAACTGACAAGTCTTACAGAAAGATGGCGGATATTGTTGGTCAGCCTTTCAACTGTCAGTCATGTCACAAGTCAAAGAAACAAACTGAGAAAAACAACACCAAGTAACGACGTATACGTGATCAGGGAAAGTGTGAAAGATCCTAGGAAGACATTATTCGTTTGTTGCACTTAATTTGCACAAGTGTATATCTAAATTTCTCGGGTGTAGTTTTATTATTATGGAAACTATTTACAATCACAGTATTGTCTTTATCTTTTTTGTTGCTATCCCTCTGTTTCGGCATTTACGCACATCTGCATTCATCAGATATATCGATTTTTCTAAATGTTATTATCTCCTAAAAAATTCTTACAATTCTGACAATCTATAAAAAGTTTTTATTTTATTTTAAGTAATAAGCAAAGGGTTGAATAAACCGTAAGAACCGAACCAGTAAACAAATTATTTCCTAACTTGTCGGTATTATTAAAAATATCTGGATATTTTTTTTAAATTTTAAACTGCAAGAAAACTGAATGCATGGTCATCAGCAAAAAGAGCAACCCAAAATGCTAAATACAGATCGGGAATATTAGAACCAAGCAAGTACAAAAATTTAAATACCTAGGAAGTGTTCTAACAGGAGGTGAAAAATGCAACACAGAGATCCGAAGGTGAATTGGCATGGTGAAGGATGCGTTCCAGAAGCAGATTAAAGTACTAACACACGAAAATTTCACTAGAAACGAAGAAGAGAGTGCTAGATTGCTATGTGATGTCAGTTCTTCAATACGGCAGTGAATGCTGGACAATATCATCGAAAATGAAGGAAAAACTTGAAGCATCTGAAATATGGTTCTACAGAATGATGCTGTGGATATCATGGATCGAACATGTGAGCAATGATGAGGTTTTGGAAAGAATGGAAACGAAAAGAAAATTAATGGTGAGTATCAGGAAGAGACAACTGAAGTTCCAGGGTCATGCAATGAGGAAGAAGGGTTTGGAGAACCTGATACTGACAGGCCAGATAGAAGGGAAAATGGACAGAGGAAGGCAGCGGATAACATATTTGAAGGGCCTGCGTAGGTAGATGACGGAATGGGGATTTCGTGGTGTAACAGGAGAAAGCATACTAAGAGCCAAACGTGGAAGGCCATGTTCGCCTACGTTCTGAAAAAATAGTGCACATAGAAGAAGAGAAGAATGTCTGTAACTTCAGTGATAAATAATATTGCCATTAATATTATATTTTTATATTAATAATACTTTTAAAAAAGGTAATTTCCACTATTTTCCTATAATAATATCCAATGTGTCAGAGAGGGCTTACAGCCATATCACAGGTTTTCAGGGTGTGCAATGTCGTGCTAATTCAATAACTAGAAGGGAGAGCATTGGAAAATATCAGGTTCTGTAAGCTTGGATGTTCGTTATTCGACTAGGTTAATGGTTGGTAGCTCAGAATGACAAATCAGAGAGCCGAGTTCAAATTCCAGTTCGGTCGTACATTCACTTGTGTAGAAATACCAATGTTATCACATTTGTTATCACACAAGGATATTTGTATGTCATGTCTTTCTCTACTAACACGCTTACTGGTAAGGAATAAAAAATATATTTTTTAGAATATGCTTAATACACATGTTTCTTTTAAACATGTTAGAAATTTAACTAGATTTTCATTTCTATTGAAATGCGTTTGGTCAGTCAGTCAAGTGCCATACTTTCGGCGATCATTTCTCGAAATAGACATGACTAACTGGGCAAAACATTATTCCGCTATAGGTTGCTATTGCTTTCTCCGGTAGATTGGTTGCTGATCAAGACTATAGAACCCAATCTGTCTTATTATTTAGCCCATAACTGGAAGGAAGAGATGGATTAATACCTTTCCTAAAGATATTTGTGCGTAAATGAATGCAAGTAGTTTAATTGAAATTGGAAGTGTATGCAATGGAATTCGAACTCGGCTCCCTGATTTGTTGTTCCGAGTCGATATCCACTGTACCACAACGCAGAATCCGTTTGGTAATGTTTGATTATCTTTATTCTTCTTTTTTCATATTCTTTCTGGTAATCGGCTATCATGAATTTCCAAAACTGTTTTGTCCTTCGTAATGCATAATAAATTTTATCGTTTTTCTGTAGTTCTTAATGCCTGTTCTGACATCAAATTACTGATGCTCATTGGGAATGTCATTCTTTGTTTTCGTTATCTCTTACCTTTACCTTACGAATGTGCGTTGTGGTGCTGTTGATATCGGCTCGGAACAAGAAATCGGAGAGCCGAGTTCGAATTCCATTGCATACACTTACACGAAAAAGCCTTAGGAAAGATATTACTGGGAAATTTATCTCTCCCGCTATAGATTAAATAACAGGACAGATTGGCAACCAGCCTACTACAGAAAATAATGGCAACCTACTGCGGGAAAACCTTCTGCCGAGTCAGTTATGTCTCTTCGAGACATGATCGCCCAAGCTTGTATCACGTATGGCACTTAACTGGCCCACTGACTGATTTCTGATTATTTGCCCCATAAATTTCAGCTAATTCATTCTGATTCTAAGTTTAAGTGTCCTATTCGCTTGCATTTTCTCAAAACTTTCCTCGTTTTTCAGATGTTCAATCAATGATATACACATCATCCGTTTGCAGAAACACATTTGTGCTACCTCAAGTCTTTTCCTAATTCTAAAGAGATTGTCAAGAATTCACTGTACTTATTTACATATTAGCAGTATAGCCCGGCGTTTCTCGGGTGTAATGAAAGCTTTAAAACTAATCCAAGGTCCTGGAGCTCAGACTCTTTGGCACGAAAGACTAAAAAGCAATAGTTGTTTCCAATTAAAGCGAAACCGTAGGCTGAAAGAAAAATGATGTATGTCAAATTTTGATTTCCTGGTATCGATATCAAATAAATTTTTTCGTCTTAAACTGAATTTTGAAAGCTAAATAAGTTCTCTGAGTAAATGGTATCATGGGTGAGACTAAGAACTACAATTATACCTACTTAGAACCAAACCCGAAGCAAAAATTAAAATAAAAGGGCTGAAAAAATACAGACATATAGGCAGATAAACAAACACACACCCAAACATCTTGCCTTTTATATATACATATTATCGATTTTCTGCACTATTGTAAGAACTGCAACCTTGAAACCTGAATATCATTTCTTATGTCTTTGTCTATGAGTGTATCAAATTTGATTAAAATCGGACCACTCCTTCTATAACCCGATTTTATTGATTATCGATTTTCGATATTTATTGGGGGTACTTCGACACAAAACCTAGCTAAGAACAGTTGCAGACGCTTATAGTACAACTGTGTAAATTTTCAAGAAAATCGATTCACCCGTTTTGGAGTCTATAGGTAGCAGACACACACACACACATATACACACACACAGACAAAGTTCCATTTTTAAATAGGTTTAGATCTGTAAGAAAAATATGGAATCACTACACTTCAAGAATTTTCTTTAGATCTTTTTAATTAGAAGAAAAGAAAACTACCTACATATAAACACACAATATTATTTATTTAATAGTTGTACATTCTACATAAAGAGAAATGTTATGAAATAATGGTAATGACAAAATTATGAAATTGTAATTTTTATTGCTAAAACAAATACCAGCAGAGAACAAATCGGTCTACATTTAGAGATCTTAACATGTGGTTGAAAATACCTAATCGAAGAGAAATGGAGCAATTGATCTAATAGAATGTATCGCAAAACTCAATCAAGAAGACATTCTACAGTGAACTGTGTTTAAAAACGTTAGCAGTTCGTTGTCAAATGTCTTAAATGTGATGCAGATATAAAGGAAATGCGATGTTTAAAAATGGAATACGTCTGTATAGAAAAGTTAAAAGAATTTGACTTGAAAATAGAAATTGTAAAAAAGAAATTTAAAAAATGAATAGAAATAGAAGTCATTAGTTTCTGCCAAAATTGTAAATTCGGCTAAATTAAATGAGATTTACATACAGAAAAGACAAACGAAAATCACCATTAATACAAAGAGACGAAAACATGTTTAAAGTTTGTTAAAAAGAAATAATCCTAGGCTATGGATTATTCAATGAAAGCAATGACGATGAGTCAAGAACCTACTTTGAACAAAGCTATGATTATGGAACATTTGTCTGATGTCATTCAAATGAAACATGTAAAGATGGATGCGTTAAGGAAACATGAAGATTCCCTGGTTATCCCTTACATTTTGTTGGTTGACAAATACATGAACAATCAATGCACATGTATACATTGAAACGCTGGATTTCTTTCTCATTCCACTTATAAAAAGTTCTTTGATAATGATTACCATTTTTCAGGAAAATAACACATATTCTTGCAAAACAATGGAATTAGTTTTCTTTAGAAGAAAGTACATAAAATCTATGCCATTACCAACAAACAGTCCAGTTGTAAAAACCCACACATAAGTCGGACTAAACAAAAAATATTAATAACAATTCTGAAAAATTGAATAATTTTCATAATAAATATTGATTTAATCTCTTGAAATTCGTGCTCGGAAAAGTTAAAGATGGCATAAAAGCTGGATGGAATCGTAATTAATAATAATTGTAATTTTTGTAGATGCCTTACATAATTCTTTACTCAACATCAAGTCATTCCATAATATATCCTAAGCAGCTAGGAAAAATATTCCATCGATCAGAACAAACGATAACTGGACGCGGTGGTGTCTGGTAAATACGGTTTTGTGCAGGGAAATAGGACCTCGAATTTAAGCGTTTTCGGATTTTTACTCGTTTTGCAATATGTGGCTTAGCGTTGTCATGTTAGTCAAGCGGCCGTTTTTCTTTAATGCTCGGCTCGGGCACATCAGTTGTAGTCGATAACGATCACTCGTGATGGTTTTCGTCAGTTTACGTAGCTGATAATAAACTACACACAGTCAGTTCCACCAAATGTAGATCTACTTTTCATCGCCGGTTAAGATAAGATGTACTTGTTTTGAATTATTTCTGATGCTTTGAAACCTTTCGATACGGTTGTGCGATTTACTTCTAATGATTCTGAAATTTCAGTTTGCGCTTAACATGTCTTCATGAAGTTATCCCTCCAAATTTTCGTCTTCACACAATTTTGGTACGCGAGAAATTTCTTTATCATCAACATCAAAATCATTATCTGTGAGGCGTCTAAACCAATCTCTGCGTGTTGTTTCCGACAGAGCATTGTTGCCATAAGTCTTAACAAGAATTATGTATGCGTCAGCTGCAGATTTTTTTCAATAAATTAGTGCAGTAAAATTCCCCACAAATACATTTTCTTTGGCATGAAATCTGACATGTTTAACGTTAGAAAAACAAAGTTGTTACACTTTGGTAAAATACCAAACACTGGATTTATACATTTGCTTATATACATCCTTATAAATGCGTTACTATCTGAACTACACACATGCAGTTCTAGGAATTCTATCCGTCGGAAAACAGTGAGAACTTATTCAAGGCCCTAATAATTAAAAATGCTTTGTCTCTTGTCTTTGATAAGAACAATTTTTTTTAATCGTATCACTCCGAGCAAGGCGGTAACGCCACTGATGTGAAGGCGGTTACATAAGAGTAAAAAGATTAGGTAAAAGAGAGTGAAGAGAAAGACGAACCAGGTAGAAAGAAGCAAGAGAAGGATGAGAATACAGGTGTGATGACAGTGGCAAAGGTGGTAAGAAATTAAAGATATACAGGGTGGTGAAGAAAGAACTAAAGTCAAGTGGTCAATAGATAAATGTTGACATTGCATTTAAATTCCGAGAAGTTGTAGCCGTTAGGAATGCAACAATATGGAAGCGACTTCCACAAGCGGAAAATGCGAGAAAAGAAGCTGGTGGAGTAGAATTGTTGTCTGCCATTGGTTGATCTAAATGTGAATGTGTGAGACCCAGTTGCCAGTCTGGTTGCGCGAGTAAACACCTGTTGCAGAGGCACCAGTGATTTAGATTCATTGGAGCAGAAGCCATGAAAATATTTATAGAACAGACAAAAGGAAGCCACATCCAGTCGGTGAGTAAGTGGCTGGTGTCGAGCCACCAAATCGGTACCTATCATATTCCTGATTTTCCTTTGGAGCCTGTCAAGAACACTGAGATGAACAGCAGGGGCGCCTGACCATATATGGCAGCAGTACTCCATGCACGGACGAATTTACAGATAAATGAAAAAGAAACTGTGGTAAATTTCCCCTTGATTTTCACACATAGTAGTGGCCAATTTCCGTGTATCACTTGGCAGCCCCCCCCTATTATTTGAGAAAGGTTTTCAGTTTAGTTGCTCGCGAATTACAAACATAACACTTGTTTCATTTAATGAGACAAAATTAAACTCATAGTTTGAGAAGTAGATCTCATCAATTATTTTTCAGAATATCGCCCCGAGCAAGGCATTTTACTGCCACTGTTTTGCAGGGGGTTACATAGGAGGAAAGTTATGAGAAAGAGTGACAGGTTATAGGGGGTGTTAGGAAGATGATGAGAGTGGAGTGTACGGAGAAAGAAGCATGAGAGAGAGAGGATGCAAGTCAGTGAGATAAGAGATGACTATTAACTTTACATTTAAATTTATAGAAATTATAGCTGTCGGAGAAGAAATTATAAGAAAGGGAATTCTACGCGTGGAAAGTGCGTGGAAAGAAGCTGTTTATGTTTATATTTTATTGGTTTCACAGTAAAAGAGTGTGACCTAGTTGCTAATCTTGTGGCTCAAGTACATTCATATAGAGGGAGCACCAGTGTGCTTAGTTATCGGAGTAGAATTTGTAGCAAAGACACAGGGGAGCCACATTACGCCGGCGAGAAAAATAGGTCTGTCTATGCTCCTGAATACACTCAGGTTTAGTATTTTCAAAATATTTATTTGAAGAAGAGTTGGAGAATATAACGTAGATGTATCGAATGAAAAGATGTAAAAGAATGTAAGGAAAAATACTTTGTAAATTATAAAAATATCACAAACATAAAACATCATCTGTTGTGCTACTAACATTATCATGATCCCTAATATCATTTGTTGTTGCTGATCATGGTTCTCCACAACAGCCTATCCTTTTTATCTCTTAGTAAAGTTTGATTTGTTACATTTTTTCTTCTCGCTATATCATTCATTCACCAAACTCACTAAGAAGATTAATCAGTTTTTTATCTCTGGGATCTTTCTTTAAAAAGATATTATCGTATAATATTTCAACTTGTCCCTTCCTTAGTTAATTAGTTACTTAGTTCGTCCGTCCGTTACGCCAATCAAGAAAGATAACATACATACTCTCTACACGAGCTTTTCCTTCCCCTCTATCTTTTCATAATCTACTCTCCTCAGCCTTTCTCTCACCTTTGCCAAACGGAAGGGTGGTAGAGAGTGAGAGTAGGAGGAGAGAGCCTATAGTATTACCGTATCAGTAGCAACTTAACCTGGTGGTAGTAGCAGTCATTGTGTGTGACACGAGCTTTTTCTTCCTCTCTATCTTTTTACTCTCCTCGGCCTTTCTCTTACCTTTGCCAAACGAGAGGGTAGTAAAAAGTGAGAGTGTGGGAGAGAGCCTCTAGCATTACCGTAGCAGTAAAAGCTTAAGCTGTTGGTTGTAGTGTTAATTATGTGAGTGTATAAGTGTGTGTACTGTACAATATAGTAAAAATAGGTAGGTTTGTTGTCGTATCCCGCGACATAATAACGATATTTCTGGCCTCTACACCCTTGGCTAATACTCAGTTGGTCTTTTCTGTTTACAATGGACACAGAAGCCATGATCTTTTAGTAATAAAAAATACATTTTCTCTTTCAAAATCTTTCACAAAATAGCGTACAATGTTTTGGTTATGGTCTGTGCATACGCCGCTTAATATAATATAAGATTACAGTAAAGTAGCTTCTATGGAAATTATTTTTATAGATATTTTAATAAAATTACACTCTGTGTTATCGTTATTTTATAATCCAATACCTTTATGTTTCAAGACGTTACTATCATATGTGGTATGACAAAGTAAAATTTTTCCAGGAAATCATAATTATCCTTCCGTGGATATTCCACGGGTTCCGCTGGGGAATATTAATTTCCCAAGACCATCTTTCCTCACAATGTCTGATGTTAACTCTTTTTCATTTAGTTTCCATGTTTTATAGGAATAAATTCGCTGCTGACATCTTATGCCCATGCTTATCTCCGTATATCTCTGTAGAATCTCACTCGCTTTTTCCCTTCTGATCTTTAAGGAATGTTTAACACACAGATATGCCGTACACAAAAAAATGATTCTTCGGAATTATCCTTTCGCAAAAATGTGCAGAGCAAAATAAATTTTCAGGTTGATTATTTAAGTTCGCTTCTTTTAAAAGGTTATTTTACCGATGATGAAAAAGCAAACGTTAGCATTAATTAATAACCAAAATAAATAACGTCTCTTCCGAGAAAATTTCTGAGAGAAATTATGGCATAGAATTTTGTTTATATAACAAAAATCTCTACTGCTACCAATATTCTAAAACATTAGTTTGACAAATCGATATAGCACATTTTTACAGTGTTTTATTATTTGTTCCTGCTGATAACAGAATTGTTGCATATGCGACCTGCCAGTCTGCAATGTAGTTTCTTTTTATGCTAATAACAACAGAATCACATAAAATTATTCGTTGCACCACTGAGAATTCCCGTTTTGAGGAAGCAGTATTTTTGCTGATAAGCCTATCAATTCGAAAATGTTTTGCTGATATAAACTGATAAAAGCATACCATATTTTCTCCACCTTTATATTCCTTCTAACGTTTTTGCCGAAGCTCATATTGAAGCGTTCTTTACTGCTGTCCGTATTTAAGAGAGTAGCTACCATAGCATTTTTGTTATTGTTCATGCAATCATCGTAAAAGACATATGGATCTACGAACCTTTAAAAATTATTTGAAAGCTTAAAAATTAATATGAATATTTTTTAATTCCAATAAGACCCTCTCTAATTGCACTCCAGCAGGTGGCCACTTCAATCGGCGAAAACCTAGGAAAATCAGCCAAATTGCTGCAAAACTCTATCACAAAAACAAAGCTTCTTGGTAAACCGGCTCTCGAAATGTCACCAAATAACTTCACATATGTCCGTGGTCAACTTCAAAGTACGTCCATGTTGTTTTCCCTTATTACTGTTCATTTGCTTTGTATTTCTTGTTTGCTTGCTTTGTATTATTTTTGGCTCTGTTTTTTTTTTATTTTTCTTGCTACTGTAATTATTAGGTTATCCCTAAAGTTCGTAAACACTTGCGAAATGGGTCTATCTGGTCCAGCACAATCGAGACAAGCGATGGGTTCAGAAAGGGCAAGAGACAGCGTTGGTTCCAAAACAAGATCGATTCAGCAAGAAAGTCATGTTGTGCGTTTAGTGGAACTTTGAAGGAATCGTGCATTTCGAGTTGGTTCCGAATGGTCGTGCCATCACTGCCGAACTTTACTGTCAGCGACTTGAGTAGGTCTACGAAAAGTTGAAGAAAAAGTACCCGGTTCTGATCAACTGAAAGCGCGCTTTGATGCAGCAGGACAATGCCAAGCCACACACCGCCAGGAAGACCAAAGTCAAGTTTGAAGAGCTGGACGGCGTTGAGGTTCTAACAGATCCAGCCTACAGTCATGGCTGTGCTCCATCAGATTAAGGCTTTTTCCGCTCAATGCAACACTTTCTGAAGGGCCGCCGATTCGACTCGTTTGATGAAGTCGAAGAATCGTGTCAAGAATTATTTGATTCGAAGCCGGCTGAATGGTACTTTAACCAGATCCGAAAGCTTGCAGATCGATGGCAGAAAATCTTGGAAAATGATGGTCTTTATTTTGAGCAATAATTTTTGTTGTTTCTGCCAGTAAAATTTCAATTTTTGCAAGTGTTTTCTGGTAAGCTTAGATTCATTGGCGAGTAAAATTTAAATTTTTTGCAAGTGTTTACGAACTTCTGGGACAACCTAATATTTATTGCAAAACGTGTTAATTCTGTTTGTTGGCCAGTTTTGACATTCATTTACATTTATGTCGTGGACTCGGTGAAGAGTCCAGCAAAGAACAATAGAACAACCAAAATAGGAAATAACGATATATATATATATATATAATACGTGGAGCTCTGTTAGTAGAACGAATAAATACGGATTAGGTAGTAATACTATAACTGGGACTGGCAATAGTCGTACTGTAGCAGTCTTGGCTATTTATCGCTTTCCGTTGATTTGCTGATCTCCTGCGGATCTCTCACTCTGATCTGCCACCTCTTATGAGGGGAGGTATATGTAGTTGTAAGAAGAGTTCAATCCGTTGTAATGGGGGATGCTTCTTCTTCTTCTTCTTCTTCTTCTTCTTCTTCTTCTTCTATGTGCCCTGTTCCTTCAGGACATAGGCGGTCATGGCTTTCCACGTTTCCCTATACCTGGTGACTCTTAGCACGCCCTCTTCTGATACATGCAACCCTTGTTCTATCATCCACCTGATTAGGTTCTTCAAATATGTTATCCATTGCTTTCCCCTGTCGCTTTTTCCTTTTATCTGGCCTGTTAGTATCAGGTTCTCTATGCCCTCCTTTCATTGCATGTCCCAGGAACTTCAGCTGTCTCTTCCTGGTGCTCATTATTAATTTCCTTTTGTTTCCATCATTTCTAAGACCTCATCATTGCTCACATGCTCGATCTATGATATTCGCAGCATCATTTCTGTAGAACCACATTTCAGTTGCTTTAAGTTTTTCCTTTGTCTTTGATGATGTTGTCCAGCATTCACTGCCATATTGAAGAACGGGCAACAAATAGCAATCCAGTACTCTCTTTCTTGTTTCTAGTAAATTGTCCTGTTTCTTAATACTTTATTCAACTTCTGGAATGCTTCCTTCGCCACGCCAATTCTTCTTCGGATCTCTGTGTCGCACTTTCCGTCTTCTGTTATAACGCTTCCTTGGTACTTACATTTTTGTACTTGCTTGATTCTAATATCCCCGACCTGTATTTGAGCTGCCCTTTTTAACAAAGGTCTCTCATTCTACAGACGTTAATTACGAATCAGATATAATCGTTTAGAAAAGAAGTACATTTGCATCATTTTCCTAGTAACCCAATTATACTTTCTCATATAAAACTTCTTTTATGGTTAGAAACTTTATCATTCACCAACACTAATTTTGAGAACTATTAATTTACAACTTAGAGACACCAAATTATACTAGTACAAACATTCCAATATGTAAGAGGTGATTTAAAATAGGTCGAAAAATGAGGTATCGAAATTCAAATGCGCATGGAGATAGCAATAATGCCTTACAAATGTTAAGCAAAGTATTAAGAAACAGAAAATGAGAATGAAAAAAGGAGTACTAAACTGTTATGTAATGGTATTCCGATTTTATGGTAGTAAATGCTATGTAATCTTCTTACAGATAGAAAATCTATATGTGACAAGAGAAATTTGATTCTTAAGAAAGATGTTGAGATGAAAATGAACTGAACATAACGAGCAATGTTAAAGTTTTAAACAAAATGAAAACAAAAAGAACGTTCGTTTGTAGGACCGGGTGAGAAAATTGAAACTTTTAAGGAATAAAATGAGCAAGGAGAACTTGGAAAATTTGACACTCATAAGATATTTTGAAGGCGTGGAGGAAAGCAGCGCATGAATTACGTAATACGATTATATAAATGATTCACAGAAATGGGATTAAGAATAACAGAACAAGACAAACTTTGCCAAGGGCTACAAAAACAGGAAGTTGTGGAGAGATATGATCTTCCATGACCTGAATAGATACAGAATATGAAAGAATAAAGCTTAATTTACGTCTTTTAAGCGTCGATGTCAATGTTATCTCTTACGCAAAATATGTTATTATACAGTATTGTGCAAAAGTATTAGGACAAGAACTATTTTATCTTTTATGAGGCATAAAAATAAAGTTTAAAATCACCCATGTCTTAACACTTTTACACACTACCGATAGTGTGCACAAGTATTAGGACAGGGGAGATTTTTCTAAAAACCTCACTCAAATTCAAATATAGTGTAAATAATCAAACGTTTGTAAGAATTGTTTAACTAAAAATGAAGAGGAAAGAAGGCTTCGGAATATTAATTGGCCTCCACAAAGCTCTGATTTCAATCTTATTGAACATCTATGGGATATTTTGGATAAAAAAAAATTGATAAATCTAATGTTACTTTGCAAGACACATTTTGGGAACAAATACAAGCTGCTTGGTAGGAAGTACCATTAGATACTTTGAAGAAACATGTGATATCAATGCCTGACAAAATGAAGGCTGTGATCAAAGCAAAAGGCTATTATACTAAATATTAAATTTATTTTGTAACAACTATATTTTCTTGTTAAAGCATTTTTGAGTACATCAAATAAAATTACTTTAATTAAATTGTGTATTTTCTGTCAATATGCCTCATAAAAGATAAAATAGTTCTTGTCCTAATACATTTGCACATTACTGTATAATAAAAGACCTTGATTTTGATCATTAACTAACACTAGGATTTTTGAGGAGACAATGTATGCCATTTTGAATATATTTTCTTTATTCCTTTCTATTTAAATCGTTTTTTTTTTATAATTTGAGAATTTGTCGTCAAAATATACTTGTAATTTTGCAAATACATTTTGGTACAATTTCAGTTTGGTAACAGTTATACGACGGATATCATGAAATGAGCATGTGAGAAACGATGAGGTGTTGGAAGGAATGGAAACGAAAAGGAAATTAATATTGAGCATCAGGAAGAGACAACTGAAGTTCATGAGACATACAATGAGGAAGGAGGGCTTAGAGAACATGAGACTAGCAGGCCAGATAGAGGAGAAAAGAATCAGGGGAAAGCAGCGGATAATATATTTGAAGGGCCTGAGCAGGTGAATAACAGAACGGGAGCTGCGAGATATTACAGAAGAAAACGTGCTAAGAGCCACCAGACAGAGGGAGACGTGGATGGCCATGATCGCCTACGCCCTGAAAGGACAATGCACATAGAAGAAGAATAGTTTCATAATTTTATTTGCACTTAAACATAATAAATAGAATTGGAATATTACTTATCAATCAAACCTTGTAATTCTGAAGAGAAAAATATTGAATTACAATCTGACACCGCTTTCATTATTACATAAGTTCTCAAATGTTTAGTAAGATTACTGTTCTTACTTATTAATCAACTAGTAGAAATTTGAAGAAAATATGTACTTAATTTTTATAAAGGTTTCAGTATTCAATCTGTGCTAACACCTATTCTATAGTATCAGTTACCTTACTTACCAATTAACATAATTTTGATTCCAGTACTATTATTCATTATAGTCTGCACATCCTGCGCATATATAAATCTACCATCCGTCCGTGTATTGAATACTGCTGCCACATCTGGTCGGGTGACCCTGCTATTCTCCTCGGGGTTCTTGACAAAATACAACGGAGAGTCTGTAATGTGATCGATACCGACTTGGCAGATCACCTGCAGTCACTCTCTCACCGGCGTGACGTGGCTTCCCTGTGCCTCTTCTATAAATACTTTCACGGCTTCTGCTCCGATGGACTTAGATCACTGGTGCCCCCTAGGTACTAATTTGCACGAGATACTAGATTAGCAACTAGGTCCCACCCTTTTATCGTGCAACCGATAAAATGTAACCGCAATTTCTACTCCAACAGCTTCTTTTCTCGCACTTACTGACTGTGGAATTCCATTCCACCTGATTGCTTTCCCGACAGCTACATTCTCTAGGAGTTTAAATTTAAGGTCAATAGACACCTCCTCACACACTAACTCGCATCCATTCTCTCAAACACCCTTCTCATCTGCCCAACCCTCAGTCTCAGTATCCTTACCCGTCTATCACTCTCCATCTGATATTGTCTATATCTAACCACTCGTTCTTATCACTTTCCATATGTAACCCTCTGCGCAATAGTGGCAGTGGAATGCCTTGATTGGGGTGAAATATTTAAAAAAATATCTCCTTTATTTGTCATACTCAGTCTCTCTATGTCTGCACATTTGTTGTTGAGCCGTTCTTCTTTAGCCTGTTTGCATTTATTTCTTATTTTCTTGTGTAGTTTTCATTATTCTGGTTCATGTCTTGGCATTGTTTTCTGTCTCATTTGCATTATGCAATAAATATCTTTTGTGATCCAATCTTTATTTTTTCTACGCCAGTTTTTTTTTTACATGATATCGTTTGCTGATGTCATTAATGCTTCTCTTAGTCTGTCTAAAAAAAAGTCTAAAACATGTTTTATATGACTGAAGATGTTACAGATGACAACAACTTCGTACTCAAATAACTGCAAGAACCACTTTTTTATATAATTTAATACACGTTTTACTTCACTGCTGTTGTGGTTTTCACTTCACATGATTTGACTGATTTTAATAATCTGCTCAATCAGAAAAGTTGCATTAGTTGCAAAGACTGGTGTCTGGAATTTAACTTTGCAATTTTCTTTTTCTTGAACTCTTCCCAAAAAATAACAAACAAGACCTTTGAATATTTATAAGCTTCTCAATACTTTTAGATTTAAACAGAAAAAAAGTAGCAATTCAAAACTTGTATATTGGATGCATGGCTGATAAACCAGGTCGGCTTTTTGATTGAGTTGACCTGCTTTGGAGTTGAAGTCTCTGTCAATTTCCCATCGGTAACTCTGGTCTTTGTTCAGGCTCATATCAAAGCCGATGTTTAAAAGGCTAATGGTCGAATTAAACAAGCTACCTCACTTGAATGATTGGCGTAATACAATATTTTGGCAAAGTTCAACTTAGGACCAGGCCAAAAGAATGGTGCGTCAAATGGCCATTTTTTTCTTTTTGACACCGCTGATAGCGTATACGTCATTGTAAATTTTTAGTGATGTTTTAAAAAATATTTTAACATTTTGCCAAAACTATTACATATAACTAAATTTATTATTTTTTCTTGAATAGACAAAAAATATTTAAAAGCAATTTTTTATTAGATCATAAAAAAATAGTTTTACAAGAATACAGAATTTAATCTGTGAGCAATATATTATTTGTCTATATTTCTGAGATGAAGTTAACTATTTACATTGTTGGGACTGTTTTCCTTATCGTAATTGCCATATTCACTACGTTTCGATCATTGAACGCTCCGACCTTCTTCAGGTGGCAGGATCACTAAAACATCTGGAACTAGTCTGATTGATTGTTTTAGTTCAGTGATCGAAATAAATTGAAACGTTCTAATCACATAAAGAAACTCGGAACGTCCAACTACCGAAACGTCGACATAATGGAAATAAAGATGAGGACAACAGTCTGAACAATGTAAATTATGTAAATAGTAAATTATTTATTGACAATATAAAAGATATCCTTACAGTGAAATATAAGAATACTTTTATATCAAGGACATTATAAAAAAAAAAGTATGTGAAAAGACTAAAACTAAATGTACCATATCATAAAGCTGGTCTTGTTATGGTTTCATTTTAATAAAACCATAATCTGACCGGCCTTTTTTCTAAAAAATACCTTTTTAAAGCAACTGGCGTCAAGAGAAAAACATTCTTTTGAAACAGTAGGTTTATTCGTTTTTTGTTTTGTTTTGTTTTGTTTTTGTTTTTACGTGATCCTAAGTTAAAATTTATCAAAATTTTTTTATATATTTTATCTCCTCTTTCCCTTTCTGTGAATTACTTCATGGTGTTAATTTTGGGTCAACTGATCCTACTGCACAGTCAAAAACAAAAGGAAACCACGCTCATGAATAAAATTAAAAATATGACATGTCCACAATTTAGTCATCGCCCCTAACGTCTATATATATATATATATATATATATATATATATATAGTTTTGGGCAGCACATGAATTTATACATATATATATATCGAGTCTGGTTTATGTAGCAATCGGAGTCTAACCGTACTGATGAGCTGTGATACAGCGAAACAGATCAGTTTGCGGATGACAATATATATATATAAATATATATATACATATTAAAGTTTTTAGACATTAAATTAACTGTAGAGTTCTTCAAGAATCAAAATAATATATACTACCAGCCATAATTATTAGGCAACCCCATTTTTCAAAACATTTATGTATTTCATACTAATTTTAGTATTTATTGCAAATGTGATGATTCTAAATGAAAATAAAATGGTTATTTTGTTAATAATTGTTATTATGCATCAAATTAATTTCTAAATATTTAATAATTACCTATATTATTATATTTAATAATTACCTATATTATTATATTTAATAATTACCTATATTGTTCTGGTGTCCAGTTTTCGTGCTCACTTCCCCATTCCTTCTTATTGACAGGTCAAAGCAAAAGCTTCCTAGCTGCCTAGTAAATTTTGCAAAGTAATAATAACAAAAGAACCATTATATTTTCATTTTGAATTATCCACTTGGCAATAAATACGAAAAAGTGTATGAAATACATAAAAAAGGGTAATTATGGCTGGTAGTGTATATATTGCAAGTTTGTGTGTATTAAATTGACTCCAACGCCCTTATTCAAAACAGTTACTTCGAGTTACCAATCTCAAGTTCAGTATCAAATGCCGTTCAGGTAATCAATTAAATTTCTCGAACCTTTTCTTAGAAGTCACACTGTGCCATCTTGCACCGAATGCGTGACTTGATCAGCAGGAAGCTGAGGCAAACGACAGCTGCCTTTCGTGTGTCTTACCATCAGTCCATAAACTGTATTGGTTGAAAATGTTATGAAATTATCATCACGATTACCAATACGAATAATAACAATAATTTGGTGGGGAAATTAATAATCATTTAGTGATACATGTCTTACTAATTATCATGGAAGGTCTTTCTAATTTTGATCTTAACACTTAACAACGCGAGCAAACACTATCTTCTTTTCTCAAAGATATTCTGGTTCTGTTCCAAACTACACAATGTTGGCTTAGAAGGTATCCATCGCTATCACAAAAACCACACTATCTCTCACTTAAATGTAAAGCATTCTTGCTTAGTTATAAAATAATTATTATGTTCTATATCATTAAGTACTTGTTTTTATTTCTGAGATGAGGTAGTATTTACAATATGTACATTAATCGGACTATTTTCCTCATTTTTGTTGCCATTTTTACGACGTTTATACTCTCTGGCCTTCTTCAGCTGCTTAAGGACACATGACCAGGTGGATATAGACGTTCGTTAGTTCCTAACTTGACTGTTAGAGTTGTGAGTTCAATATCAGGCTACAGCAGTGGTGAACAAGTAAGCTGTAGAGTTAGAGGGAGATGACTCCTAACATGTCTTCTAATCGAGAATTTACGCAATGAATGAGGATGATATACCCCAGTGATTGTCATAAAAGGTTCGGTTTGAAATTCCTAGCACCCGAAAAAGACCGGAGCGTACAACGACCGAAACGTCGTACAAATGGCAACAACGATCAGGACTATAGTCCGAATAATATAAATACTGATCTTTCAGTATATGAGAAAAAATTCAATAACAAAAATCTAGACAAAGATGCATGTACTCATCGGATTTATTTTACTCAAAACATGGGATATGTAGTTGGCATTTTATCAGCGTTAGACTTCGAAAAATGAAATAAATACGAGATACGCTACTTGTATAATACTGTTTACTTGTATAAGGCCCAAAGTTCACGCGAGATTATAACACGGTTAAAGGCACAGTTTATGGGAAATGCGAGTAAGATTAACATAGGGATTAACATAGGGATTAACATAGGGATTAACATAGACTTGAACAGGTTAAGGTTTATGACTCTATTATTTTCAAACTTCTGTTCCCGTACGATCACCGAATTTAAATAACGTCGAGTCTGCTCAGTATGTAGATATGTGACTGATTAGGAATACATGGTGCTATAAGCTTTGATGTGTGGGTATCCTAATGAATAATGACTTGAAGTTTTTGATATATTTACGACCACTCCACATCAGCGGATGCCTGAGGCAGATGTGGCACAAGACAAAATAAAGTGGGAAATCCGAGCCCTTAAGCTCGGGCGGAGACGAGACAAGACTGTACTCATTGGGGGACCCTCGTCTGGGTTACTCTCCACCCGAATAAAGAGAGTCCGACAAAATCAAATGACCAAATTAGCGTTATCGATTGAAGAGCCGAGTTTCGATTTCACACGATTTCGTTATATTTACTTCCGCGCAAATAATTTGGGGAAAGGCATGAATCCACCTTCTTTCCTTCAGGCTATAAGTTAATTCACAAGATTTGTATCGCTAAATTGTTATTCAGACAATTAAGTGCCATACGTGATACACCCTTGGGCGATCATGTCTCGAAAGAGGCATGACTGACTAGGCAGAAAATCATCCCGCAGTAGGTTGCCATTACATTCTACAGTAGCCTGGTTGCCTGCCAAGGCTATATAACCCAATCTGTCCGGTTATTTAACCCATAACTGGAGGGAAGAGACGGATTAAAACCTTTCCAATGGTTCTTGCGCGTAAGTGAATGCAGGGAATTCAACTGGAATTCGAATCCAGTTGAAATTTTGTGTGTGCAGTGTTATCGGCTCAGAACGAAAAATCGAGGAACCGAGTTTGAATGCCATTTGAACCCCTTACATTCACTTACGCGTAAATCCCTCTGGGAAAGGTATTAATCCGTCATTGATTAAATAACAGGACAGATTGAGTCCTATAGACTTGGCTGGCAACTAGTCCACCGCAGAAAGTAATGGCATCCTACTGCGGGATAATCTTCTGCGCAGTCAGTCATGTCTCTTTCAAGACATGATTGCCTAAAGCATGTATCACGTATTGCACTTAACTAACTGACTGAATATAATAGTGGAAATCCTGAATAAAGTTTCTACTGGTCACAAATTTGGGGATGGGTTTCTATTGTTAGGAAGTAATAAACTGATCCCACGAATTACTACTTAATAATATAATACATCTCTACCCTCTCTAGCTATGAGTCAAATAACTGGACAAATTGAGTTTTTTAGTTTTGGCTGGCAACCAGTCTACTGCAGAAAGCAATGACAACCTACTGTGGGATAATCTCCCCAGTCAGTCATGTTTATTTCAAGACCTGATCGCTCAAAGCGTGTATCACGTATGGAACTTAACTGATTGAAATTTTTATTATGTCCCCCAAATATACTTACAATCTAAAACAAATATTTTCTTGTTTTAAATTACCTGCAAAAGGTTAATAAACAACAGAAAAAAAATCTTTTCTGCAATTTAAGCTCGTAGGGATCGGAGAAGAATACTCACGTGAGTCGGTTCCCGAAAACAAAAGCACGTGATAAGCTGCTCGGATAGAACTTATATCTCAACAATTAAATATAAAGGGAACGAAGGTGGTTCGCTACAGTATGCGAGACATGCTGCATCTTAGCCATTAAAGTTAGAACTGGTGGAACTAAGGAATGTAGTTTGTCTGAACATTTTACATTGAAATAGCAATAATGCGTCTGTGAGCAAAGAAAAGAAGATAAAAAGACTAACACTACGGAGACCGCTCAAGGTGTGTGGCATCTCTTAGGGAAGTCAGAATCTATTAAGTACAGAAAATTAACTTTGTTCGTATTGTAGTAACAATTTAAAATTTAACACACAAAACCAGTATACGAAAAGAAGCTGTGAAGGTCGACTTCTGAAAACTGTGCAAATCATTAAGAGAGAAAAAAATATTTGCAAAAATACCGAACCACAACTTAATATATAATTTCCCGCGTATCAATAAATACATATCTTCTTCTTCTTCTTCTTCTTCTTCTTCTTCTTCTTCTTCTTCTTCTATGCGCCTTGTCCCTTCAGGACGTAGGCGACCATGGACTTCCACGTTTCCCTATCCCTGGTGGCTCTGAGCACGCCCTCTCCTATTACAACATACAATCCTGGTTCCGTCATCCACCTGATCAGGTCCTTCAAATATGTTATCCGTTGCTTTCCACTGTCTCTTTTTCCCTCTATCTGGCCTGTTAGTATCAGATTCTCTAAGCCCTCCTTCCTCATTGTGTGTCCCAGGGAATTCAGCTGTCGCTTTCTGATTCTCAGTATTAATATCTTTTTTGTTTCCATCATTTCCAAGACCTTATCATTGCTCAGATGGTCGATCCATGATATTCGCAGCATCCTTCTGTAGAACCACATTTCAGTTGCTTCAAGTTTTCTCTTCATCTTTGATGGTATTTTACAGCATTCACTGCCATATTGAAGGAAGGACAGCAGGTAGCAATCCAGTACTCTCTTCCTAGATTCTAGCGAAATCGTTCTGTTTCTTAATACTCTTCTCAGCTCCTGGAATGCATCCTTGTGCTTTTGGATCTCAGGAATTTAAATGTATAGAAACTGCTGTGGTCACAAAGTGTGGGGTCAGTTTATATATTGATTGTAATATGCAACTGATCCCCCAATTTATGTCCAGTATGCTTCTGTAGAACCACATTTCAGTTGCTTCAAGTTTCTCCTTCATCTTTGATGGTACTGTCCAGCATTCACTGCCATATTGAAGGATGGACAGCACGTAGCAAACCAGTACTCTCTTCCTAGATTCTAGCGTATTGATTTCCACAAGATTAGAAGATTTGAAGCAAAAATATTTTTGAGAGGACATGTGAAGTATGAGAAAGATTTAAGAAACAAAAGGTCAATTATTTGCATAAATAAAAAAGAGTACACTTTTTGAAACCCATGAGTTCGATCCTCCATATAAAGTTTCAGTCTAGTTTCCTATGGAAAGATTACCGTACTAATGTGGTTAACAATCGTGTCTTTTAAGACCTTGTTAGTTACATTGTGCTTGATTTTCTTTGCTAGGTCTATGTGCCATTATTTTTGAACTGTCGACAATTATCCAGCTCCTTGACAACTTAACTCAGCCTGCAAGAATGTATAATGTCAATAAAGCAATTCTCAGAGAATAATCACGGAAGCGAAAAACCAGATGGTTTGATCTATGGAAAATGATCTTCATTCACTAATATTCCGTTTATTTATTTGCTATCAATATAAAGGGAGTTTCCAATATTTACCGTGATCGAATTACGATATCAGATGAAGTCCATCCACGCTGAAAAGAAATAAAAATAATAAAATGTTTTGAAATGACAAAGTATTCCAGCAATACCAATTAATTTTGGATATTACTAAAATGGCCGAAAAGGCAGAAGTGAACTTACGTAAATGTTAGCAAATTAGATTTGGCATCGAATTCATATGAAGATAAAAGGAATCATATGAATTACATTTACTCGTAGAAGACACGTGAGCAACGAGATCGTTCTAAAGAAAATCAGAAGTAGAATGTTACTTGTATATTTTGTTACATACTATGAGGAAAGAGAATTTGGAAAGTGTAACACTCACAAGTCGTAGTAGGGAAAATGGGCCGATGGAAATTGCGACGAAATAAACTCATGAGTTTGAAAGAATCGTTTGACAGAATGAAGACATATAGAGATAGCAAAGTGTCAAAATTTTCTAAGTGTATCAGTGAATAGGAGGTTAACTATTTGCCCATAGCTGGGACCCTAACAGGTGCAACCACTTCTAGTCAGGGTGGACCTGAGAACAACAGCATTTAAGCGGTGGTTCCATGCCCCTCACAACCTCCCAATCAGAGGCCGTGCTGCTGGATGCAGTTTACCGTCATTCACAGGACAGCAAAGATAGTAGCATTGATAACAGTCGTATTTTTGTAGCAAATTCATTGCAAATGTATTCTCATTTTTTGGCATTTTTCTGTTATCACAATGTTTCAGTTGATATATTCTTCGATTTTCTTCATGCACATGTTATAACCAATGCCTTTAAAAACTAGTTCGTCGTTTTAAAATGTTAGTGAAGTATGAATGAAATCTTGTGTCTACGTTTGAACTACCAGGCGAGACTCGGTAACTTAGATCTGATCACTGACCATGAACTGTCGCTTACAATATGTAGTTGAGAAAAGGTCGATGTTAAAATGTTCTGTTATAATTGGTTCGAATTGTTAGCCACGAATCTTCAGGTTGACTAGTAGGTCAAGTCAAGTTGGACGCCGCAGGTTTACAGTAACTGTATTTGGATGTTTTAAGGTCATTCTAATTAATTCTTATATTTTCAACCAGTTGCATTCTGACTGATACGATCTTCGACTGCCTTACATACTGAGGGATATCGGAGATCCAAAAATATTTTTTCAATTGAAAACTCGTCTTGAACACCCCAACTTACGATAAATATTACTATCTTTTCAATTCACAAGTCAGAGGCGACAAACGACGACCCAATCAGCGTTGTAAAATTTCAAATTTGAACAACCTAAGAAAAACAGCCAGAAACAAAAATAAAACAAAAAAAAAATAAAACGCTATTGCAGATTGAGTTTTTTAGCGATGAGAGGGTTAAAGATTTGATGATATAGTCAGTCAAGTGCCATACGTGATACACGCGTTGGGTCTCGAAAGAGACGTGACTGTCTGGGCAGAAGGTTATCCCGCAGTAGGTTAACATTGCTTTATGCGGTAGACTGGTTGCTAAAAAGTGTATAGAACTCGACCTGTCTTATTATTTTAACCCATAATTGGAGGGAAGAGACGGATTAATACCTTTCCCAAGGGTATTTGTGCGTAAGTGAACGCAATGAATTCAACTGGAATTCGGACTCGGCTCCCCGATTTGTCATTCAGAATTGATATTAACTGCATCATACACATCTTACAATTTAAGCAATTGAAGGCGGAGATCAGTTGGATCCATTCATTTCCCAAGTTTATTTGAGGGTAAGTTAATACATAGAACCCAACTGGAATTAGAACTCGACTCTCCGTTTAGCAATTCAGACATTAATTTTACACACACACACACACACACACACACACACACACACACACACACACAGTCAATTCTACTGCATCTGGTATTTCCAAGGAATCACTCATCTACACACTGACTAAGCTCGACTTTGTTTAAGTATAGTCATTGGGAACCAATGTTTTAACGCGATATGGCACTAGCCCTTCTCATTCTCCTGGGTTGGTTGCGACTAAAAACTCTCGAAAACAGTCCAAATAAAGAAAGGAATTCTCACCACGACTATTTACTGCTTCTTTTGCCTGTATTTTTAATCACGGATGGCATTCGATTTCCACTATCTTTTTGCTAAAGGATGTTCACTTCACTCGTTGTCTATCGAATTAGATTTATTGCGACACAAAAAAAGCTAATCTCACTTAAGTGTCATCTTATGCTCTCCCCAGTTGCCGAAAATATATTTTTCCAATTTGATGAAAGTTTGAATTTATTTATTCGTTATATTTACGTATTTACATACAATAGTTTGCGTCTCATCCCAGTAGTACCCTGATTATGACGATAAACTACATCCAGCAGCAAGTTCTTTGATCGGGAGGTTTTGATGAGTGTCGAGCCAACTTTTTTTATCGGTTTCCCAGGTTCACACTGTACTGGGGGTGGTAGCATCCGTTAAGGTTCTAGCTATAGGCAAATACCCAAACTGGGTTAAAAATTTAAAAGAAGTATAAGATATTTTTTAGTAGGGAGAAGGTATGACGTTTTTAAAGGACCGAAACCTTCAATGAACCAGGATAACATCACTGATGAGGTGTCCTAACAGCATCTAAATTATGTATTTTTCAAACAAAACTAGCAATATATTTTGAAAAAAAGAAAAAAAAATATATTACAAGCAATATATTTCACTCTCGACAAAAACTGTCTTTGCAAAAATACGTCAATGAAACCTAATCTAGAAACTGATTTCTCACAAAGAATACATACAAAATGCGATGGTGGGTACCTCGAGGTGGTGCTGCCAAGCCTGTCTAGCTAGAATTATTTAAATTGAGTAGTGAGTTCGATCCTCACTGGGTGTCTCTTACTTTCGGTCTTGTGACGCATCTAAGCTACGCTTAGAAAATCCCTATACAAAGTGCGATGGGTAAATTGTCGACATTTTGTTTTATGATATACACGTCGTTTGTTTTTTAATTTCTCGACTGTACAGTATAATAGAGTCAGTTGTCTGCGAGAAAAAAAACGCAATGACGCAGTTCACTTCACCAGAAATTAAGAAACGTCATGCTGTACTCAGTGGCATCCGCGCCGGAATACCCAATACGAATATTTCAGAGTGTTTTGGTGTCAATCTGAAGTGATTGTAGAGGATTTGCAAAGAGTTAGATGAGTCTAATGGCGAATACAGTAGAATGCCAGCTCATAAACCTGTTATCGTTCTGATATGAAAAAAACTCCCGAATTTGTTGCTGATAGCATCAGACTCAACAAGGAAGCGTAGAAGTGCCTTTGGTCAAAATTGGTGGCTGCTGAAAGACCCTATGTCTGGCAACAGGATTCTGCACCATGCCACACAAGCAGAGATCCTAGTCATGGCTGTTAGTAATCTTTGTGTCTATATCATCACCTACATCTGCAAATTGCATGATTATTATTCATGTGTGAGGTGGAAAATTCTCTTAAGGCCCAAAGATTAACTGAAGGCAAGGATTAAGGCAGCATTTCCGAGCGTTTAGAAAAAAAAGCAGGAGATTCTGAAGTCGTTTGGAGGCCGTGGTTAAAGCTAATGGCTATCTCATTGGTGAAACTAGCAGTTTAGCCCGGTTTCACTCGGGTATTTTAAGGAATAATAAGAATAAAAAACATATGATTAATTTATATAGCAAATACTTACACAACGTCTACCCTCGTCACTTTTATAGATATAAACTAACAGATTAGCCCAGTTTAAGGGTAGTTTAAGGAATATTAAGAATAAAAAAAGAACATGAATTTACATAGCAAATACAAGCAAAACATCTACCCTCATCAGTTTTATAGATATAGATAACAATGTAGAATGTCTCTATTGGATTAGCGTGGAAGAGGGAGGGGCAACATATATAGATATAAATAATATAAAGTGGGGTGATCAATTCCATATTATAATCAGTACATAAACTGATCCCTGACTTTGGGGGTTGATAATATATATTTTTCTACTGCTAATTTTGGCCTTCTGAAAAATTTCAAGGTGTCGTTAGCGTTCTAAAATTATGATCTACATCGGATCACAACACCCGTCGAACTAGACCGCAAAATGCAGACGCTAAGTCGAATCAATCAAACAAACAAATACTTACACAACGTCCACCATCGTCACCTTTATAGATATGGATTTACTCTTTAGTATTTCAAGATATCTTGTGTAATTTTAGCAATTATGCCAGTGTTATTTTCATTTTTAGTAAAATTCAGAAGACAGTTTAGCTATCGCACATTATATTCTATTCAGATTAATGTATCAAAAAAATCTCATCACGTTAGATAGAAGGTTGGGGTTTATATTCGTAAAACAAAATAAACGAAACCAATTTAAGCCAGTAGTATCAACAAAGGAACGAGAGTATTAAGGTTTGACTTTTGACCATTATGTTTTGAGGACATATAAGAAACAGAAAATCTTATATATGCCATTCATATACTCTACTTCGAATTTTAAGTCTCATAGAAATTTGTGGATCAGAACCTTGGTTAATATATGTCAGGTTTTCTTACGGTTGTGTGTTTAATCCCAGATTTGCTTGTTCTGAAAATTCATATTGTCTGCTTTGGTAGAAGAAAAGAAAAAACTTGGTGATTGCCTATCAGAGATTCTAATAATGCTAACGAAAGCATTCCACATAACCGATTTAATAAAATGTTTGCTTCGAAATCTAAGAACGTTCCCCTGTTTGAAAACAAACACGTAATGATTACCGGACGGCCAAAAACAGGAAACTTGTGTGTATGTTAAGTTTTCTTTTATTTCATAATTTCCCTCCAAGCAAGGAAATTAAATAAACTAAGATGCAGGAAGTTGTGGAGAGACATGATCGGCTACGTTCTAAAAGGAACATGCAACATAAATGATGATTATCACATTCCAAATGAATCAATTAATAGTGAACAGCGAATTGGTTTCGCTACAAAGGCAATTGTAATGACGATGATATGGGCTATACTGTGGATATTAAAAGTTTGCATAATAATGATGCTTAACATAAACATTCTTTAGGAAGAATTCCAAATTTAGATTCTTTTCCGAACAGAAAGAACAATATAGGAGTGAAATAAATGTAATCCTGCTGCAATATTTGAATCCATCATAAAAATGCATAATGTGTAATTTATATGTTAACCCTCCCTGTATAAATCAATAATAACGAATTTAATCTCAGAAAATTTGATCACGATTTGTGTTTACACTAGAGATAATTTTGTTCAACACCGCAAGGTGCTACAAGACCACCATATTCAATTGAGAATTCGAGTCATGCTCTTAAATATCCATCTCATATCTAGACTCCCATAGATGTTATACATGGTACGCAAACATTTCAGAAATATCTATACGGTCAGCTACATATGACCAATGTCTAAGATCAATAATGAAAAAAGGCTTAAAGTGAATGAATGAGTCACTTCTTCATCTGTTACAATATTAGCCAACATTTATTACCATATCAATCAATTTGGGTAAAGAGGGAAATATACATTTGGAATCTGTGTGAGAAGATGCGTGTTACATACATTAAAGTATAATAACATGCGCGCATTATAAACAACTCAGTCAGTCAGTTAAGTGCCATACGTGAAATACGCTGGGGCGATCATGTCTTGAAAGAGACATGACTGACTGGGCAGAAGATTATCCCGCAGTAGGTTGCCATTGCTTTCTGCGGTAGACTGGTTGCCGACCAAGGGTATAGAACTCGACCTGTCTTATTATTTTAACCCATAATTGGAGGGAAGAGACGGATTAATACCTTTCCCAAGGGTATTTGTGCGTAAGTGAATGCAAGGAATTCAACTGGAATATAGAACCCAATCTCTCCTGCTATTTAACCCATAACTGGAGGGAAGAGACGGATTAATACCTTTCCCAAGGGTATTTGTGCGTAAGTGAATGCAAGGAATTCAACTGGAATATAGAACCCAATCTGTCCTGCTATTTAACCCATAACTGGAGGGAAGAGACGGATTAATACCTTTCCCAAGGATATTTGCGCGTAAGTGAATGCAAGGAATTCAACTGGAATTCAACGATTTCTCGTTCCGAGCCGATATCCACTGCGCCACAACGCACATCCTATAAACAGCTACTTATGGTAATAACTGTAAAATACAATAATAGTATAATTATCACCTCTAGAAAATTTTAGTTACTCTATAGATAGGTCTTTGATATTGAAACAAGTATTGTCTCTATGTCTTTGCTTGTCGTCATCTTTGTTGTTTTAATCTATTTCTTTCCGTATATTTCTGCCTAGGTGAATTTTAATTCGCCGAAAAACCAATATTCTTCACATAAATTGTAAATTAATATTTGCATTCAGCTTTCACAATCAACCTCGATTTCTCAAAGTTTCGTTATTTCACAGAAACTATTTCTGATCTTGTTAGTTGGAAATTTTACTGGCGGCAAAGGCTTTCAATTAGAATGCAACCTTGCAGCAAACTTCACTTCGTTCGAATTGACGATTATACTGTAAGAAATTGATTAATATACTGGAAATGTATTTTTACTTTTTATTTTGCCCGGAGGTGAGGAGGGATGAATAAGCTTTAAGAAACCATCTTAGTGGTCTGTTCTCCAAAGAATTTATCTATTCGATAATTGTATATTTCGTTTTATGATAAAATATTAAACTATTTTATCTCCTGTGAGCGATTTTAAAATCATAATAGAACGAGGACATGCATTTAAAACTTGATCAGCTGCTTCAGGCCAAAGTCTTTTATTCTTTTTCTTCTATGTGCCCTGTTCCTTCAGGACGTAGGCGATTATGGCTTTCCAAGTCTCCCTATTCCTGGTTGCTCTTAGCACGCCTTCTTCTGTTACACCCTTTAACTCTCATTCCGTCATCCACCTGAGCAGGTCCTTCAAATATTTTATCCGTTGCTTTCCTGTCGTTTTTCCCCTTTATTTGGCCTGTTAGTAACAAGTTCTCTAAGCCCCCTTTCTTCACTGCATGTCCCAGGAACTTTAGTTGTCTCTTCCTGATACTCAGTATTAATTTCCTTTTCGTCTCCATCCTTTCCAAAACCTCATCATTGCTCACATGTTCGGTCCATGATATTCGCAGCATCCTTCTGTATAACCACATTTCAGTTGCTTCAAGTTTGTTCTTCATCTTTGATGATATTGTCCAGTATTCACTGTCATATTGAAGAACTGACATCACATAGGAATCCAATACTCACTTCCTTGTTTCTAGCGAAATTGTCCTGTTTCTTAATACTTTAATCAACTGGAATGCGTTCTTCGTCATGCCAATTCACCTTCGGATCTCTGTGTCGCACTTTCCGTCTTCTTTTATAACGCTTCCCAGGTACTGAATTTTTTTTACCTGCTTGATTCTAGTATCCCCGACCTGTATTTGGCATATTGGGCTGCCCTTTTTACTGATAACCATCCATTCGGTTTTATTGCAGTTTATTTGTAGTCCTTTCTTGTCACTCTTTTCAGCTACCTTCTGTAGGAGGTCTTGTAGTTTTCTTTCTGTGTCTGCTATCATCACTGTATCATCTGCGTACCTTAAATTACTCTTCCGAATTAACGACGCTTCTTCTTTATCTTATTTTTATTATTATTATTATTATTATTATTATTATTATTATTATTGTTGTTGTTGTTGTTGTTGTTGTTGTTGTCATTATTTTCATCAGGGGTTCCGTCTACGAGATTTCGGTATGGATACGTTATATCAAATCGTTAGACTTGAAAAAACAAATTAGAATATTTGTAGTGCTAAGTAACGTAGACATCAAAAGTGACAGCCTACTAACCTTTATTTTTATTTTGCTTCTGTGGGCCTTCGATTTCGGTGGAAAAGACCCCCAAGGTCCCATTGAGAACCAGGATGATCTTAGGCCTGTACACCTCTCATTCTGCTATATTCAATTTTCAAATAAACGTATTTCTTGAGGTTAATTTCCTCGGAATTTCATACTATGGTATCTCAAAGAGAAATTCCTTGGTTCGTTTCTTTGTCAACTTCAGTGACCCGAATTTTGGTTGACTCAAGAACGTCATCTGTTTGGATGACTAATTCACACAAGATTATCATGTGGTCATCTCGAATACCTTTTCTGTGTTGTGACGACATTATTTCTCGTTGACTTTCGTTTTACATAAACAACAAACCAAATGAGTATGAAATTTCTCGTAGTGGCACATATATTCTTTCCGCATTTCACAAGGGCTACTGTTGGATGCATATTTCACCTACTGGCTATAACAGCCTACTCTTACTCCGAATCTGATATGTGGTAAATGGCTTTCTAAATAGAATTAGTACGACTGTCTTCGTCTTGTGTGATATTTTACTTGGCATTTGAAGTCGTTTTTGTTTCAATTAATTTAATGAAGCTTTTGTATTACTGGCCTTACTGCCCGTCTCCAACTGTCAAAGAAGTGTCATTGTATGACATTCATTTGATTACTTTTTTGGCATTTTTCCAGTATTCTTTGTTGTATGTTCTTTTTGACTAGGTTTTTGGATTTGGTCATGAGATTTAAAATTGTCTCCTCGCTATTTACCAGGGTTTCAAGTCAAAGAACCTACTTTCCTTGGCTACACACTGTTAAATCTTCCTCCTTTTCTTGGTGTTTGTAACCGTATGATATTTGCAATTTGGTAAAGGGTACACCACTAAAACAGCAATAATAATAATAATAATAATAAGAAGAAGAAGAAGAAGAAGAAGAAGAAACAATCTTAGTGGTCTGTTTTTCAAAATATGTATCTATTCGATAATTGTATATTTCGTTTTTCGATAAAATATTAAACAATTTCATCTCCTGTGAGCGATTTTAAAATCATAATAGAACGGATAGATGCATTTAAAACTTGATCAGCTGCTTCAGGGTAAAAGTCTTTTATTCTTTTTTTTATAATAATAATAATAATAATAATAATAATAATAATAATCAAATATTTATTTATTCATTAAATTTTACGATCATACAACATATCCGGTGATGATCGTTGTGGTTTAAATTAGAAGAGGACTTTACAGCAACATACTCAGTATCCACATAGATTCCAGCAATGCTATAGTATGTACAGTCTCAACCGTACCTCGGATTTCCAACTGATATAATTATGGTTACAGTCAATTGGCCCCAGTTCAATGAGCTCTTGCTATTCTTTGCATGACTGCTGCCACTATAAGCCGTATCTTTTTTGGCTATGGAGGTTTCGGTTTTTGTCCAATTTCTTACGCACCTCTACGGCAGTTATTTTTTCTGTTTATGATTATCAGATGAGATGATCAATTTCGATGATTTTTTCTTTTTGCGGATGACTGCGTTTTAAAATTCTCTCTAATTTTCTGCTGATGCTCTTTTCTGGATGACCGAGCGCTAACGGAAGTCTATACCAGATGCGTTTTGGGTATAGCAGTAGAATGACAGACAGAACATTTTGCAGGACTCCAACGCAATTCTCATTATTCTTGTAGACCCAAAAACCAATGCCAAATTTTTCTTATTTTACGGATATTTCTATTTATTTTCTGCATCCTTATTAGAAAACTGACGCAGCAACATCCAGTAATTATTCTACGTGCCATTGATACAACGAAATCTATTTTATTTTTAAAAGATGCTGATCCATTTTTCGTTATACTCTTACATATTCTCTTCATTAATCTTCCAGATTAAGCGAGATCACTTATATATATATATATATATATATATATATATATATATATATATATATATAATGCTTTTTATTTTTGTCATTCACATACAAGCCTATTTTGCTGTATCACAGCTCGTCACTGTCGCTAGACATCTACTTGCTTCCGATTTGGTGTAGTCGGAGTCGCTACACATAGGCATGGAATCAGAGAAAGGACATTTTAACATGTTGTATATAAGCCGTGTATACGTACGGCAATCACCGAAAGAACTCAATTCATTCCTAGAGAGTAATGCATATATCACAGAACTGTATATATATATATATATATTGTAAGAAAATATTGAAACAAATAGGGTTTTCCCACCACATTCACTTACATATCATATTACCTAAAATAAATCGTTTACACCATTTATTTTTCATTTCAACTTATCACCAGATGAGGACCAAACGTAGCTCTGAAACTCGAAAATTTTTTGTAGTGATACTATTCTTTTATAGACCATTACAATACTATATATATATATAATATTTCTTTACTGCTATATATATATATATATATATATATATATGATGCTTCTTGACTGCTACCAAATTGCGATATATCCTACACTTTTTGCCTTTCTTGAGTCTCTTAATTTCAGCTTCTTCAAAGATTTGATATCCACTTGCCTCGAAACTCTACCGATTTGGTGTCAGTTTGAGTCGCTAACTCCTAAGCCATAGGCTCAATCAGAGAAAGGAAATTTTAGCGTGTTATATATAAGCGGCGTATACACACGATATATATTTGCAAAGATAAATAATGAAAAAAAAAATAAACTAGTAAAGAAATCCAGGTGTGATATTTTCTTTCGACCTGTTCATTTATTATATAGTAGGCTGATTGCACTCATTAGATCTTTTCTCTTGTCTTACTACTGCTGCTGCTACAGTTGAATGCTTGCTGTCATTGGTTGTTCTTAGATTATTAGAGGCAGCCATATTGTATTTTTCTATGCTATGTCTACTAGGAAAATAGTCATGGCCGAGCATATGCGTTGATTCTTTCAGTTCTTCATTTACATCTTTCATTGTTCTTTCTTTCTTTCTTTCACCCGCTTTTCTTTCTTTTTTTTTCTTTCTTTCTTTTTTCTTTCTTTCTTTCTTTCTTTTTCATTGTTTCTTCCCTAATTTCTTCTCTTTCTTCTTTAATAATTTGTTCTTTATTTTTCATTATTTATTTCATTCGCTTACTTACTTTTTCTTTCATTATTAACTGTTCTTTATTTTCTTTTTGCTTTCTTTCGTTTTATTTTTTATTTTTACTTACTTTATTTCTTTCTCTTTTATTATTTCTCTTTCTTTATTTAATTTTATCTTTTTCTTTCTTCATTTATTTTATTGATTTTTCTTTATTTTTTCTTACTTTTTCTGTTATTATTTTTTTCTTTCTTTATATATTTCCCCTTGTTTTTCTTTATTTCTCTCTCTGTTTTGTTTATTTCTTTCTTTCTCTTTCTTTCTCTTTCTTGATTTTTTCTTTTTCTTTATCTTTCATTATTTCTTTCATTTCTTTCTTTTTCGATCATTTTTCTTTTTATTTAATTGTTTCTTTTGATTTCTTTTTCTTCTTTGTTTATTTCTTTTGCTTCTCTCTTTTCTCTTTTTCTTTCTTTTACTTGGTTTATTTTTTTACTTCTAATTATTTCTTTTTCTCTCTCTCTCTCTCTCTCTCTCTCTTGTTTTATTTCTTTCTACTATTTCCTTACGATTTCATCTTCATTTCTCACTTTCTTCATTCATTATTCTTTCTTAATCCCTGCTTTATTTTTTTTATTTTTTTCATTTTTTACGGTGTCTTTCTTCCTGTTATTGTTTCTTCATACTTTTCTTACTTATTGTTCATTGAGTTAAATCGTACAGTTATATTTTCATTTATTACACATTCTTTCTTTTGCTTCTGGGTATGACCCTAAACTGCATCCGGTATTTGATTGAGAGGTTGTGAGAAGCATGGCATTATCTCTTAGTTGCTGTTTTTCCCAGGTCCACTCTGACACGGGGTGGTAGCACCTGTTAGGATCCCAGCCATGGGAAAATACTTAACCCCCAAACTGGGGTCAAAACACTGTGAAACTATAAAAATAGACTTTTACAGAAAAATATGCATTTTCGAATGAAAAATATTACCAACAATACAGTTTTGAAGAAAAAATATTACCATAACACATTTTTGGAGGAAAAAATATTTCTAGCAACATATTTTTTAATACAAAACTAGAAGACATTTTCAGTTTCTAAAATAAAAACATTCATCAAAATTTGACTAAATCAACCTTCTTCCTATAACCGAACATTAAAAAAATACCTTAAAACCCTTCCTTTTTGGCATTAGATAACCCACAAAGATTGATATGACGTTAAACAAAACTCAAACTTAAACATTCTTTCTTTCTTTCTTTTATTCTTAATACTTATTTAATGTAATAAAACATGAAATATATTCTTTTTAAACAGGTAAAAGAGTAATGAAATGATATCATTAGATTTCTTCTATATATCCTTGAATATTCGATGTTATTGAAGAAAACGAGTTTCAATGTTACAAAAAGTGATGCTACAGATAGATCCAAATAATAACATGAACAGTTCACCTGAGTAACTGAGGAATTTAAAAAGATGTGTAGGCTTTAAGAACACTTGCACTTAAAATCAGATTGAGATATTTAAATTTCTGGGATATATTATGAGAAAATAGAGTTTTGAAAATGTAGCATTCTCAGAATATATGGAAGGAATAAGGTTAAGAGATGAACAGCTTTTAACCTAAATAATGTGTTTGGGTGAATGGATGTCAAAAAAGGGCAAAGATGAAAAGTCGAGTACAGAAACGTGTCTTAAAGCAACAAAGAACGGGAATTTATGGGGGGTCAGGATTGTTCACGTCATAATTTTTTTTTTATATATTTAAATAGCTGGTTTCTTTATTTTTATTTTTTCTTTCTATCTTTTCGTCTTCGTGTTTTTTCCTTTTGGTTATTTTCCTTCTCTTACTTCTAGTGTTTTCTTCTCTTTCGTTTCATCCTCTTTCTTGACTTTCTTTCTTTCATTCCTTACACTTTTTACTTCTCTATTTCTATACGTCTTTCTTTTTCTTTTTTCTTTCATACCTCATTAGTTTTCTTCTCTTCCTTTTCAAGCTCTCTCCTGACTTTCTTTCTTTTATTTCTTACACCATTTATTTCTCTATTTCTATACGTTTTTCTTTTTCTTTTTTCTTTCATTTCTCATTAGTTTTCTTCTCTTTCTTTTCATCCTCTTTTCTGACTTTCTTTCTTTTATTTCATACACTTTTTATTTCTCTATTTCTATCCGTTTTTCTTTTTCTTTTTTCTTTTATTCCTCATTATTTTCCTTCTCTTTCTTTTCATCATCTCTCCTGACTTTACTTTATTTCTTAAATTTTTTATTTCTCTATTTCTATACGTCTTTCGTTTTCTTTTTTCTTTTATTCCTCATTAGTTTTCTTCTCTTTCTTTTCATACTCTCTCCTGACTTTCTTTCTTTTATTTCTCACACTTTTTATTTCTCTATTTCTATACGTTTTTCTTTTTCTTTTTCTTTCATTCCTCATTAGTTTTCTTCTTTTTCGTTTCATCCTCTTTCCTGACTTTCTTTCTTTTATTTCTTACACTTTTTATTTCTCTATTTCTATACGTTTTTCTTTTCCTTTTTTCTTTTATTCCTCATTAGGTTTCTTCTCTTTCTTTTCATCATCTCTACCAACTTTCTTTATTTTATTGCTTACAATTTTTTCTCTATTTCAATATGTCTTTCTTTTTCTTTTTTCTTTTATTCCTCATGATTTTTTCTCTTTCTTTCATTTATTATGTTTTAATTATTTATTACTGCCCTCTTTTTTTTATTATGGATGTGTTCCTTCTTTTATGTTTTCCATACTGTTATTCATTTTAAATTCTTTATTTTCTCCATATTATTTACTTGATTCCTTATTTTTCTTTTCGTTCTTTTATAGCGTAGGGAGCTGGTTAATGTTTCTTGGTTCGGCCTTGTGTCAGACTTAACTGAACTCCCTACAGCTTACAGGATTTATGGAGAATTATCCTCATCAGAATTATCATCAGAACGTTGGTTGTCAGTTGGAATGTGTAGATTAGAGCAGAAGAGTGGAATAATAAAATATAGATCTTGTATGTTAAAACATTAATTTATTAAAAAGAGGAATAACATAAGTTCTAGAAGTTCAATTAGAAACATTCTTAAGAAATTATGAGTAGAGTTCGTGTTCAGTGATAAAGTTGAAGCATTAAGAGTTCGTAAAAATGTTTGTAGCAGTAATTGTTGAGAGAGATAAAGAGAACAAGGTGCGACCTGACTTTATATCCAGGCTGATTTGAATTTGCCTTTACATGTTAGTTGTTTCATCTCTCGGCTCCAATCTGTCACTCTTGACTGACGCCAAAGTCATTTATTTTGTCCTATTGAATTTCGTACTAGATCACCAAGTCTTTCCAAGTCTTACAAGTCACTACCATTGGTCAAAAATCATTTCAACACCTACTTGTGAAATCTGGGTTTACCTTTTTTTGTTAAGCAGATGTTCAATCCTTTTCCTATTTGGGAAAACCAGATTTTCACACGTCATTGTGAATTTTTGTAAAAGTGAAGAATAGAGTTGATTTAATTAATTTATTATCCCCTACACTTTGTCCTTTTGCATTTTCCATGTCTTCTTTCTTTCTTTCTTCTTTCTTTTATTCTTTCTTTCTTTTTCTTATTATTCAGTATTTCTTTCTTTTTTCTTATTCTGCCTTTCTTCATTTTCTTTTATTCTTTAGGTTTCATTTATTCATTTTCTTTTATTACATATTTTCTTTCTTATCTCTATTAAAAGAATAATTTATAACAAATAGAATGTGAACTGCGGAATAGGAAGTTTCTACACCAGTAAATTAAATAAAGTATTTAGATCGAAATTCTTTCTTTGTCATTGGGATTGACATGCCTTCGAATAGAACAACAAAAATGTTGTAATAATAACAAAAAAAAAAGAAAAAAAACGAGGAAAATATTACGTATGTAAATAATGTTCATAATTATAACTTTTTATCCCAGAATGTCAGACAGATATAATATCAATGAGCAAAATATGTATTTTTGCTCAATTGTGGTACAGTGGGTATCGGCTCGGAACGAGAAATCAGAGAGCCGAGTTCGAATTCCAGTTGAATTCATTGCATTCACTTACGCGTAAGTACCCTTGGGAAAGGTATTAATCCGTCTCTTCCTTCCAGTTATGGGTTAAATAACAGGACAGATTGGGTTCTATAGCCTTGTCAGGCAACCAGTCTACCGCAGAAAGCAATGGCAACCTACTGCGGGATAATCTTCTGCCCAGTCAGTCATGTCTCTTTCGAGACATGATCGCCCAAGCGTGTATCACGTATGGCACTTAACTGATTGCCATTTCTCATCTCTATTTTTAGAAAATCAAATTACAGTTTTTTATCCTTAAACCTTCAACACTAAGCTGCTTTATTTAATACATAGACCTACAAAATAGTTTCAATTATTGCCGGGCAACCGGATGTGCGTTGTGGTGCAGTGGATATCGGTTCGGAACGAGAAATTGGAGATCCGAATTCGAATTCCAGTTGAATTCCTTGCATTCACCTATGCTCAAATACCCTTAAAAATCCGTCTCTTTCCTCCAATTATGGATTAAATAAAGGGACAGATTGGGTTCTATAGCCTTGATTGGCAACCAGTCTACCACAGAAAGTAATGGCAACGTACTGTGGGATAATATTCTGCTCAGTCTTCATGTCTCTTTCGAGACATGATCGCACAAGCTTGTATCACTTGTGGCACTTAACTGGCTGAATTTCAAAGAAAACAATAAGAAAATTGATACTGCACTATTTCCCTGTTAATATGCAGTTATTTTTGAGTTATTCTACTCTTTACTAAGTGTAACTCAGATTGGCATAAGGCCTCAAATGAGGGGCACTCAGAAGACGATTTAAATGTACGCCCGTCACGAAAGGCCGATAAATATTTTTCTTTTTCTATTTATTTGTATAATGCGGTTTTAATTTTCTTATGTGCAGTGTCCCATCAATATATACGCGATTATGGTCCTCTACATATTCCTTTTCCTTTTAGATCAAACATTTGTCTTGTTATTTCTCGCAAACCCTGATATTCCACCTATGACTTCAAGCCCCTCAATTATGACACGAGCTGTTTTCCCTTGTATGTCTTTCCCTCAATCCACATTGTGACTACCAGATTCTCCAATGACTCTTTCGTCATTACGTGTTTCAGAAACATTTCCTGTCTCTTCCTGATGTTATTTATGTTTCCTTTTCATTTTCATTCTTTTCAAAAACTACGTCGTTGCTCACAGGCTCGATCAATGTTATATATATATATATATATATATATATATATATATATATATTTAGTATATCGAGGCAGCAAGTAATTTTCTAAATATAAGAGACAATGAATGTCTATTATGTTTAATCATGAGCCGTTCTAAACGTCGTATTTTTGCTTTAATTTCTGTTGAAAATAAAGACAAAAATTCTCCAACATTTGGATAATTATTTATTGATTTTCTTCTAAGCTTTCGGCGAAAATCGTCCGTGATTGTGGATGTTATATTTCAGTTTAAACAACCTCTCTGAAGATGGCTCATGTGAGCCGAAAGCTTAGAAGAAAATCAATAAATAATTACCCAAATGTTGGAGAATTTTCGTCTTTATTTTCAACTGAATTTAAAGCAAAAATACGACGTTTAGAACGGCTCATGATTAAACATAATAGACATTCATTGTCTCTTATACTTAACAGCATATCTTTAGAAATATATATATATGTATATATATATTAATCGTTTCACCCCAAGCAAGGCGGTACCGCCGCTGATGCGAAGAGGACTACATAAGAGTAAAAGTTTTGACAGGAAAGAGTGAAGAGAAACACGGATCAGTTACAGGGGGTGTCAAAGAAAGGGCCAAAGAAGGATGGGAACACACGTGTTAAGATAGTTGCGAAGGTAGAGAGAAAGGAAAAGAACAAGATATACAGGGTGATGTAGAAAGAACTGAAGTCAAGTAGGATGGATATTGACATTGCATTTAAATTCCTGGAGTTGTAGCCGTCATGAAAAGCAAGTATATGGAAGGGAGTTCCACAGGCGGGAAGTGCGATAAAAAAAGCTGAAGGGGTAAAATTGTCACCTGCATTTGGTTCATCTAACTGTAATATGGGTGGGGCCTTATTGCCAGTCTGGTTGCACGAGTAAATTTCAGTGGTGGGGGTACCAGTCACTTATGTTTGTTGGAGCAGAAGTCATGAAAATATTTGTAGACTAGAGAGAGGGAAGCCACATCCTGCCGGTGAGAAAGTGGCAGGAGTCGAGCTGTCAAGTCGGCACCTACCATATTACAAATTCTCATTTGGAGCCTGTCGAGAACACTGAGATGAACAGCAATAGAAGTGTAAGGAGTGTGAATCGGGCAATCCTCAGCATCTTTCTGTATCACTTCATTTTTGTTGCTTCAAATCTTTTCCTCCATCTTTGATGAGATTGTTCAGCATTCGCTGCCACAGAGGAAGACAGATATCACATAAGAATCCAGCACGGTTTTCTTTCTTTTCATCGAAAATGTCTTATCTCTCCATACTCTACTCAAATTTTGAAATGCGTCTTTAGCTATTGTTGAGGATTCCGGAGAAGGAACCGCCAAAATAATAAACAACAAAAACTGATATGGAGAAAGAAAGTAGGTTATATTGAACGTAATATACAAACTGGAACGCGGATTAGTCAATTCAGGAATACTATTAGTAGAAATAAATATATACAAATCTTAAAGTGAAATAGTACATCCGGGTAACTTATTCTAGCTGAGTGGAGCTCAGAGCTAGTCTGGTCTCTGGGTAACTTCGGTATCTGTCGGAACTCTTCAATAACTGTAACGGATCTCAACGAATTACTCTCCTCTTTAAACTGCAACTACAACTGAGATTCCAGATCTTCCGATATTCTCCCTGTGGCACGATTATATATACACTCAGTCGAGTCCATTGTGCATCCCACAACAGCTATACAATCTCGTTGTCGTACTGCACGTCCCACGTATTTAAATTTCTGTGACAGTTGATTTTAGTATCCTCGTTTTGTAATTTTCAGCTTTTATTTTACTGATGACCATGTATTCAGTTTTCTTGTAGTTTATGTTTAGTCCTTTCTTTTACCTTTCCAACACTAGATTCTGTAGGAAGTCTTGTAGTTTCTTTTCCGAGTCTGTGATCAGCACTGTTTCATCTGCGTGTTTGATATTGTTAAGATCGTGGCAGTTAATGACTAATCCTGGCAGGATTTCTAATTCTCTCGGAATTGCTTCGTTGTATAGTTTGAATAAATCCGGTGAGGAGACATATCTTTGTCTTACACCCATTTCTATTTATGTACATCTGCTGAACACATTTCTTGTCCGTATGCAGGTTGTTTCCAGCCAGTATAGGTTCTTGATTATTCTAATATCTTTCTCGAATATGTCAAGGTTGACAAGCATACTAACTATTTTTGCGGGCATGATATTTTAACGGGTGGACTTGTCTGAGTTGTCATTACTGATATTAATATTTATTTTCTTAAACTTTGAAATCAATATTAACCCACTTCGATCGAAAAATACTACTAATGAAAAACGTATGCTTCAAAACAGGCATAAATATTGTTACCACATTTTTTTTTTTTTTTTTTACGTGTTTAGCCGAAATCAAGATTTAACAGTTTGGCTACTAGATATCATTTGCATAAAGTTCAATAGAGGATTAGTTTCAATGAGATATACATGTATGTATGTATATCATTTTTTCAAGTTTTAACTCGTTTCGGCGTTTCGAAACACTAATGAAAGCGTCCTTGGCTATGTCTTTGAATCTCAGTGTAGCACTTTATGTCATCAGCGAGATTTTTTTCCCAGGTGTTTAATTTTTTTACCTGGTTGAATTTAGTATCCCTGGTCTGTAATTTCCACTATTTTTTTTCCTTTGTGGATGACCATGTATTCAGTTTTCTTGTAGTTTATGTTTAGTCCTTTCTTCTCGCTTTCCATCGATACATTCTGTAGGAAGCTTTTAGCTTCTTTTCCGAGTCTGTTATTAGCACACTTTCATCAGCGTATCTGATAATCTTAGAATTGTGGCCGTTAAGGACTAATCCCGGCAGGATTTCTAATTCTCTGAGAATTGCTTCGCTTTATAAGTTGAATAAAACCGGTGAGAAGACACACTCTTGTCTTATACTTCTGTTTATTTTTTTTATATCTGCTGAACAAATTTCCTGTCCGTATGCAGATGCTTTGCTGCCATTAAAGGTTCTTTATTATACTACTTTCCCAAATATGTCACGGTTTATTTAACAGCTCTAACAAGTCTTTGCGTAGTTTATAAGACACAGGTACACGTCCTTCTGCATTTGTATCGTTCTTTCTAATAAAGGATGTGCGTTGTGGTACAGTAGATATCGGCTCGGAACGAGAAACCGGGGAGCAGAGTTCGAATTCCAGTTGAATCCACTTACGCGCAAATACTCTTGGGAAAGGTATTAATCCGTCTCTTCCTTCCAGTTATGGGTTAAATAGCAGGACAGATTGGGTTCTATAACCTTGGTCAGCAACCAGTCTACCGCAGAAAGCAATGGCAACCTACTGCGGGATAATCTTCTGCCCAGTCAGTCATGAATCTTTCGAGATATGATCGCCCAAGCGTGTATCACGTATGACACTTAACTGACTGACTGAATATAATAGTTGAACATAGGATTAAGCCTTCTACTGGGCATAAATTGGGGGATCTGTTTTATATTGTTATGAAGTAATAAACTGATCCCCCACTTATTACTACATAATAATATAATACATATCTTCCCTTTCTAGCTATGAGTCAAATAACAGGACAGATTGGGTTCTATAACCTTGGCTGGCAACCAGTCTACCGCAGAAAGCAATGGCAACCTACTGCGGGATAATCTTCTGCCCAGTCAATCATGACTCTTTCGAGACATGATCGCCCAAGTGTGTATCACGTATGGCACTTAACTGACTGACTTTCTAATAAAATTCTGACCATAAATATAATATTGTTTTTCCGGTGTCATTGAAGAACCCTCACTGTTCTGTTATATCTCTGGTCTGATTCAGCAGCGTGCTTTAATCATCAGAGCGCGGATATATGAATTTTGTTTTGCGTCTCATTAACCTGATTGCCCGGTAAAGTGCACATTTATTTTTCTCCTGGTTTCTTAGACAGTACTACAAAAATCAATCTGCTTAGGTCTTCTGCTATATCACCACTGTTGTAGATTTTATATATCATGTCGGTAATCATGCCTACACCAAAATCGTCTAAGGAAGTGCTACTCAAACTGTGGTACGTGAGCCATCGTCTGCTGGTACGCCGAGATTTTCCAGAAAAGAAAGAAAAAAGTTTAGTCATATGAATATTTTAAATACGTCTTAAATTAATTAAAATTAATATTTTGTTTTACTGTTTGTCTATTTTTTAGAAGATTAATACCTTTTATTAAATTCAAATTGCTTACAAAGTATTAATATTAATTTTATTTTATTTTTTTTTCATTTATGAAATTTATACTCTCGAAACCAGTGGCCATAATTAATATAGCACAAATATGGTACCGGTCAGTGGCACACTGGGAAGACTTGTTACGTCAATGATGACTGCCTTTTGAATGAACAATATATCATGTCCTCATGTTTATTAAAGATAGTCTCAAAATGTCCCTGAGATAGTACTTATCTAAAAAAATAAAAAATTCCGGGGTTCACATTCACCTCCTTACTCAGCTAGATTGTCTTGCTTTGCTTGCCGGTCCCTGGCACACTGAAAAAAAAAATAACGGCCCGCCACATGGAGATAGTTTGAGAAGGACTAGTCTAAGGCCCTCAGTATCTATATTACGATACGGTTTCGTCCTGCTTCTTTGTTTCTATTTAATTTTGCCTGTGCAGATTCCACTTCGGCTTTTAATATTTCCGGTCCGTCGGTATTTCTGTATACTGCCGGTTTTTTTCTTTCGTCGTCGAAGAGATCTCAGATATATTCACTGCATCACTGAAAATGTTTTCTTCATTTAATATGAGCGTTCTCTCTTTGGAATTTGTCCTGTTATTTCTCTTAATTTTTTACATTATGTAATGTGATCGATACCGACTTGGCAGACCACCTGCAGTCACTCTCTCACCGGCGTGACGTGGCTTCCCTGTGCTTCTTCTATGAATATTTCACGGCTTCTGCTCCGATGAACTTAGATTACTGGTGCCACCTAGATACGAATTTGCACGAGATACTAGATTAGCAATTAGGTCCCACACTTTTACAGGGAAATCAATAAAATGTAACCGCAATTTCTATTCCAACAGCTCCTTTTCTCGCACTTCCCACCTGTGGACTTCCCTTCCACATACTTGCTTCCCCGACAGCTACAAACTTCAGGAGTTTAAATGTAAGGTCAATAGACACCTCCTAACGCACTAACAAGCATCCATTCCCTCAAACACTCTTCCCATCTACATCCTTACCCGTCTATCAGCCTCCTTCTGACATTTCCTATATCTAACCACTCTTTCTCACCACCTTCCCCTATGTAACCCTCTACGCAATAGTGGTAGTGGAATGCCTTGCTTGGGGTGAAATGATTAAAAAAATATCTCCTTTATTTTTCATACTCAGTCTGCACATTTGTTGTTGAACCGTTCTTCATTAGCCTGTCTGTATTTATTTCTTATTTTCTTGTGTAGTTTCTATTATTCTGATTCATGTCTTGGCATTGTTTTCTGTCTCATTTGCATTATGCAATAAATATCTTTTGTGATTCAATCTTTATTTTTTCTACGCCCGTTTTTTGACATGATATTGTTTGCTGATGTCACTAAAGCTTCTCTTAGTTTGTCTCATTTTGAATTTCCGTTTCAAATTTCTCTTTCGAATATATTTTTAACACTGTCCGTACAGTTAGAATTTGCGTTAGGCTTTTTCAATTTTCGAGGTTTCATTCTTAGACATATAACCGGGATTTGGTCACTTGCGCAGTCGGCACTTAGACATGTTTTGCATTGAATAACTGCATTCTTGAATCTTCTGTTGATCGTTTTGTAGTTTACCTTTATGGGCTTTTTCATATCCACAGTCGTCTTAGATGTTCTGGAAATTAGGTGTCGGTTATTATCTGCACCATTAGACCCATATTTCTTTATGATCATTGCAGTTTCCTAGTCCGAACCTGCCAACTGTTTGCCTTTTCTTATCTATTTTGGCATTCATTTTCCTTTGGGAAAGATATTAATCCGTCTCTTCCCTCCAATTATGGGTTAAAAATAGGTAAGATTAGATTTTATAGCCTTAGTTGGCAAACAGCCTACAGCAGAAAGCAATGGCAACCTACTGCTGGATAACCTTCTGCCCAGTTTCAAGACATGATCGCCCAAAGCTTGTATCACGCATAGCACTTAACTTGCAAATACCATGGAAAGAAAAGAGACACCGGCTTTACGATCAGAGGGCTTTGCATTTGTTGGACATATAATGACAACAAAGGGCTTGGATAATTCGACATTCACAGGTCACATTAAAAGCAAGACGGACAGGGGAAAAACGAATCACATACTTAACGGATTTGTGTGTATGGATGGCAGCACAAAGACTGGAACGAATATTAAGAGGTCAAATATTGCTTAGAGGTATGAAGGCTTTTAAGCTGTGCAGTGCAAAAGTCGTCCATGCTCCGAATGGATCTTCTTCTATGTGCCATGTCCTTTCAGGACGTAGGCAATCATGGATTTTCACGTCTCCCTATCACTGGTGGCTCTTAGCACGCTTTCTTCTGTTGCACCATGAAACCCTCATTCCGTCATCCACCTGATCAGGTCGTTCAAATATGTTATCCGTTACTTTCACCTGTCTCTTTTTCCCTCTATCAGGCCTGTTAGTATCAGATTCTCTAAGCCCTTCTTCCTCATTGCATGTCCCAGGAACATTAGCTGTCTCTTACTGATGCTCAGTATTAGTTTCCTTTTCGTCTCCATCCTTTCTAAAACCTCGTTATTGCTCACATGCTCGGCCCATGATATCCGCAGCATCCTTCTGTAGAACCTCATTTCAGCTGCTTTAAGTTTTTCTTTCATCTTCGAAGATATTATCTAACATTCACTGTCATATTGAAAAACAGGCACCACATAGCAATCCAGTACCCTCCTCTATGTTTGTAGTGAAATTGTCTTGTTTCTTAATACTTTACTCAACTTCTGGAATGCTTCTTTTGCCATGCCAATTCGCCTTCGGATCTCATTGTCGCACTTACCCTCTGTTAGAGCACTTTCTAGGTATTTAAATTTCTATAACTGCTTGATTTTAGAGTCCCTCACCTGTAATTGGCATTTAGGGCTGCCCTTTTTGCTTTTTTTTTTTGGTTTTCTTGCAGTTTATTTGTAATCCTTTCTTGTCACTCTCTTCAGCTACCTTCTGTAGGCCGTGTTGTTGTTTTCTTTTTGTGTTTTCTATCAGCACTGTATCATATGCGTACCTTATACTGTTTAAATTGTGGCCTCCCATGTCGAATCATGGCATAACTTCTAGGGTTCTCAGAATTGTCTCGCTGTATAAGTTGAATAGGTCCGGTGAAAAGACGCATCGTTGTCTTACGCCCCTTTCAATCTTAGTATAATTACTGAATTCGTTACCTGTCAGTATGCAGACAGTTTGCTGCCAGTGAAGATTCTTGATTACTCTTAGGTCTTTCACAAATATGTTGAGGCTGTCAAGCATCTCCATCAATTCTTTGTGGCGTATTTTGGCAAACACCTTTGCATAATCGATAAAGCAAGATATAAGTCCTTCTTCATTTGTATTGCCCTTTCAGAGAGTATCCTAATAATAAATATGGCGTTCCTTGTTCCAGCGTCTTTGACGAAACCATACTGTTCTCGTCCTATCTCTGGCCTGATACACGTCTATAACAGATACTGAAAAGTTTTCCTTTCAGTTTAACCACAAAGTTTATTTCAGATTTAATGTCAAGGTCTCAGGCTTTATTTCTTCCTGTCTTTATCCAGTATCAACTCAGGACTATTTTCTTAATTTTTATCGCCTGTGAACATAATCCTTTGCGTTGTCACAGTATAACATCTTACGCCCGGCTGGCTGACATGGTCACGGAAGGCGATTACGATGAGGTCCGGAACCTGAGTCAGGGTTAATGCTGTCGACACGGCACCAATTATGACGACGCTCTCGGGTCGTTGGTCGTGATGGTCTCGTCACAGTAGCTGGTAGTCGAGTTGTTTTTTACAACGGTGAACTTCCCTGCCCACGCTGTGAATTTTGATTTCAGGGAAGACAAGTTGAAAACCCGGTAGCCGTTTCTCTACCACCTCAAACCAGACTGGACAGATGCATACACTTGTGTTGATAAAATAAAATACGGCACAAAAACAAAAATAAATAAATAAATTCGAAAAAGACTGGATAAGTTGCGCAAAAGTCTTTATATATATATATATATATATATATAATAATTAGCAACAGAATCAGAATATACAGTCATCAAATTCAGTTTTCACGACGGAGCGAAATCTTTGTTTAGAATAATCAAAGATTTCAATTTTCTAAATTAATTTTTAAAGATAAGTGGGGTGCTGGGTGGCGACGGTGGCAGTAAATTCGTCTTGTCTCTTTCACTCAGCAGCTCCGAAAAAACTGATTTTGCTCGCCGTGGTCTTGATTTTTGTGTTTGTCCCAAATTCTCTTGGCAGGTGCGGGATGGACCCGGGTTATCTATGCAAATTAAAGCTTTGACCAATGAGATTACTTCCACCTCCACATTTCGAAGTAGGGCTTTAGTTCAACCAATGAGGTAATAATATTTCCTCTAACGTAATTTCTCTTCATCTTCTTCTTGATTCAACTGATTACGTCAGCAAACCTAGCTTTTAGATTGGAAATTTTAATTCCAGTGAGATTTATAGTTCGTTTTTATCCCCACAGTTAAAGCTTTAACTTTTTAACTTCATAAAAAATTTTTGACAATCGTGTTTTGACTACCTCTATTTTTCACATCCACCAGCCGAAAACGCCAAAGCTTCTGATTAACTTTTGAATAAACAATGCCAAAATTTATATTTTTCCTTTTTATTCTCTTCGGTTTTCAGCTATTTTTTTCAGATTTTACAAGTTTTGCGACCAATCAGATTTTACAAGTTTTTGCAACAAATCTGTTAAACTCGACTCATATCGCGATTGACAATAAACTGCAAAATCAACCAAAACACTAATAATAATTTCTTTCGCTCCCTCGTATTAAATTTAGGATTACATTTCTTTCTTTTCATGCAATTTTACAAGACAATCTTAAACAAGACAATTATGTTTTACAGAAGTATATTAAGCAGGAAAATTACGGGTTTACAACATAAAAAATCTGTGTTGTTTAGCCACCTAGTTTCACATATACCTAAAATGTTGATATTTTATTTACTCATCTCTTGCTTTACATCTTTCCAGCTGGCCACAGTTGTTCAACGTTCTGACGTTCCATGTCGCAAGAGCAACGGTTTGTCTGGTGTGAGCAGTCGCAAGATAACCGCCTGGTGATACCTATCGCTCAAGTTGTTCATTTTTGGGCGAGGAATCAGTTTCGAGAACTTTTATCCCCTTTAGGCAGTAGTGAACATTAAACACAATTTCGTTTTCGTTTTATCCATTTCATTTTCTTTAGATTAACCGTTTCTATACATGAAAATTTAGACACTTATGACCGTTACTGTCGGTTTAAATATATAAAAATCTTTCTATTAAAACAGTCTTTCGAAAAAATAAGATTGTCGAGATTTTAAATGTTTTTGATTTTTTCTATTCTAGATAGAAATTCTCTTTTCTAACTATTCGGTTTTTGTAGTGTGGAATGTTAATGTTTTAATTACATCATTATTTTCCCTTCAATTGCTATGTGTCACGCATTATTGTTGCTTTTTCTTCATATATTCTTTTGTTATTTCATGAAACTTTTGTAATTTCATAGCCCTATCCCATAGTGATTGATGAAAAATTTTCCTCTTTAAATAAAGAGATATTTTCTAATTTTAATCTTGAGTTTATCGCTGGTAAAAGATAAAAATTAAAAACTAAACTGTTGTTGGTCTTTCTACTTTAAACAAAAAATACTATCGAATGTTAGCAAACGCCTAATAGCAAGTCTACTACAGTTTTCAAAGGGTCACGAGTCTTATATACGAAGTTGATGTATCTATAATGGTTAATGCGTAACTGAACACCAAAAAAATGGCACCTAAATATATCTATAAAATATGGAGCATGTGATCAAGAAAGATATTTTCATTAAAATGGAAACAAAAAGGGCATCAGAAAAAAAGAGTTAGATTTCTAGATTTGATTGATTTGTTGGTTTCGGCTTATCAACCTTTTGCATGTTTTTTAAATCCAGAAAAATATTTTAGATTATAAGAAATTTTTGGAGATGATAGTACATCCTCCTAATAAGTTAGGATTCTTCTTCTTCTTCTTCTTCTTCTTTGTGTTTTGTCCTTTCAGGACGTAGGCGATCAAGACTTCCCACGTTTCCCTATCCCTTGTATCACTTAGCACGCCATGTTACACCATGCAACTCCCATTCTGTCATTCACCTGCTCAGACCCTTCAAATATGTCATCCGTTGCTTTCCACTGTCTCCTTTTCCCTCTATCTGACCTGTTAATATCAGGTTCACCAAGCACTCCTTCCTCATTGCATGTCCCAGGAACTTCAGTTGTCTCCTCCTGATGCTCACTATTAATTTCCTTTTCGTTACCATTCTTTCCAACACCTCAAAGTTACTCACTTGCTCGGTCCATGATATCCGCAGCATCCTTCTGTAGAACCACATTCAAGTTTTTCCTTCATCTTCGATGATATTGTCCAACATTCACTGCCGTATTGAAGAACTGACATCACATAGCATTCTAGTACTCACTTCTATGTTTCTATTAAAATTTCCTGTGTCTTAGTACTTTACTCGGCTTCTGGAACGCGTCCTTCACCATGCCAATTCGCCTAGGGATCTCTATGTCACAATTTTATCTCCTGTTAGAACACTGATAGTTGAGCTGAAAATGTGAATTCTTCAGTCCTCTAAGTATATTTGCTCCTACGTAAATATAATCAACCCAACAAAAATGGGGCCTGACTTTCCAACTTTCAATACATAATCGTATCCATTACACTAACTGAACTTTTAAGTTTATAACACTTGCTACTCCGAAGAGGTCAACTATCTAGGTTTTGGCTAGTGAGTGTAAGAAAATCGGTATTTGAAAGAGGAAGTTGATACAGAATCATGTGAAGGAAGACAAAAGCAAAGTGCCAGTAATCTACATAATAAGCATGTGTAAGTTAATGAAAGGGATAATCAATTATAAAATTTGCTAAGAGTTATAAAAATAGGAAGATGTGGATAGCATTAGCCGGTCACGTTCTGAGGTGATACGTAACAAAGAAGAATAAGAAAAATGGTAAGTTGTTTTATGTCGTGAAATCTCTATGTAAGCTCATTTTTTTCTGTAAGTTACTTTTGCATTGCCAAAAATACTTTATAGCACCTCTGACAATCTTAAAGTTGAAAGTTTACCTGAAAGGTTAAGCGTGCTAATAAATGAAATCGCTTCTAATAATAGATTGACAACGCTGTTTAGCCGCTATCACACGCCAGGATATCCTAAAAAGGTCAATAGTTAATAACTAAACAATGTCACTGTTCTAATAAAAAAAAATTGTTAATGAGTTTTTACAGTTAAAGAAAAATATTAAAATTTTTTTAATGAAACGATACCACCAAAGATGTGTTTACAGTGTGATAAGTGGCATTTTACCTAAATAAATGACAAAAATTATCAACTGTAAACCTATAAAAAAAGAACCAATTCTTCAAAATAATTAAGGCTTTGTCATTTGACAAAATATGATATAATTCTAGCATTAAGAGAGAAATATTTTTTCCATTGCATATTCGAGAACACACATACAAAAGTATTTTGCAATAAATTCAGCGTTTATTATAACAATCAAACGAAAATAAAATATAAAAAACGAACCCCTTGACAAATAATCCAAAGAGAAAACTATAAATGTTTCGTGAAATGAACGAAAAATTGCAGATTAAATTATATAGTTACTTTTCAAACTAAAACAATAAAGAGAGTCGCATCGATTAGATTAATAGTTTAAAACATTTTACAAGGTTATTGGTTAGAAAATTTCAACTTTTGATACAGTTATCCTAATTTTTAACGTGATGAATGAAACTTCAATTTCAATAAATTACATTATTATATATATATATAGGATAATGTAAAAAATCGTTCTTGATCTGCTCGAAGCGAACCCCCTTATCTATTTCCATCCATTTGCGTAACGTTTGTTACAAAAAGCTGAACTCACTTTTGAAGAAATTCATAAAAAGAACAAAATGTGTAAGATTTTTAGGGATGTTTCATTTTTGTGAGTATCTTAATTTTCTTTGTCTTTGGAAAACCAATTAAATCTCTTAATATTGCAGAAATTCACATATACCTCTTTTCTGAAACTGACTGAGATTCTAAAATTACACGTGAGTGACTCAAGTATTCCATGCCATCGAAGAAGGAATAAATTTAAAGGAAATGTTCCCTATGTGGTCAGTCATATTCCCCTTTTTTGGATGAGCTGGAAAAACAATTAGTTTTTGGGTTGCTTGAAGAAGAGAACCCCCCGCTAACCAAGTGTAACTTTACCCACATTAGCGTGACGTTTGTCAAAAAGAGCAGAGATAATGTTTGATGAAATTCACGAAAAAGACGAAGTCGAACTTCCAGGTCCTTACTTAATAATCACGCTCTCATTACATCCAACCGATTAATCAGGACCCAAAAAACCTAATATTCACTCCAGTTAATCTTAAATTCCATCCCGTAAGATAGATCTTTAAAGAATCTTTGAAGAATCTATGTTAAAGTGAAACACGTTAGATTAAAGGAACTTTTTCCTATCTCAGTTATAATGATATGTTTTTGCAATTCGACTTTCAAGAATACGAATTAAAAAATTCGAATCGGTTCTAAAGTAGGTTTCACTAAGTAAATTTGACAAATTGGCATCTGAATTTGGGTAATATTCTCATTAAAATCTGTCTTTTAAGGTAATACTTTAGTAACTTTCGATCATAGATATTGAATTAAACTTGTCTGATTCAGTTACATTTTCACCATGTCTTAAATAGTTAAGTTCAGACATTTTAACACCAAGGGCTGAAACTTAGTGATTTCAAAAAATAAATAAATAAATAAAAGCAAATAACTTCTTTTTTAAGCTCTTTTTATCATCTCTCATTCAGTAAGCTGTCCTTCTCCCCGACTTCTCTGTTCATTCTTTTTGTTTTTCTCCACGTCCTTCCTTCTCGTTAAAAAAATTATAATATATTGGTTATAAAGACACTTTTGCAATCCTACTTTTGAAAATACAAACTGAAAATATAGAAACGGTTTTATGTAAGTTTCACTTACACAGTAAAAATTCAAATTCATTTTGGAAGCTGGACTCTGTGTAAAAGTGTATGTTCGGGCTTATAAATATGTAACCTTATAACCAGATTCTTTTGCTCGAAATATCTCACAAATATATCATTCACGACAGCAAGGAAGATTAATGTAATCAACACTATCGATGACACAGGTAAGTATGCAAGTTTAAATTATGCATATGTGATCTCACAACAAAACAAATTGTCCGACTCTTGGTGACCAAATCGTCTATCCCCACTCATAGTATTTGTAAGAATGGCGGACTATTAGCAAACCAATAAGCCCTTGATTCCCAACTAGGAGTTCATGGATTCTAGTTGGGATCCATGAAAGAATTTTATGGTGTCTAAAAGATTCTAATTAAAATCAGAACATTTTGAGTTTCGCCTTGCTTAACTTGTGGACATTTTTTAAATCTTCAAGCAGCTGAATTTGAAACTCCAAGGAAAGGATTCAAATTTGCTCAGCCGCTGTGACACAATACATGCATTTTTGGCCAAATTGAAGCTGTATAAAAAGAGAATGGGTCCACGGAAATTCATCATGTTTACGCTTTTAAATAAACTTCTTGCTGATAGTCAGCTTTCAAGCACCTTGTCCAAAGAAATCATGGATCACTCGTCTCAACTACATGATGGATTTCACCGTTATTTCTCTGACTTAAGCCCTCAGCATGCAGGACTGACTAAAAATCCCTTCTCATGTCAGATTGATGATGTGTTAGAAGACACACAAGAAGAGTTCATTGAGCTTATCAACGATTCAACAGCCAAGAATATGTTCCAGTGAAAACCATTGTCTAGCTTCTGGTGTTCAATGATGTAAATATATCCAAAAATAAGTGATCTTGCAATTCGAGTTATTTTGCCTTTTGCTTCAACCTACTTGTGTGAAAGTGGGCTTTCTGCATTACTCGCAATAAAAACAAAACAAAGGAACAAGCTGATTGTAGAAGATGACTGGAAGTGTGCACTGGCCGCTATTGAAACAAGCATTCATGTGCTGTCTACTCAAAACAACCACAAAAGTCCCATTGAAAAATATAGAGTAAAATAATTAAAAAAAAAAAATATATATATATATATATAAAAATTAATTCACTTCTGTTTTGGAAATTTTAGTGTATTTTTTTCATACGTGTTTCATTTATACAGGTTTTATGGTTATTTTATTCATACATTCGCTCGGAAGCTAAAAAATAAAGCCAGTTTTGTAAAGATAGTGTTTGTGTACAATACCTACAACTATAACAACGTTAACATAACATTTTTACCAGGTGCTTTACTTAAATAAAAGGAGGGCTGAATAAAATGTTTTTGATTTTATATGAGTAAATTTAAAGCTTAATCAGTATAATACCGTAGGGCGTTTTACATGAATATATATATATTTAAAAAAAAATCTTTTATTTGTGCTACTTTAACTTATTACGTTGTATGGGTCCATAAGTGAATAAGTGACTGGAAAATGGGGGAACGGGAGAAAAAAGGTTGGGAACCACTGCATTATGCCACAAAACAAAACCTACAGAAACGGCGAAAGAACTGGAGGTGATGTCTTAATAAATCCTCGTAGAGAAGCCTATGGGAAACCACTCCACTATTTCTTCTAAAAAATCATAAAATTTACAGATAAATATATAAAACATAGGGGCGTGAAGGAGATTAAATCGAAAGAAATTACTTCCTCGCCACTAATAACCGACATGGGCAACAGGTGTCACCTAGCCGTCATCAAGCAACTGTTAACACCAAAGGCGTAAACGAGACAGTATTTCGGACAAAGTCTCTTGCCAAGGAAAGAACGGCGTGATCAACAGGTGACACGGGACTTTTACCCTGCGACTGTTTGCACCAAACACTCTCGTGGTATGAAATGTCAGGACACTTAAAAACTGTAGACAGCTAAAAAGGCACACAATGTAGGCAATCGCATTGAGTCATAGGATTTGTTGTAAAATGAATGGAGACATGACGTTGCCATAATTGGTGATCACTACAAAAAACCTTAGTAATCACCATCAGACTGATCAAGCCATTTCCAAAATCTCAAGTATCTAACGTGTTTGTATTAGGTGCGAATGCCAAGCAGAACAGAAAATTCCAAATTTCTGGCGGATTGAATTGCAATATGTGTCTGACTAACCCTAATGCTATAGACAGTCAACAAAATAAAATAATCAAACAGTATCATATATTTATTTCTACCGGCTTGATTATTTACGATAAATTGTGTTACGAAAATGAGTGTTATTGGGCAAGATACGAACATGCAACCACTATCCATATGGGAGAAGCCACCAATTCATATGACGCGTCTTAGACCTTCCGACCACGAATACATTTAATACATACATATATTCAAACAGCACCTCCCAAATGCATTTTACTTTAAAATCAGACTTGTTAAACCGATAAGAAAAAATGTAAACTTATCATTATTATTATTATTATTATTATTATTATTATTATTATTATTATTATCTATATATATATATATATATTTGTGTGTGTGTGTGTGTGTGTGTAGAGAGAGAGAGAGAGAGAGAGACAAGAATAGAGACCTAGACAGAAAAAGATATGAAGGTAGATAGATATGAGAAGCTTGAGATAGATAGATAGATAGATAGATAGATAGATAGATATGAACAGACTTCGATAGATAGATAGATAGATAGATAGATAGATAGATAGATAGATAGATATGAACAGACTTAGATAGATAGATAGATAGATAGATACATAGATAGATAGATAGATAGAATAACATGAAAAATAGACAAATAGATAGATAGATAGATAGATAGATAGATAGATAGATAGATAGATAGATAGATAGATAGATAGATATGAACAGACTTAGATAGATAGATAGATAGATAGATAGATAGATAGATAGATAGATAGATAGATAGATAGATAATGTTACTATATCACTTCATAGGTAGAAAAAGCAAACAAATGTGAAGAGTGAGTGTGTGATAGATAAAGAGAGAAAGATAGAAAGAGAAATGTGTGTATTGCAAGTATTAGATTTTTTCCTTCTGTTTTCGTCAATATTTTACATCTGGAAACTGAAAGAATGGCAAAAATGATGAAAGCTAAAAGTAAAAAGCAATGCGAAATGTTTGTGCAAAATGTACGCGGAGTGGAATAATCATGGCTGTAAAGTGTCTCCGTCAGGCTTGAAGATGAAAAGTTATTCCCGTGATAAGCATAACTAAGCGTCAAATTCTTCGAATGCTTTTACTACTATGTTTATGACAAATTCCATTGCAATCTCAAGATCCATTCACAATGATAAAATCAGGCTTCCGGTTCTTTGAACCATGATATTTACAGCGCAATTCCTACAGCAAGAAAAAACTCCTAAAAATGTTTTCATTCTTTTCATATCTCATCAACGTTTGTATGAAACTCTTCGAGACATCATTCAAACACTTTTCATCTCGAATAAAACATGTTGACGAATTATTTTCAAATTTTGTTTGCTTTTCTCTTTCAGAAGGAAAACACTGTCAAGTATTAAATAACAAAATCCACAAAAACGATAGGACAAAGAGTCTCTCAAGTCCTTGCGCATAAAAACCACTCGGTCTTTGAAATGCAAACTTTTCGTCTAATCCCAAAAAACCTGCTTGATTTATATTTTAACAAAAAGAATGAAACAATGTCTAAGTAGATTTCACTGGCCATGCAAAACACTGATTGAGACTAATAAAAAAAATATATTGATCATGCAAGAGATGTGAAAAATTAAATAAAAATCTCAACTTTTAGGAACGATATTAACTTAAAAAAATCCCGAAATCTGTAATACTCAAATCGGTTAATATACAGAGGTGTATTGATGGAACTTGTTGGCATTTGATCTACTCTAATAGAAAACGATCAGTACGGGTAAAAAATCATAACGGAAAATCTGTAATGTGATCGATACCGACTTAGCAGCCCGGCTCCTGCTCCGATGAACTTACATCACTGGTGCCCCCTAGGTGGGTATTTGCACGAGATACTAGATTAACAACTACGTCCCTCCTTTTTACAGTGAAACCAATAAAATGTAACCGCAATTTCTACTCCAACAGCTTCTTTTCTCGCACTTCCTGCCGGTGGAATTCCCTTCCACATGATTGCTTCCCGACAGCTACAATCTCCAGGAGGTTAAATGTAATGTCAATAGACACCTCCTAACACACTAACTCATTCTCTCAAACATTCCTCCCATCTACCCAACCCTCATCCTAGGTATCCTTACCAGTCTATCACCCTGCTTCTGACATTTCCTATATCTAACCACTCTTTCTCATCACCTTCCCCTATATAACCACCATGCGCAATAGTGGCAATGGAATGTTTTGCTTGGGGTGAAATGATTAAAACAAAAAAAGTGTACATATAATAATAGTAAACAGAACACCTGGTTAAAGGCTTGAATATTTCTATATTTAGGAGTAGGCCATAGATATTCAAAACCAGTTTCAAACGTGTAGTTATCCGTGTCTATATAAGGAAACATTTGACAACTCCTGACTGAAGAGTTGAAATTTATAAAACGTTTTAATGTAAGAGTAATTTTATAGAAAACAGGTTTCTCAAGTCTTGTCACTGTTAAAGTACAATAATAATAAAAATGCGATACTATATGGAAATGCACTAGTAAACTGAAGAGAAAATAGAAGGGAGAAAAGCACTAATTTTTCGATAAACTGAAGATATACTGGTGATGAGACGAACGAAAACAGACGATTGAAAACGATCGACCGGTTTAGATAATATTTAAGGCCATTGAAAACGAGCGGTCGACTTATATAGTAATTTTACTAACATTGCATATGTAGTGGCACTGAGCGCTAAAAGTGTTCGATTGGTGTGAGATAACTTTTAAGAAAATACAGGCTTCTACATAAAGTATTCGAAAACAATAGTAATTAAACTTTTGTTTGCCGAAATGCGATAAAGAGTCTCACATAAAGGATTGCCCTTTATTTGTCACACGATGGAAAAAGAGTTGAAATGATAAGTTCCAGATGCAAAAATCATGATAAGCGAACATCAACATTTGGCTAGAGCACACTCCTCGGGCAGGAGTGGTGAGAGGCACTCACGCAAAGCAGGAAGGAGACGGAGTTGATCAGGTGATCAAAAGCAGGAGAAAGATCAGGTAGAACTCCGAGCGGAGAGGAGAAACTCTCTTATACTTGGAAATTTGAGAGAGCCCTGATTCGTTGTCTGAGGAATGCTAACATGCCCAGATTACGTCATACTCTAAATCCGCAGTTTTCATGATTTCATATAAGCTGGAGATTTAGAAAAGCAAAGGGGAAGATGATGCAGATAGAGAAAGGGTGCAGACACACAGTAAGTGCAGAACAGAGAGAGAGAGAGAAAAAAAAAACAGAAAGAGAGAACGAGGTATCGCAAAGAGAGAATCTGTCGAAGAGAGCCTATATATATATTCTCTTTCTATCTTTCTCTCTATATATATCACACACTCACTCTTCACATTTGTTTGCTTTTTCTACCTATGAAGTGATGCAGTAACATTATCTATCTATCTATCTATCTATCTATCTATCTATCTAAGTCTGTTTATATCTATCTATCTATCTATCTATGTATCTATCTATCTATCTATCTAAGTCTGTTTATATCTATCTATCTATCTATCTATCTATCTATCGAAGTCTGTTCATATCTATCTATCTATCTATCTATCTATCTATCTATCTATCTATCTATCTCAAGCTTCTCATATCTATCTACCTTCATATCTTTTTCTCAAGCTGCTCATATATATATATATATATATATATATATATATATATATATATATATATTGTATTATTATGATTAAATTGTCGTCTAAATTGCAAAAATGAAAATTACACTGACACCCCATGTAAACAGATGTATATATATATATATATATATATATATATATATATATATATATTAAAATAACAAAACTATCTTGAAATACTAAATAATTACTTTTATTGCAATTGTCATTCACTTCATTCACAAACTCCAAACGAATTCGGAATCTCCTGGTTTTCTTTTGAACAGTCACCTTGTTTGTGTATGCAACCATGATCTTTGCCTTTAATTTATCTTTGTGACAAGGAGGTTTGTTAGTTTCTCGCTAAACTACGGTCCACACATAATAATTATGGGGTGCTGCCTCGGAAGTGGGGCGGCAAGTTGTAAGGGTGATGTGTTTTCAGAAATTCTAATGATTTGGTTCTTCTTGTGTTGCATTGTTTGGTTCTCCTTCTGTGGCATGGTGCAGAGTCCTGCTACCAGAGATAGGTTTTTAGAGCAGCCACCCCTTGACCCAGTACAGCACTCATTTCTCAATGCATTTGGTGTAGGCCTCCGTGTTGAGTCAGAGGCTCTGTTGGAAGATGAATGCAGACATGTCACCATCACTAGTGATCACCCGAAACGTCAAGATGTTGACCAAAATATACCATCACACGCTTATAAAATATTCGTCACTGTACTAAGTTTGAGACCTAAACACAGTGAAATGTTCGTAATAGTATTTCCGGTGCGAATGTCAAGCAGTGCATCAAGCCATTCTCAAACTTCTGGTAATTCTGAGTAAATTAAGTCATAGTGCTCTTTTTCTAACAGACGCTGCCCAACATAGCCTACTATACTGTGCAAACGACAAAATAAAAAATAAATAGCATGCTTCTGCTCTAGTGAACTTAGGTCACTGGTACCCCCTGGGTATGAACTTACACGAGCTACTATATTAGCAAATAGGTCCCACCATTTTACAGTCAAACCGATAAAATGTAACCGCAATTTCTACTCTAAAAACTTCTTTTCACACACTTCCCGCCTGTGAAATTCCCTTCCATATACTTGCTTCCCCGACAGCTACAATCTCCAGGAATTTAAATGTAAGGTCAATACACATCTCTTATCACACTAACTCTCGCATCCTTTCTCTCAAACTCTTTTTCTCCATTTACTCCACCCCCATTACACCGGTATTCTCATTACCCACCTCTTAACATTTCCTATAACTAACGCCTCTTTCTCATCCCTTTCCCCTATGTAACAGCCTGCGCAACAGGGGCCTTAAAATGCCTTGCTTAGGGTGAAATAATTTTTTTTAAATATATATGAAATTGCGACAATTTGCATATCGCAGCTTATATATATATATATATATATAATATTTATTAGACCAACCCAGTGTTTTAAAAAATTATGTATTACATGCTATTTTTTAACATTTATTGCCAATTGAAGAATTTAAATGAAAATAGAATAGTTTTTGTTCATACTGCACAACAACATGTGCATCAAATGAATTTATAAATATTTAATACTTATCTATACTGCAGTTTAATCAATAAAAAACTGAAGAAAATTTAGGTTGATTCAGACGAGTTCATCTTTGCTTTCTTGCCTCGTAAAATTCTGCAAAGTAATAACAAAAACAGAAACATTCTATTTTCATTCAGAATTAATCACTTGGTAATAACTACTAAAAATAGTATGAAAAAATAGATCATTACTTTTTAAAAACTGGGGTGGCGTATTATGACCGGTAGTATATATATATATATATATATATATATATATATATAAACACAAACTTATAACTATACTCGTTTCGAAAAACCCTCCACGTATCTACGTGGAAGGAAAAAATTGTTGTAAAGAAAGAAAAGGCTAAGCACATGAATCTCAGCCAAAGGGATTCGGACTGAGTCAGCACGTAGTTCAAAGAAAAAACCCGAGACAAGTAAGCAACTAACAAAAAGCGATCGATACCCAGAGCAGAATAAGTAAAGTAAACCTATTGAGCCAACAAACCTACCAAGGTTTCACCTAATCGGATCTTCAGGGAATGCTGGCTAAAAAGAAAGTAACAACGACAAGATAAATGGAACTCAATAACCCACAGAGCGAGGGAAAATTTACTCGCCCCAAAATAATTTTACTCGACCAACTCCATAGTCGCCTTACGTAAACATAGCGTGAATCGATGAGGAAAACAAAAAATGAAATTTTAATTAAAATTTGAAACGTGTTAGTAAGGATTTAAATTTTTTTAAAAATAATAAAAACAAAATTTGATCTTTCTTGTTAGTAATAACATAAATATTTTGATGATAAAACTTTGCTTTTTTTAAGTTTGAACCCATTTTAATATCATGATATGCTGTTTTTTTTTGTTTTTTTGTTTTGTTTTTTGGCAATTGGGTGGAAATACCTAAATCCGTAGTTTCTTTCTTTTGTTTGACTGCAACCTCCATCTCATAGATGATGAACATGTAACAAACCTTATTTTCTCAACGATTTTCTATAAAATTTTAATTTGTTTTTCATTGCGTGGTTTAAAGAAGTATACGCAGTTCTTTTCTTTCTTTCAAATGTTCGTAAGCGGGGAGGAAAGAGAGATTTTGACTGAAATAGTAATATTTTTTTCCAAATGAGTTTCTAAAGATCTGTGAGAGTCTTTAATCTGTGAGAGAGAAATATTTTGGCTCCACTCTGGAAGCGTTAATCAAACAGATGTTTGCACTGACCGGGACGATAAAAGTGAGACCAAAGAGTCAAGTAAATTATGACTGTTCAATTTTCATTTAAATTCTTCAATTGGCAATAAATGCTAAAAAAGCATGTAATACATAATTTTTTAAAACACTGGGTTGCTCGGATGTGATGAAAGCTTTAAAACTAATCCATGGTCCTGGAGCTCAGACTCTTTGGGCGTTAGCACGAAAGATAAAAAGCAATAGTTGTTTCCAGTTAAAGTGAAACCGTAGAATGAAAGAAAAATGAATGAATGTAAGTCAAACTTTGATTTCCTGGTATCGATATCAAATTTCTGCACTATTGTAAGAACTGAAACCTTGAAACTTCTGAATATCGTTTCTTATGTCTTTGACTCTGAGTGTATCAAATTTGATTAAAATCGGACCACTCCTTCTATAACACGATTTTTTGATTATCGATTTTCGATATTTATCGTGGGTACCTCGACACAAAACCTAACTAAGAACACTCGCAGACGCTTATAGTACAACTGTGTAAATTTTCAAGAAAATAGGTTCAGCTGTTTCGGAGTCTATAGGTAACGGATACAAACACACAGACACACACGCACAGACAAAGTTTCATTTATAAATAAGTGTGTATATATATATATATATATATATATATATATATATATGAAGAAATATAGTATTAAGCTGTGTTACATTTGCAGGATAAAAAGTATATGTAAATAAAAACGTGGACATTGACATCAGCACTCAGAGGTGACAGACTGTTTCATGCTAGACGCAATCATTTGATGATTGCGTCTAGCATAAAACAGTCTGTAAATGAGTTCAGTGTTCATCTTTGTATATATATATATATATATATATATATATATATGAAACAAGCTAACAATAATAAAGCCACTAACACGCAAAAGTTAAAATATGTGAGAAAAATACGAGATAAAACTAACAAGAAGAATTAATGAATGAATATTTAACAGGAGTGCAAGAAGCTGCAAGAGAGTTCCATGAGCTAGAATTGCTATAGGAGAGACTTCTAATATAGAACTTACGGTTAAATCTAGCCATTTCAACTGTAAAATTATAAAACATTTTCGGCAATCTAGTCCTATGCTTAATTTAATAATGTCTTGGTAACTTACAGGAAAGTTAGTTAGAACAATAACCATGATAGTATTTATTCAAAAGGCGTAGATTATCTACATTGCAGCAGTGGGAATTGCATACATACATACACACACACACACACACTCACACATTTTCACACACACACACACACATATATATGTAATATAACAATCTGGCCCCACCCGAGGAAGTGATGCAAGCGATGGTGTTTCCCGTCGGTGAAGGGGTCGGCGAAACGACAAGACAGGTGTTTGTGAAATACATCCTGTCGAGGCCGGAGCGGATGTCGTTTGACCTTATTTCCGACAGCGGCGGAAATGACTACGGAGGCAAACAGAACAGGTGTCTCTGGGAATTACGTGGGCGAGGCAAAACCGGAAGGAAAGTCCCGGTTCTAGAAGACTATATAAAGACCTCGACACACGGATTCGCTAGCAGAGAACGGCCAGTGGAAGCAGAGAAACACCACAGGCAAGACTACACTCCCGTCAACCCATTCTATGTGCGCTCTCACCCTTCCGTTCTCTATTCCACACGGTTCGTCGTCATTAATAAAAATATAACCTTATATTTTTATATATGCGTGTTTGTTGTTTTGTCGTCGTACGGCGATATATAACATATATATATATACATATCCATTTCCTTTCTTTTTCTTTCTCTTCTTTCCGTTTATGATTTTTCTATATTTTTATTTTTCTTTCTTTTTTTTTCTTTGAATGGGTGAGGAAATGTGCTGTAGATTACCGTCACAAATTTCTATTCTCGATTTGGGCACGTGAGTGTCTGTATGTAATTCTTTTCGGGATGATTTTGAATATCAAATGTTATATCATTTGGGTTTGACGAGCAGCAAGGTTTTGGCTGCGAAATATATAAAATTGTAGAATATCTAATTTTATATTTCTAGATTATATGACTCTGCTAAATTAAATAAATAAATTTAATATTGAGTTACTTTGAGTTTGTCTCTTTCGGAATTAACCTGACTGAAATACCAAATATTCTCCGTTATATATATATATATATATATATATATATATATATATATATATATATATATATATATATGCAATTTCCCCTTTTAAGATGTAGGCGATCATGAGTTTCTAGTCTTACTTTTGTATCGAGAAATTGCATTTTTAATCTTTTATTTTCTGTTGTTCCGCTTTCACATGCTTCTTTTCTTCCTGATAGTGAACCACTCTCCATAGTTTCAAATTAAGCGTCCTCCCATATGTCACTCAAGAATAGCTCATTATACCCTGCTATTTAATTCATATCTCAAGGGATTAGAGATAGCTTGCCGAACATATTTGTGAATATTGAACGCAATAGACAGGGACGGAACATGAACCCGTCTCACCGATTTTCCTTTGCGCTAATAATTCCCACGTTCTCGTCTCTCATTTTATAGCTGATCAGCTTTCATTTTTAGAGTCTGTCCTAATCAATACGAATAAATACATATAGAGTTTTATTACAGAGATCAATACGTGAATTCGCCCAAAATTTAAAGTGAGAATAAGTAATAGTCAAACTCAAAATTAGTAGATTCTTTCACATTCTTTGATGCTAAAACAGGCCTCTATTCTTGTATGGCTTATGACCGCCACACAGAAGTACCTATGTGAATTGCACCGAATGATTTCCTATTATGGTTCAATGCACATCTTTAGATCTCTTTTTGAACTTTTTATAGGCCGAAATCTCTTACTGAGTCATTTAATTATGCTGGATCAAGTCTTTTAGGCTGTTGTACTGACGCCTCTACAAAAGCTGTATTGCTATTACTTTCAAGAATTGCCTTTGACATATTAGTATTAGTTACATTTTCTAGTGAATGAAGCTGCATAAAACAGGTATCTGATCTCAATGAAGTACCGGGTGAATTACTCAATTTAATCTTAAATATCTAAGTTTGTTATAATCAGAAATATTTGTGAGTCAAAAGCAATGTGTAGCAATGGGCTTTCTTTCCTTTTTCTTTATATTTTTCGATATAATTGAAGTGATAAATGTAAGTTTAATTTTTCCTCTCGCATGATTGTTTGCCACATGACTTTCAAACAACGTATCAGGACTTTGATCTGTCCTAATCATCATATCTAATTTGAAAGTAATCTAAATGTGTTTCTTTTAGAATATTTTTAATCAATTCATTCCAAGGAAGCCAATAATGCTACTATGAAAGAAGTGGCTACTGGAAGTGAAAAAAAAGTTAAATCTATATATATAAAATGCAAGCTGTTTGTGTGTGTGTCTGTCTATCTCTGTCTGTATGACTTTTATACAAATCCACAATTTTTATCCGATTTTCACGAAACTTCACAGAAATATTCTTTAGGCTTCCAGTCAGGTCATGGGTTACATATTATTTTGGTTTCCCTCGATATCGGAAATTGATACCCCCGATATTCTATTGAATATTATCAAAAATCAAACCTCAGCAATCAACATGGCTCATTTTCTCTAATTTCATTCCCGATGGATACGATAAGTTTTCATGGACTTACTTAGGTTAGTTTATCCTTGGATGACTTATTTGACTCTGATATTGGAAATCAATACCCCGATATTTTAGGGGTTCTGATCAAAATCAGGTTTTCAGCCGTTTTATTTTGGTTTATGCTTTGGGTTTTGCTCTAAGTAGGTATAATTTTAGTTCTCAGCCATGATAAAATTTACTCAGAGGACATATTTCAAAATTAAGTTTGCGACGGAAAACGTTTTTGAGATCGATACCGGAAATCAAAGTTTGACCTAAACCATTCATTTTTCATTCAATCTACGGTTTTGCTTTGACTGAAAACAAATATTGCTTTTTAGTCTTCCTTGCCAACGTCAAAAGCGTCTGTGCTCTAGGACCAGGGATTAGTTTTAAAGCTTTCATTACACTGAAGAAACGCCGGGTTATGCTGCTAGTAGCAAATATAATCCCATAGTGTAAGTGGAGACGTTAGAAATATAGAGTGAGTAGACTTTAGAATTGACCAGAAACTCAAAATTAAAGAAGAAACAAAGAATAAACATCTACTCCTGTTGAAAAGACTGTCTCGATAGTTCATTTGATTTTCAGTGGAGTTTCTTAAAAAAGTTATCCTTCATGAGTAGCTTGGACTTATTTGAGTTGAAAAAAAGATTTTAAATTTGTTTTTATATATGACTATGGAAACAGCCAGGTCCCCACCCATTCTATTTTACTGTTTCCCACCTAGACATAAGGTTGGGATCGTAATGGGGTTTAACCTGACAGATAAATCCACGGTCTTAATATACTTGAACTTGCCTTCATTATATATATATATATATATATATATATATATATATATATATATAAGAGGCAGACTTTTAGTGTGTGATATATCATGTATTCATACGCCAGTCGTGAGAGTGTTCTAATTCATTACTAAATGAAGTATGCATAGATACTAGAGTAGCTACTGTTTTTTTGTTAAAGTGTACCATTCTTCCATAGTGCTCAATCAGGGGGTGTGAGAGCGTAAATTCAATAGTGATCCGCAGAATGACTAGAGAACTAATAACATATGGAATATATATATATATATATATATATATATATATATATATATATATATATATATATATCATATGTAATTAGTTCTCTATTTTCCTTAACATATTTGTTAAAAGTAAAATACATTAACCTGTACAAATGGTAATTTAGATTTTCCTTGCTTTTTTAGTTTTAGGAGACAAAGCAACTTATGTTAAAATCTAAATACTTAGTTAAAATTCAGTACGGAATGTTGGTTACATAATTAACTTACCGTCCTTACCTAAATATATGAACTTGAATCACATGTCGTCTTAGATTAACTCTATAATTCTAAATCTTCGCCTACACTCCGGAAAATTATTTCGTATTCTTAAAATTCTTATTAAGTATTTTTCTTCCAAAAAGTGAAAATAGATTAGCTTATCATCCAGTTCACATTCCTCTTCTTTTTAACAGGAGTCAGTCAGTCAAGTGCCATACGTGATACAGGCTTGGGCGATCATGTCGCGAAAGATTATCCCGCAGTAGGTTGTCATTGCTTTCTGCGGTAAACTTGGCCGGCCAAGGCTATAGAATGCAATCTGTCCTGCTATTTAACCCATAACTGGAAGGAAGAGACGGATTAATACCATTCCTAAGGGTATTTGCGCGTAAGTGAATACAATGGATTCAACTGGAATTCGAACTCGGCTCCCCGTTTTTCGTTCCGAGCCAATATCCACTGTACCACAACGCACACAGGATTAGCTGTTCTTAATTTGTGTATTTTCCAGGAATGTATTTCCTGTTTTCTCTCTTGAGGCCCTTATAAGTATGGCCGTCATGAATTTTTGCAATATGACCGGTTGGAAACTACGACTCTTCATTTTGAAGCTGTCAAATTGTAAGTTAGAGACTGAACTTTTTGTCACAGATTAGAGAGGATTCTCTGATCAACAGTTGCATAAAATTGTGGTAGCGCGCCGATAGCAAACCCCGAGATCACACCCTTCTCTTTTCTTTACTATCGTTCGGTTGTCTTGTATAGCCTTAGACAATCGGTAGGTACAATTATTTTGGGCCTATTCCACCCCTTAAACATTACCTTAGGATCGATAAAGAAAATAAAACTAAATCAGTTTGCAAAAATCACGTAAGTTTCATCCGCCTATCGTTCTCCAGCAGTAATTATTTCCTTACCCATTTCTCAAATCCATAATCGTTTGTGAACAAATTCTGCCGACTTATTAGCTTTCTGTATAACGAAAATAAAAACCCAGTCTTTACAAATTGAATTCTCTGTTTCCTGCCATCTTCCTCTCTATCTAAATGGTCCTGGTCATAACGGCAAATTGCATCTGGCAGCAAGGCCTCTGATTGGGAGGTTGTGAGGAGCATGGAACCACCTCTTAATTGCTGTTGTCCCTAGGTCCACCCTGACCCGGAGTGGTAGTACCTATTTGGGTTCCGACTATGGGCAAATAGTTAACCCCCAAACTGGGATCAAAACATTATGAAAGTACAAAAATACACTTTTATATAAACATAGGCATAAAAATAGACTCTTATAGAAAGAAATATACATTTTTGAAAGAAAAATATTACAAACAATACATTTTTTTAAGAAAAAGTTATTACCATAACACATTTTCGAAGGAAAAAATTATTCTCAGCAAAACATTTTTTAATACAAAACTAGACATTTTAAGTTTTCTAAAATAAAAAAAGAATAAAACCAAAAACTTTTTATTAAAATCTGACTAAATCAACCTTTTCGCTATAACCGAACATAAAAAAAAAACAAATTTTAAAACTCCAACTTTTTGCCATTAAAGTAACAACAGTGTTTGATATGCCGTTAAACAAAACTCAAACTCTATCTAAAGAATTCTAGTGTTCACTTGGATAAACTCGGTGTCTCTATTAGTGAAAATTTCATGCGACATAAAAATTGTCTCCCGGGTCTCTAGATTGTTCTTATGTATACTTCCGACTTTCATTATTAAACTTATTTATCTATTCTTCTTTAATTGCTCACTTTCTCAGAACTGTTGCTTACAAGATAGAATATCTGATAATGTAGAACAATAATTCTCTCTTTCTCTCTCTCTCTCTTTCTCTCTCTCTCACTCCCGCTCTGCATTCGTTTGCGAATATTTTTGTGTTTCCGGATGTTAATATAATGCCACTGTATTCGCTGACACTCAGGCTTTTGAATTCCCGCTCTAATAGTAAATATCCCTACTTGTATCCCTAATAATTTTGATGAAATACATTTTCCTCTATTAATATCACATAGTTAAGTTACCAGCTCACTCATATGAACTCATTTCCTAAATCCCTCTGGATTTAATTTTTTTAATCTTCTCGTTGAAAATTGTATTAATCAGGTGTCTTTCTTAGGGGAAGTTAACGTTTAAGCGTTTGTGCCATCGCGGAAATATCAAGTAAAACCGTAATATTCTTCTTGGTTTAACCCTGCTTGTTCAACCACCATAGCCTATCGGTATCATTCCTTCCAGATATATCCACCTGATAATTCCGATTATAACAGACGCCTCTTTTATACGCTCATAATGAGTGTAAGCATGCCATCAACGAAACACAATAGTCATTTTATAACAGAATGAGAAACTGTACAGCCTCTTGCAAGTTTGTTCTTTCTAAAAATAAGAGTGTTTTGAATAAGAATAAATCTTCAATCATTCCTCTCTTTAATCAGTTTGAATTTTAGTCAACTGAATGCTTGACTCGGAAATTTCCTTCCAATTCCCCTCTCGACTATTCAGGCGTATCTTTGGAATATTTACTCAGTGATTTGTACATAATTCCATTTATAATCTCTAATCTAGATCCCTGAAATGTTGAACCGATATGGTGTGTGAAGTGACACTTTTAGTTAATTTCGAATTAAAGCGAGGGATTAATTGGGTTACAACTTTTTTTTATGTCTGTTGATTCTTATTTTGATACAAAGACATTCTTTGATTCTGGTTCCCTAACAGATATTTGTTCTGATTACACTAAAATTTACGTCTAAATTAATGGTAAATCTGCTAGGTTCTAAAAAGTAAAATTGACAAGTTCTCTCGAAAATGGCATCCAATCAGTTATTAGCTTAACAAAAAAATGTCTTGCACAGTTTAGCGTCTCTAAACGAAAGTGCTATACTTTAATCAAAATAAAGAACAACTTATGAACCCACTCAGCATGGCTAATGCTAAACTCTAGGAGTGCTTTCCTGGTCACAAATTATCAACTGATGTGGAGCAATTATAATGAATTACTTGCTAGGTCTGCTGCTAAGAAGGTTCATCCACTGTGTCAAACCAGGAAAAATATTTCTTGACAGAATTCATTTTGCACATACATAGATCTACCATTCACTGGTGCATCGAATATCGTGAACAATATTCTCGACAAATTCCAAAGAAGAGTTTGTGATATTATTGGTCCTCACCTAGTATCTGGACTTCAACCAGTTTCCCACCTCTACAACATTGTTTTCCTCTGTCTCTTCTATAAATATTTTTCCTGCCAATTGTTCTAATGAGCTCTCCTATTTGGTACTTTGAATGCACGATTCAATCTTCTCTCGTGATGTTAACCTAAGGCCATCTAAATGGTATTTGTAATCATCGAAATAAGTGATAATTCCCGGTAGCTAGGTCAGGAGAATATGCAGGATGGGACAGGTGGCAATTGTCATAACCTGCGACAACCTACACAAAAATGGTGTCTGAAGGTGTCGTGAAAGCAAAGATTCGCAACACGAAACAAATTGTCGAAGGTTCATCCACTGTCTCAAACCAGGAAAAATATTTCTTGACAGAATTCATTTTGCACATACATAGATCTACCATTCACTGGTGCACCGAATGTTGTTGCAATATCTTATATCCTTAACAATATTCTCGACAAATTTCAAAGAAGAGTTTGTGATATTATCGGTCCTCACCTAGTATCTGGACTTCAACCAGTTTCCCACCTCTACGACATTGTTTTCCTCTGTCTTTTCTATAAATACTTTAAATGCCAGTTGTTCTAATGAGCTCTCCTATTTAGTACCTCGAATGCACGATTTAAACCTGCTATAAATCGGTATCGTTTTACTATTGAAATAGTTTGATGTCAGTCAATCAGTTAAGTGCCATACGTGAAACACGCTTAGGCGATCATGTCTCGAAAGAGACAGGACTGACTGAGCAGAAGATTTTCCCGCAGTATGTTGCTATTGCTTTCTGCGGTAGACCACAACGCACATCCTTGCTGTAACTCTTCTAAAAGTGTTATTTCTCTCGCTTCTTATCTTCAGTTTTCGGTACTTTTCAGGTTTCTTGCTTCCATGTCACTTACGATATTAAAAAGAATTAAATGCAAAGAAAATTGTCATCTTCTCTTTTCCAGACATTTTCTTTTATTCTTTTTTTTTTTTTCCTCACAATTTTTCTCAGAGTATCAGTTTTCGGGAAGAAACAAAGGTTTGTAAAATAGGTGTTGGTAGTAAAGAGAATATTCTCCTCGTGATATTCTGAGGATATTGTAAATAATTACCAAAAAACTATGACTTGGATTATTGTTATGAGGAAACACACCTATTCCTCAGATAATGGCCTTGCCCTCCTATATTAATAAGAGGAAGTTTTGGGGGAAGTTCATAGTTCTTTAGACTTCTATTTGAGTTCAGTAGAACTACTAGGCAGTTGATATTAATCGGCAGTTAACCGAATACTAAGTAGTCAGTTTACAGTAGAAGATTATTAAGTTCCTAACAATTTGGGTACGTTAAGTCGAAAAACAACCAACTTATAACCTTCAGTGCAAATCTACTCACAATAATTATCTTCGTTAAACTCATTTGCATGCTGTGAGTTTTTAATTGATCCCAAAACAGATTGTCGTAAAAACGTGTACAAATAAGAAGTAATAAACATACTCGTTCATGGAACTAAGATCTGATTTTTCTTATAGAGCGGATTTCGCCAATATGATGTGCGTTTAATTCATTTTCTAGTTTTTATCGACCCTTTACAGGTTATATAAAGCCGGAAAATACATTGTAAGAATGTCTTTGTGAGATAATAATGATTAAGTAATTGATGTCATTTTAATAGCTGTAGGCAGGTGGGTTCATACATTTCCCATTTGCGTGTAACTGGATATAAGGAACCACAATGGAATTGGACATCAGCTCTTTGATAAAGAATTCCTAGGCCTTATCCATTACATCATTTTGCGCATCTAGGCATACAGCACCTGGTATTCGCAAACGGTATAGTGTTGCAGCTAAGATTTCATGCTAGGTTCGTCCTCATTGTGCAGCTTTTCTTTTAGACAAATGCTCGTTTATCTAAACTTATTTATAAATGGAACTTTGTCTGTGCGTGTGTGTGTCTGTGTGTGTATCCGTTACCTATATACTCCGAAACGGCTGAACGGATTTTCTTGAAAATTTACACAGTTGTACTGTAAGCGTCTGCGAGTGTTCTTAGCTAGGTTTTGTGTCAAGGCACCCCCGATAAATATCGAAAATCGATAATCGAAAAAATCGGGTTATAGAAGGAGTTGTCCGATATTAATCAACTTTGATACACTCATAGACAAAGACAAGATGTTTGTGTGTGTGTGTGTGTGTGTGTGTGTGTGTGTGTGTGTGTGTGTGTGTGTGTTTATCTGTCTGTATGTCCTTTATACAAATCCACAATTTTTATCCGATTCTCACCAAACTTCACACAAATATTTTTTAGGCTGTGTCTAAACTCCAGCACCATGGATTAGTTTTAAAGCTTTCATTACACCCGAGCAACGCCGGGCTATACTGCTAGTTTTATATTAACTCTCTTTCAAGATCATTACACACGAAGTAAAATATTGAAACAAAATCGTAGCAATAGACAAAGTTTATTCTGGTTGTAACCCTCAGCTGTAGATAATCGCGGCAGTGACGAGGCGTATTATAAAGGTGCACAGTCTAACTAGCGTATATATATTTCCACGAAATGGCGAGTGGTTTCTTGTTCGTTTCTACCTTTTGCGCTTAGAAACCATTGTCATATAGAAAACAGCGGTAATTGTTATGTCAGCTCTGTCTAAAAAGTAATTAATGAAGTCAGGGTTTGGTTTACTCAGTGTCTTTTGACCTGCGCAAAGACTTTCTGCAAAGCTTTCAGATCATTACCTTTATGAAAATAACGACTGCTAATAATATTGCTACAGGGTTTATTCATCTATGTACAAACCTAGATCGATGTTGCTTCAATTCTGTTATCGTTCTTAAACCAGTATTTAAATGCGATGTGGTCGTAGGCCAACGTAAGATCCGTCTTAGTCAAGAGGTGTTAACTGGTTTTTATATTGATATTCATCTAACAGGAAGATCACGAAAACAACATACTTAACCCTTAATTACAGAATTAAAATTGACAAAAATCGCCATCATAACAACTATCTCGATTCGAAGCCGGTCTGCAGATCAGAGTAATTTCTCATTTATAAATCGTATCTAAACTTATTTATAAATGGAACTTTGTCTCTGTGTGTGTCTGTGTGTGCGTGTATCCGTTAACTATAGACTCCGAAATGGCTGAACCGATTTTCTTGAAAACTTACACAGTTGTACTATAAACGTCGGCGAGTGTTCTTAGCTAGGTTTTGTGTCGAGGTACCTCCGATAAATATCGAAAATCGATTACCGAAAAAATCGATTTATAGAAGGATTTGTCCGATTTTAATCAAATTTGATACACTCATAGACAAAGACACAAGAAAAGATATTCAGAAGTTTCAAGATCGCAGTTCTTACAATAGTGCAGAAAACCGATAATATATATATATAAATCGATACCAGGAAATCAAAATTTGACTTACATCTATTCATTTTTCTTTCAGTATACGGTTTCGCTTTAACTGGAAACAACTATTGCTTTTTAGTCTTTCGTGCCAACGTCCAAAAATTCTGAACTCCAGGACCATGGATTAGTTTTAAAGCTATCATTACACCCGGGCAACGCCGGGCTATACTGCTAGTCTGAACATAACCATCTGATCACACCTTTGTGCACTTCTTCAGCATCCTCAAACCCAAATATTGGTTTATACTGTATCTATGTGGAGAACAGTTTACTTCTCATACGCCTTTAAATAGGCCGATTTCATACATTGTCCATTCTCCGCAATCAATGTCGGGCTGAATCCTCTGATTTAACGAAAAGAAGAAAAGATATCAGCGATATCTACCTACGATCGTAGAATGCGACAAATGTTCGATTAAACCTGGGGTATCTAAACTATTTAACAAAGATATAACTTACCTATTTTTCGCAACCAATATCATGCTGAATCCTCGGATTTTGGCTTCTCTCATAACTTGCAGTCATTGTCAATTACAAACTTCATTAGGTGATTGTTTGTCTAGCTAACTGTCTGTGAATTTCGAGCTGAACACTTTATTCAATCTACAGGGTTAGATTTTTCACGCTCTGCAGTCCTTGTCCGTGGATACGTCGTATACTTATTTAGTACAAGTCAATTATTTTTTTTTACCTTTCCAGTGAGTTTCAAGTAAACGCTTCCCGGTCCTGTTATTGCATTTGAGCAGGAATAGGATATAAAACTAAGTATATTTTGACTTATTTTATTTCATTACTTTTTTATTTTCTCTAACCATTTCATTCCCTGATAATATTTATTGACTTTTCAGTTATCATCATAACAATCAAAGCTGAAAGAGATGAATATTCTCAGGGGAAAAAAAGTGAGTCTGATATGAAAAAAAAAATTCTAAATATGAACCGAATGGGTGAAATAAAAGACCGCCTCACCGTTAATCAGTGGGGCTATTTTTAAGGATTTGTTTTCCTCTTTTAACCTACATCTTCTGTCGGCCTCTCACTTTAAGGTGTTCTAAGATAAAAGCCATGCCTAACGATATATGACAGGAAGTTATGATTACGTTTTGGGGCTGGAATTTTGATTAAAGAAATGAATGTGCGTTGTGGTACAGTGGATATCGGCTCGGAACGAGAGACCGGGGAGCCGAGTTCGAATTCCAGTTGAATTCATTGCATTCACTTACGCGCAAATACCCCTGGTAAATGTATTAATTCGTCTCTTCCTTCCAGTTATGGATTAAATAACAGGACAGATTGGGTTCTATAGCCTTGGCTGGCAACTAGTCTACCGCAGAAAGCAATGGCAACCTACTGCGTGATAATCTTCTGCCCAGTCAGTCATGTCTCTTTCGAGACATGATCGCCCAAGCGTGTTTAACGTATGGCACTTAACTGACTGATTCTTCAAAGAATATTAAAATTGATTACTTACGCTTGGTGTTTCATTTAATAAATTTCGACCTGTGTGCTCTCATGCCTTCTTGTGAAATGGAATATTTTCTTTCTTTAGTAACTATATTTTGTCCTCGATGAATAAGTTTCAGTTGATGCTCACTCAAGCATTCCTAGTCTTGCCTGTGATTCTGAGGTAGGAAAAAGTTTGTTTACGGTAAATTATTAAAGCTATAATCTTCAACTATATTTTTATATTTTAACGGATACACTTTTAATTCTGTCAAAAGATAGGAATGGTATGTGAACCAGACGGAAGGAGAAAATACTTTCAAACCGTATACTCTTTACTCTGCTTTATGACTTTAAGATGGGTTTGTATTATTGGACAATAAATAATTCTGATTAATATATTTACTTTTATTGTTTCGGGCACTGGGTTCGACAGGGGAACACTTTGGGCAACCGAGCGTTGTCTGAAATTTTTAAGGAAGTTATTGTCCCTCTTCAACAAATTATTCGGACTAACTTCATATTGTCAGCAAGTTAGTAGTTGTGTGTACCTGAAAGCCTTCTCTGAGCATGAATTCTAAATTCTTGTTCAGATGTTACTGAGTATGCCTTTACGCTCTTGAGTGGATGTTTGTAAAAGTGCTAGTCATGTGTCCACTTCTCAGGCGCAGCTAGGACGCTCACAGACTCACATTTCTGAGAAAAAGAAGTGTCAACCATTTAAAATACAAGCTTTGTAGTTTCTCTGATTTTGAAAGAGTTATAAATATGTTCAAATTGTGAGAAATATTATAAAGTATTCATAGAAATGCTGAGTGTTATATATGTATTATAAATCACCTTCAATCTCTGTAAAAATATTTATAACAGTTAGTATGTAGAATGTTAGTATCTTTAACATTTTTATAACTCTTTTATAACAAAAAGAACTGTCCTTACGAAGGCATTTTGCAAGCGTTAAAGGTGATATATATATATATATATATATATATATATATATATATATATATATATATATATATATATTGTGAAAAATGACAACTCGTGTTTTAGTAATATTATAAACACAAAAAAATGTATAACACATTCATGAGAACAGTAATAAAAATGAACAATATCAGATTAGAGAATGATGGTTGTCCAACAATTAAAACTTCAGTGCTAGCAATATCAGATTAAAGAATGACGGTTGTCCAACAATAAGGAATTCAGTGTAACAATATCAGATTATAGAATGACGGTGGTCCAACAATAAGAACTTCAGTGCTAACAATATCAGATTATAGAATGACGGTTGTCCAACAATAAGGACTTCAGTACTGACAATATCCGTTTAGAAAATGACGGTACTCCAACAATAAGGGCTTCAATGTTATCAGATTAAATAATGACGGTTGTCCAACAATAAGGACTTCAGTGCTAACAATATCAGATTATAGAATGACGGTTGTCTAAGAGTAAGGACATCAGTGCTAACAATATCAGATTATAGAATGACGGCTGTCCAACAATAAGGACTTCACTACTAACAATATCAGATTAAAGAATGACAGTTGCAAACAATTAGGACTTCAGTGTAACAATAGGATATGAGAGAATGACGGTTGTCAAACAATAATCACTTCTGTGCTAACAATATCAGATTAGAGAATGACGCTTGTCCAACCATAAGGACTTCAGTGCTAACAATATCAGATTAGAGAATGACGGTTGTCCAACAATAAGGACATCAGTGTAACAATAACAGGTTAGGGAATGACGCTTGTCCAACAATAAAGACCTCAGTACTAACAATATCAGATTGGAGAATGACGGTTGTCCAAGAATAAGTACGTCAATACTAACAATATCAGATTATAGAATGTCGGTTGTCCAACAATAAGAACTTCAGTACTAACATTATCAGATTAAAGAATGACTCTTGTCCAACAATAAGGAGTTCAGTACTAACAATATCAGATGAGGGAATGACGGTTCATTCAATCTCTGTAAAAATATTTATAACAGTTAGTATGTAGAATGTTAGTATTTTTAACATTTTTATAACTCTTTTATAACAAAAAGAACTGTCCTTACGAAGGCATTTTGCAAGCGTTAAAGGTAATATATATATATATATATATATATATATATATATATATTGTGAAAACTTACACGAGTTTTCGCGTTGAGATAATCCAATGTATTTTGCTATGAATTTCCAGGAGTATTTCAAATGACAACTCGTGTTTTAGTAATATTATAAACACAAAAAAATGTATAACACATTCATGAGAACAGTGGCCTTAAAAATAATACTTTTCTTTATATATTAATTAGCATATGTATAATATTCGCATAAGTAAAAGACATGAGGACTTCAGTGCTAACAATATCGGATTAGAGAATTACGGTTGTCCAACAATAAGGACTTCAGTGCTAACAATATCAGATTATAGAATGACGGTTGTCTAAGAGTAAGGACTTCAGTGCTAACAATATCAGATTAGAGAATGATGGTTGTCCAACAATTAAAACTTCAGTGCTAGCAATATCAGATTAAAGAATGACGGTTGTCCAACAATAAGGAATTCAGTGTAACAATATCAGATTATAGAATGACGGTTGTCCAACAATAAGAACTTCAGTGCTAACAATATCAGATTATAGAATGACGGTTGTCCAACAATAAGGACTTCAGTACTGACAATATCCGTTTAGAAAATGACGGTACTCCAACAATAAGGGCTTCAATGTTATCAGATTAAATAATGACGGTTGTCCAACAATAAGGACTTCATTGCTAACAATATCAGATTATAGATTGACGGTTGTCCAACAATATGGACTTCAGTGCTAACAATATCTGATTAGAGAATGACTGTTGTCCAACAATAAGGACTTAAGTGCTAACAATATCAGATTATTGAATGCCGGTTGTCCAAAAATAAGGACTTCAGTACTAACATTATCAGATTAAAGAATGACTCTTGTAAGGACTTCAGCGTTAACAATATCAGATTATAGAATGACTCTTGTCCAACAATAAAGACTTCAATGCTAACAATATCAGATTAGAGAATGACGGTTGTCCAACAATAAGGACTAGGGTGCTAACAATAACAGATTATAGAATGACGGTTGTCCAACAATAATGACATCAGTGTAACAATAATAGGTTAGTGAATGACGCTTGTCCAACAATAAGGACTTCAGTACTAACAATATCAGATTGGAGAATGACGGTTGTCCAAGAATAAGGACGTCAATACTAACAATATCAGATTATAGAATGTCGGTTGTCCGACAATAAGAACTTCAGTACTAACATTATGAGATTAAAGAATGACTCTTGTCCAACAATAAGGAGTTCAGTACTAACAATATCAGATTAGAGAATGACGGTTGTCCAACAATAATGACATCAGTGTAACAATAACAGGTTAGTGAATGACGCTTGTCCAACAATAAGGACTTCAGTACTAACAATATCAGATTGGAGAATGACGGTTGTCCACAAATAAGGACGTCAATACTAACAATATCAGATTATAGAATGTCGGTTGTCCGACAATAAGAACTTCAGTACTAACATTATGAGATTAAAGAATGACTCTTGTCCAACAATAAGGAGTTCAGTACTAACAATATCAGATTAGAGAATGACGGTTGTCCAACAATAAGGTCTTCAGTGCTAACAATATCAGATTATAGAATGACTCCTGTCCAACAATGCTAACAATATCAAATTAGAGAATGACGGTTGTTTAACAGTACGGACTTGGGTGCTAAGAATATCAGATTAGTTAATGACGGTTGTCCAACAATAAGGTCTACATTGCTATCAGATTAAACAATGACGGTTGTCTAAACAATAAGGACTTCAGTGCTAATATTATCAGATTAGAGAATGACGCTTGTCCAATAATAACGACTTCCGTACTAACAATATCAGAGTAGAGTATGACAGTTGTCCAACATAAAATACTTCAATGCTAACAATATTAGATTAAAGAATGACGGTTTTCCAAGCATAAGGACTTCAGTGCTAACAATATCCGTTTAGAAAATGACGGTTCTCCAAAAATATGTTCTACATTGCTATCATATTAATTAATGACGGTTGTCCACACAATAAGGACTTCAGTGCTAACAATTTCAGATTAGAAAATGACGCTGGTCAAACAATAACGACTTCAATACTAACAGTATCAGATTAGAGAATGACGGTTGTCCAACAATAAGTACTTCATCGTAAGAATATATATTTACTTTTATTGTTTCGGGCACTGGGTTCGACAGGGGAACACTTTGGGCAACCGAGCGTTGTCTGAAATTTTTAAGGAAGTTATTGTACCTCTTCAACAAATTATTCGGACTAACTTCATATTGTCAGCAAGTTAGTAGTTGTGTGTACCTGAAAGCCTTCTCTGAGCATGAATTCTAAATTCTTGTTCAGATGTTACTTAGTATGCCTTTACGCTCTTGAGTGGATGTTTGTAAAAGTGCTAGTCATGTGTCCACTTCTCAGGCGCAGCTAGGACGCTCACAGACTCACATTTCTGAGAAAAAGAAGTGTCAACCATTTAAAATACAAGCTTTGTAGTTTCTCTGATTCTGAAAGAGTTATAAATATGTTCAAATTGTGAGAAATATTATAAAGTATTCATAGAAATGCTGAGTGTTATATATATATTATAAACCACCTTCAATCTCTGTAAAAATATTTATAACAGTTAGTATGTAGAATGTTAGTATCTTTAACATTTTTATAACAATATCAGATTGGAGAATGACGGTTGTCCAAGAATAAGGACGTCAATACTAACATTATGAGATTAAAGAATGACTCTTGTCCAACAATAAGGAGTTCAGTACTAACAATATCAGATTAGAGAATGACGGTTGTCCAACAATAATGACATCAGTGTAAAAATAACAGGTTAGTGAATGACGCTTATCCAACAATAAGGACTTCAGTACTAACAATATCAGATTGGAGAATGACGGTTGTCCAAGAATAAGGACGTCAATACTAACAATATCAGATTATAGAATGTCGGTTGTCCGACAATAAGAACTTCAGTACTAACATTATGAGATTAAAGAATGACTCTTGTCCAACAATAAGGAGTTCAGTACTAACAATATCAGATTAGAGAATGACGGTTGTCCAACAATAAGGACTTCAGTGCTAACAATATCAGATTATAGAATGACTCCTGTCCAACAATGCTAACAATATCAAATTAGAGAATGACGGTTGTTTAACAGTACGGACTTGGGTGCTAAGAATATCAGATTATAGAATGACGGTTGCCCAACAATAAGGAATTCAGTGCTGACAATATCCGTTTAAAAAATGACGGGACTCCAACAATAAGGGCTTCAATGTTATCAGATTAAAAAATGACGGTTTTCCAACAATAAGGACTTCAGTGCTAACAATATCAGATTATAGAATGACGGTTGTCTAAGAGTAAGGACATCAGTGCTAACAATATCAGAGTATAGAATGATGGTTGTCCAACAATAAAGACTTCAATGCTAACAATATCAGATTATAGAATGACGGCTGTCCAACAATAAGGACTTCACTACTAACAATATCAGATTAAAGAATGACAGTTGCAAACAATTAGGACTTCAGTGTAACAATAGGATATGAGAGAATGACGGTTGTCAAACAATAATCACTTCAGTGCTAACAATATCAGATTAGAGAATGACGCTTGTCCAACCATAAGTACTTCAGTGCTAACAATATCAGATTAGAGAATGACGGTTGTCCAACAATAAGGACATCAGTGTAACAATAACAGGTTAGGGAATGACGCTTGTCCAACAATAAGGACTTCAGTACTAACAATATCAGATTGGAGTATGACGGTTGTCCAAGAATAAGGACGTCAATACTAACAATATCAGATTATAGAATGTCGGTTGTCAAACAATAAGAGCTTCAGTACTAACATTATCAGATTAAAGAATGACTCTTGTCCAACAATAAGGAGTTCAGTACTAACAATATCAGATTAGAGAATGAAGGTTGTCCAACAATAATGACTTCAGTGCTAACAATATCAGATTATAGAATGACTCCCGTCTAACAATAAAGACTTCAATGCTATCAATATCAAATTAGAGAATGACGGTTGTTTAACAGTACGGACTTGGGTGCTAAGAATATCAGATTAGAGAATGACGCTTGTCCAATAATAACGACTTCCGTACTAAAAATATCAGAGTAGAGAATGACAGTTGTCCAACATAAAGTACTTCAATGCTAACAATATTAGATTAAAGAATAACGGTTTTCCAAGCATAAGGATTCAGTGCTAACAACATCCGTTTAGAAAATGACGGTTCTCCAAAAAATTAATTAGTGACGGTTGTCCACACAATAAGGACTTCAGTGCTAACAATTTCAGATTAGAGAATGACGCTTGTCCAACAATAACGACTTCAATACTAACAGTATCAGATTAGAGAATGACGGTTGTCCAACAATAAGTACTTCATCGTAAGAATATTAGGTTAGTGAATGACGGCTGTCCAGTAATAAGGAGATCAGTACTAACAATATCAGATTAGTGAATGACGGTTGTCCAACAATAAGGACTTCAGTGCTAACAATATCAGATTATAGAATGACTCCTGTCCAACAATGCTAACAATATCAAATTAGAGAATGACGGTTGTTTAACAGTACGGACTTGGGTGCTAAGAATATCAGATTAGAGAATGACGGTTGTCCAACAATAAGGACTTCATTGCTAACAATGTCAGAATATAGAATGACGGTTGTCCAACAATAAGGAATTCAGTGCTGACAATATCCGTTTAGAAAATGACGGTACTCCAACAATAAGGGCTTCAATGCTATCAGATTAAAAAATGACGGTTTTCCAAGGACGTCAATACTAACAATATCAGATTATAGAATGACGGTTTTCCAACAATAAGATCTGCATTGCTATCAGATTAAACAATGACGGTTGTCCAACAATAAGGACTTCATTGCTAACAATATCAGATTATAGATTGACGGTTGTCCAACAATATGGACTTCAGTGCTAACAATATCTGATTAGAGAATGACGGTTGTCCAACAATAAGGACTTAAGTGCTAACAATATCAGATTATAGAATGATGGTTGTCCAAAAATAAGGACTTCAGTACTAACATTATCAGATTAAAGAATGACTCTTGTAAGGACTTCAGCGTTAACAATATCAGATTATAGAATGACTCTTGTCAAACAATAAAGACTTCAATGCTAACAATATCAGATTAGAGAATGACGGTTGTCCAACAATAAGGACTAGGGTGCTAACATTAACAGATTATAGAATGACGGTTGCCCAACAATAAGGACTTCAGTGTAACAATATCAGGTTAGTGAATGACGGCTGTCCAGTAATAGTGAATTCAGTGCTAACAATATCAGATTAGTGAATGACGGTTGTCCAACAATAAGGTCGTCGTGCTAACAATATCAGATTAGAGAATGACGGTTGTCCAACCATAAGGACTTCAGTGCTAACAATATCAGGTTAGAGAATGACGGTTGTCCAACAATAAGGACATCAGTGTAACAATAACAGGTTAGTGAACGACGCTTGTCCAACAATAAGGAGTTCAGTACTAACAATATCAGATTAGAGAATGACGGTTGTCCAACAATAAGGACTTCAGTGCTAACAATATCAGATTATAGAATGACTCCTGTCCAACAATGCTAACAATATCAAATTAGAGAATGACGGTTGTTTAACAGTACGGACTTGGGTGCTAAGAATATCAGATTAGAGAATGACGGTTGTCCAACAATAAGGACTTCATTGCTAACAATATCAGATTATAGAATGACGGTTGTCCAACAATAAGGAATTCAGTGCTGACAATATCCGTTTGGAAAATGACGGTACTCCAACAATAAGGGCTTCAATGCTATCAGATTAAAAAATGACGGTTTTCCAACAATAAGGACTTCAGTGCTAACAATATCAGATTATAGAATGGCGGTTGTCCAAACAATAAGAACTTCAGTGCTAACAGTATCATATTACAGAATGAAGGTTGTATAACAATCAGGACTTCAGTGCTAACAATGTCAGATTAGAGTATGACGGTTGTCCAACAATAAGGACTTCAGTGCTAACAATATCCGTTTTGAAAATGACGGTTCTCCAACAATAAGGTCTTCATCGCTAACAATATCAGATTAAAGAATGACGATTGTCCGACAATAAGGACTTCGGTGCTAACTATATCTGATTATAGAATGGCGGTTGTCCAACAATACGGACTTTAGTGCTAACAATATCAGTTTACAGAATGACTTTTTTCCAACAATAGGGACTTCAGTGCTAGTAATATCAGATACTTGCAACCACTCTGCTCTGAAGAATTATTACCTGTCAACAACAACGTACTGCTTAAAATAGCATTCATTTTATTGAAGTATTTATAACACTTTTAATCGAACTTTTTAGATTCGTTTGCTCTATGCGATGGTTTAAAAACCTCTTTCGTTTAATAGCTTTGAAAACCAAAAGTAAATATATATCTCAAAACAACTTTGGTAATAGTGAGAGTAACCATTTCCGCGTCATGACAAATTCGACATTACCTGATCAAAGAGTTACGGATTCTATATACACAGACATGACGGAATTGAATAGACACTCACAGAAACCATTTATTTTATTGAACAATTAATCCATACAAATGAAGTAATTATAAATGAACATAAATTTAATGACTAATACTTTGTTGACATCCCTTTTGCTTTTTTTATGCAAGGACGCTTCTCGGCATGCTAGCGATGAGTTCAGGAATATCATCTTGAGGGATTTTTTGCTATATTTCACCCAATAACCCTAAAAGTTCTGGCTTAGAAAGAGACTGGACAAAAGATTATCCTGCAGTTGGTTGCCATTGCTTTCTGCGGTAGACTGGTTTGCCAGTATATGTCTAGAACCCCGTCTGTCCTATCCTTTAACCCATAACTGGAGGGAAGAGACAGGTTAATACCATTCCCAAAGTTATTTGTACGTATGTGAATGCAAGGAGTTTAACTGGAAACCGAACTCGGCTCCCTGAGTTGTCGTTCCAAGACTACCAGGTATTGGAAAACTTGCAAAACGTTGCTTAAGAATCTAATCGTGATTGTTGTAGTTGGTCCTTTACCCTTTAATAATTCGGACTATTTTGCAAAACAGTCAACCACAGTAAAAAGTGTGAAACATTTATTGCTCTACCAAAGTTGTCTTGGCTACGCTTTAGGATTAACAGGTCTCTCTCTCTCTTTCTCTTTCTCTCTCTCTCTCTCTCTCTCTCTCTATATATATATATATATATATATATATATATATAGAGAGAGAGAGAGAGAGAGAGAAAGAGAGAGAGAAAGAGAGAGAGAGAGACTATACTAGCAGTACAGCCCTGTGTTCCTCGGGTGTAATGAAAGCTTTTATATATATATTATCAATTTTCTGCACTATTGTAGGAACTGCAACCTTGAAACTTCTGAATATCTTTTCTTATGTCTTTGTCTATGAGTGTATCAAATTTGATTAAAATCGAACTACTCCTTCTATAACCCGATTATCGATTATCGATTATCGATTTTCGATATTTATCAGTGGTACTTCGACTCAAAACCTAGCTGAGAACACTGGAAGATGCTTATAGTAGAACTGTGTAAATTTTCAAGAAAATTGGTTCAGCCACGGATACACACACAGACAAAGTTACATTTATAAATAAGTTTATATCTATATATATATATATATCTATATATATATATATATATATATATATATATATATATCCCATACTTTCACTCATTCTCTAATGTTTTCTGTTTGGTTTTGATGAGATTCTGTTCTATATCCAGAACATTTCTCCCTGTTTAAATTTTAATTGGTTGAATGTCAAAAATATAGGGAGCAGTTTGGTAAATATGCTTTCCTCTTCCTTCTGCAATTAACTGAAAATGTGACACGTAACTGCCAGTCCCTAAAACACACAGTATACAGAGTTCAATTATGGAGTAGATACCGTAAAGAGAAGATGGCTATTAGGCACGGGGATAAAACAATTTTTTTTAAAACTTGCAACTGATAAGAAATCATTTTAATATTCGCTACCTTTCTTTTCCATAGTCAGCGAGAAGGCATGAAATACATTATAATACTTTTCGAGGAAGTCTCATTTTTAGAAAATAAAATGATCCACGTTCTTCTGATTTCTCAAAAGACATTTTTATTCTAATTTTTAAATTCATATCCGCACCTACAGCAAGTACTAATTTGTTCATTCACATATATCTGATAAAGCTAAAATCCTTAATACTCCTGTTTAATATATCACTCAGCTGCTGAAAGCTATCTTTATAGATATACTTCAAATAGACAGAGTTTAGAATACCTGTGAATTACAGTATAAACATTCTGTTACTGAGCGTTTGTCTTGCATTTCTGGAGGGGTTAGATTTTCAGCCATATTTACACATTTCTTTCATCGGGTTTAATCTCATCATGAACATTTCAAGATACACTATAGATGTCGACAATGCATGCTTTTTGTTTTTAAGTCATGTCTATAATTATACAACACCTGTATAATCCAAGCAAATAAAGAAAGCTAAACATTGGGTAGAGAATTAAATTGCAGTGAATAAGAAATTAAGAATTAAAATCAACCATTTTCTTCACTTTTACAAAAATTCACAATGGCGTGTGAAATCTTCTATTTCCCAAAAGAGAAAAAGAATTATTCATGTGCTTAAAAAAAAGTCGAAACCAGATTTTGCAACTAGGTGCTAAATGGATTTTTGGCCAATGGGAGCGACTTGCAAGACTTGAGGACTTTGGGAGTCAATGCAAAAAATCTAATAACAATAAAATGGCCCCGATCAGCGTCAGTCAGACACGTGGTAGCAATATAGACGACAAGCAAACATGTAACGAGAGAAGCTTCAAGTTCTTTTTCTCTTTCCTTCTCGAGTGCTGGTTCATTCTACTTCTTCTCCGTCCTAAGACAGCCCTATCGAAGAAAAACTAATACATACATATGTACGTACGTACGCATATACTTTTTCAACAAATACCACTACGAACATTTTCTACAAATCTTGATACTTTTAACTTTCTCATTGAACATTCCACATATTCTTGTTATTCTTTCTTTTTAATAAATTCCTATTTTAACATGAAAAATATATTTTTTTATTCACACACTAATCCACAATATTCTACACATTTCAACCTGCCGAAAACCAACTGGATGATAATTCTGGATAAAACTTCTATGTTGTAAGAAGTTCGGTTAAGTAAGACAGTCAGTTAAGTGCCATACGTGAAACACGCTTGGGCGATCATGTCTCGAAAGAGACATGACTGACTGGGCAGAAGATTATCCCGCAGTAGGTTGCCATTGCTTTCTGCAGTAGACTGGTTGCCGACCAAGGCTATAGAACCCAATCTGTCCTGTTATTTTACTCATAGCTAGAAAGAGAAGTATTATGTTATTATGTAGTAATAAGTGGGGGTTCAGTTTATTACTTCATAACAATATAAAACAGATACCCCACTTTATGTCCAGTAGAAGCCTTAATCATATGTTCAACTATTATATTCAGTCAGTCAGTTAAGTGCCATACGTGATACACGCTTGGACGATCATGTCTCTTTTGAGACATGACTGACTGGGCAGAAGATTATCCCGCAGTAGGTTGCCATTGCTTTCTACTGTAGACTGGTTGTCGACCAAGGCTATAGAACCCAATCTGTCCTGTTATTTAACCCATAACTGGAAGGAAGAGACGGATTAATACCTTTCCCAAGGTATTGAATTCAACTGGAATTCAACTGGAATTCGAACTGAGCTCTCCGATTTCTTGTTCCGAGCCGATATCCACTGGACCACCACACAAGGTCTAAACAAGAAACATTAATCATCTCCCTACGTCTTCAAAATAAACCATCTTATATATTTATATCCTACATTTTATGAAATATAAACAACGTGTACGCAATCCCGATTCCCTTAATAATCCAAAATGCTTTATTTTAATTTCTTCTGTTATTTCCTTTAAGATTCCAATTTGACTGTGTCGTATAAGTAATTCTAAATGAAAAGACACTAATATCATAAAAGTGCTAATCAATCTGATACTATTAAAGGTAGATCGCATTTTCTTTAAATTCACTAAGAGCAAACGATATTTTTATTTGAAACATTTTTAATGACCTTTGAAAAGATTTATTGAAAATTATTTGATTCGTGATTTGAACGTTGGAAAGCATCGAAACCAGCAAATCTGTCTCCTGTGAATCCTTTCTTACAATTTCCAAGTCGATAAATTTCGAGACTTTTGAACAGACACATTATTGAAAAGACAGATGTGTTTGTGTTCTTGCTAGCCAGTCGCCAGACAATTAATCAGTGAAAAGCATTTCAAATCATGTTTCTGTAAATTCTTGAGGGCTAAAATTGTAAGGAATCTGTTGATTCTACGCAGTCGAAATTAATTGTGACATTGGCCACCCAGTTGCTCCGTGTCTCCGGTAAAACATCCATTCAAGTGATTAAAAGTATTCCCACGTTAATTATATTTAGTATAAGAGAAAAAGCCATTAGCAATAATCAAAGAAGTTTGTAGTTTTCTTTAAGAAGTTGAATGAAAGTGGACTACAAAAGATTATTAATGGTGAGTATATATATATATATATATATATATATATATATATATATATATATATATATATATATATGTATATCACCGTGAAAATTATGTTCAAGCATGAAACAGAATTTCTTCAAACGTTCCTGACCTCAGAGTTCACGTTTATATACATATATATTCTCCAGTACTGATAACTGAATCTGTCCTAGAGAACACATAGTCCGGTGAAATATATTTGTTGGCTGAATCCAGTGATTTGTTCCAAATTGTTGTGAGTTCAATACCTGCCTACAGCAGAGTTAAAAATACTTAAAAGATTCAGCTAAAGAAAGATAAATGATTCTGAAACATTTGGAAGAACGACATAAATGGTTCTGTTTGAAGTTACAAATACCTGAAGAAGAGCCGAGCGTACAACGGCCGAAACGTGAATATGGTAGCAAAGATGCCGACACCAGTTTCAACGATGCAAATAAAGTAACTGATTATAATAACTCATCTAATAATTATAGAATTTTGAGAATCCATGATCGAAATACTTGCGAAATTCCAGCATTGACAACTAACGCCGGTGAGAAATGCTGATGCAACTTTGCCAAAATGCAGACCACTAATTACAGTTATATATACAGTGCTGTGCGAAAGTATGAGAACAAGAACTATTTTATCTTTTATGAGGCATCAAAATAAAGTTTAAAATCACTCCTGTCCTAACACTTTTACACACTACCGGTAGTGTGTAAAGCTATTAAGACAGGGGTGATTTTCCTAAAAAAACTCACTGAAATTCAAGTACAGTGTGAATATCCTAGTAAATTGCTAATAACTATTGATTATTTAAAACTAGGTGTAAAAGAATTGTATTAAAAAGGTTATATTTAATTTTCCTATTTTCTATTAAACAAGTTATTTTGAAACTACTCATTATTCTATTATCCTTGGATATGACTGACTTTTTTGTTATTCCCCCCTTTCGAATTGATACATCTAATGTTACTTCGCAAAACACACTTTGAGAACAAATACAAGCTGCTTGGCAGGAGATAATATTAGATACATTGAAGAAGCATGTGATGTCAATGCCTGACAGAATGAAGGCTGTGATCAAAGCAAAAGTCTATTATACTACATTTTAAATTTAATTTATCACGAGTATTTTTCTTGTTAAAGCAGTTGTTAAGTAAATCAAATAAAATTACTTTAATTAAATTTTTTATTGTTTAAATTGTTTTTCTGTCAATATGCCTCATAAAAGATAAAATAGTATTTGTCCTAAAACTTTTGCACAGTACTGTATTTTGCATTTTTTGTTGATGATATGGTGTCTCTCTCGCAAGACAAACCGCTGTTTTCTGATCCATTCTTCATCGTTGTATAGATGTTTAGTAAGTCAGCCGGTCAGTCAGTCAAGTGCCATATGTGACAAACGCTTGAGAGATCATGTCTCGAAAGAGACATGACTGACTGGGCAGATGATTATCCCGCAGTAGGTTGCCATTTACTTATTGCCAGCAAAAGCTATAGTACCCAGTCTGTCATGTTATTTAACCCATAAATGGAGGGAAGAGACGGATTAATTCATTTCTCAAGGGTATTTGCGCGTAAGTGAATGAAGGGGATTTAACTGGAATTCGATCTCGGCTCCCTGATTTTTCGTTCCGAGCCGATATCCACTGCACTACAATGCACAAATGTTTAGTAAGACAAGTAAACTGAGTATCCGAAGCAGTCTCCAGTGTTGATACTTAGATAGATAAAGAAGTGTTGGTTGTATCTCGATCTCAAAATATTTATGTTTGGTTGACCAGCGGATAGTTTATTTTAAAGTTTGGCATCCACTTTAACCAAAGGGAGTGGGGAAGTAAAGTGTTGAGTACAGGGCATTTTGAGATGAAACAATTGGAAAGAGAGTATATTCGAGTGCTGGTCTATATTAACAGCCATCTTTGAAATCGGGGAGATTCTGGTCATACATTGCGGGGGAGACAGATGTTTGTGCTAGGTTCTAGTCATATTACCATCCACCATATCAGAATGAGAAGATGAGTGAGAAGAGCTAATGTAGCAATAGTTTTCCCAAGTATCACCTGTCTACACACCTGGATATGATCGCGAAGCGGCTGAATAAAACGGCAACATATAATATGTGAAGTAGGGTTCATATTTTGTTTATCTATATGGCGTTTATCATTCATCATGTTACCCTGTGAGCATCCAGGGGGGGCCCTACACAGCTTTTGCTGCTTATCGACGAAATTGAAATTTTTTAATGAAATGTGGGTAAGACTGATTAGTCTTTTGAACAACACTCGAGATTTATCACTTGTTACTCGTTTAGAATTGGGTTTCGGTTTCAACTAAACTATTTTCATTCTCTTTCATATTCAGTAGCTCTTTGAGTCTTAGCTGAATTATCGCTTTACGTGGAGTGAATTCGCAAAAAAAAAAAATAATTAATTAGTCGCTTGGGATGAGTTGTGCTGTATGTTTACATAGATGGCACCCGTTTATGTAACAGACTCCCGTGTAGAGATTTTCAGGCAAGTCACAGTTTTGACCATTTAAAATCAAAGACCAATACTTATTTATCATCCATGTTTCGTAATATATTTTATGTACTGAAACCTCATTATTTTTGTTGTATTGAGAAGAAGATATATTTCTCGTTCTTGAAGATGAACTGATTTCTACGACGTATATCTCGATATTATTCAGTTAAATAATAGAAAACGTCGTATATATGAGCAAGGTAAAAAAATTTTCCCGGTTGATTTATTGAAGAATTATTAGCTCCAAATAGGTTCCATTTTCTCAAGAAGAAAAAGACATCCCTAATGTTTAAATTTCTATCTTTTATGACTTCAGTTTTTCTTTTTTTCTTTTTAATATCTTCCTTTTTCTTTTATCAAAACCAACTTTTATCGTGCACGGTAGAATGCAAATAAGTTATGAAGTGGGGATAGGCAGCCCTCTTATGATATTCTACTAAATAAAAAAGCTTGGAAACAAAAATGTAGTGATAAAAATTGACTCCTTGATAGACCATATTCAATCTGGAAAACACAGGAATAATTTTCTCTGTTTATTCCCAAAAACGGTAAATGGTTTATGCAAATAAAATAGCATAAAAAATATTTAATATGCGTACAGTTTCCACGTTTAATGTTTTCTAATAAGCAACGCTTTCAAACTTACCATGCATACATTATTCATGCATATTTGAATTATTAGCCGAAATTTAAGTTTCAAACGCAAGAAAAGGGATACCAAAATGCCATTACCAATTTAAAAAATAAATTAATTTGGATTTTAAATTTCATTATAAATTTTAAGCATTTCTCTACATTGTTAAGTTTCTTTTCAACACAAGCTTGTCGGCCTGTCTATTTACCGGACGTTAAATTTAATAACATTAAATAATTACTTACATACAGGTTTTCATTATGCGTCCTATATATTGGAAATTCAAAGCTTAGCCATTATCAACATCACTAACGCCAAAAGTATTTACCAGAATCGTCCGTGAGGTTGTTATTTTTTATACTAAGCTTCTTTTTTTTTTCAATCATTTCACCCCAAGCAAGACATTCCATTGTAAAATATTAAAAATAAATGAAATGATGGAAAAATGTAGACCTGGGAATAAGTACCTACATTCTCACACAAACAACAATAAATAATAACAAAATTAAACAAAAGTAAAACATACCAACAATACAAATAAAAACGTATAAATTAGATAAATAAAAATAAAAAAATAAAAAGTTTAAAAAATAAAAATATAAATACAAATATAGATATATTCATTTAGGATAATAAAAGAAAAAATTTAAACAAATAATAAATATAAAAATAATATAAATACGAAAAATACATACAAACACTCAATGACGACAAGAATAGAAAATAACACAACACCCAACAAACGAATAAGAAAAGAAGGTAAAACCCACAATCAGAAATATACACAAAACATCATCCAAACATGACCCAGAAAACATGAACCGTCACATCGAACATGCTAACACATTAAGAAAAATTCCAAGCCGAATAAAGAGGTCATTACAACAAAAGACACATCCCAATTAAACAGACTCATTCACGCATAAACTAAAAAAAAATAATAGTGAAAATAAATCAAACTACACAATAAAATAAATAGAAAAAACAAAAAGTAAAATCAAAAGACAAAAGACAGATCAACCAATCACAAACATGACATCCCCCCAAAATTCACACCATATTGTATAACCAGGACCTAACAGCAAACAATCGAATATCATAGTGGTGTCCTCGTGAAACATCGAAGCCGGCATGAATCTGTTCAGTTAAAGAGACAAACGTTTGTACTTATCAACGCTCTATCTTCACCCGATATTCACCACTTTACGATAAAACCTGCTTGCCAAGGTATATTTTATGACAGCAAGAAATAAAGTCAATTTCATACTTACAAGTATTTTTAAATGATGATGGAATAAAAAATAAGAAACACGAAAATAACCTACCGGTTTCAATCACCTTTTTCGTCAGGGTCAACTGGGACTTTTTTAATTCTTTAATATTTAAAATATTAAAAGTGAAGATAAATCAAGACGAAGGGGGAAAAAGTATATATATATATATATATATATATATATACATATTATGGGGTGGGGATAGGCAAGCACTAAATGGTAATCATGTAGTGTCAAATTACGCATTCCGGGTCAGTTATTGCTGAACACTTGATAAGTAGCAGAAATTGTGTGAGTGGCTTCAGTGTAGACCAGTTCACTGTGTTGTCTGGTTCACACTCAGCGTTTCATTTACAGGCGTTGGAGTCACTAAACATCAAAACTAGGACCCCCGTCTCTCTGTAAACAGAGAGAGTGCGTGATTGGACTCCACATAATTACCATTTAGTGCATGCCCATCCCCTCCCCATATTATTTTCCTTGAGTTATGGGCGCTCGATAGAAGGAAGCAAACTTTTAGCGTGTGATATATCATGTAAACATACTCCAGTAGCTAAGAGAGCTCTAATTCATCAGTGAATGAACGATGCGTAGATGCTTTTTCAAAGTCTACCATTCTTCCAGAGTGGTCAATCAGGGTGTGAGAGCGTAACATTCAATAAATTCATTTGATTCAAAAGTAAATTTCGATCATGAAATTTTTAATATCGTAATTTTCTCTACAAAGCACAGAACACATTTATTACTTAACTAATGATTAATCTAAAATGAAAATTATTTAAAATGTTTCTTTCATTTCTTCTTATTAGCAATCTAATTGAATTATATTAAATAATAACTTCCTTTTCTTATATCTATTTTCCTTCTCGGTAACATTTTTAACTTAACTTATTTAACCAGCTTATTTTGATATTAACATTATTTCTGGCCCTTTAAAAGTGACCGTTTTAAGCTGTTATTTCGACCGACACATTAATTTCTGATATATATTTTTAATTTATCTTAATATCTCTCTATTTGCTTCTGTAACCAAGTAGCAAACGTACAAGTTCCTTCAGTAAAGATCTGCCACGGTTTTTCCTCTTTACTTTTTCCTATTATCTTTTTTCGTTTCCTTTACACATATAAATTATATATATATATATATATATATATATATATATATATATATATAAATTCCATATATATATATATACATATATTAATATAAACATACACACATACAAATATATATATATATATATATATATATATATATGTATATATATATATATATATATATTGTGTCTATTTTGGCAGCATTTTTTCATTAATTGAGGTTTCTTCCCCCACCGTTAGTGATTTGCAAAAAAACCAATGTAGTTTATAAATTCATATGTCCATTTAGAGAATGTATCTCTAACAACCTAATAATATCTACATTGGCCACACTACAAATTCGCTCTCACGGCGTCTAACGTTGCACTTAAATGAAAATTCAAATATATTCCGTCATTTAAAACAACACGGTTATCAACGCACACTTCTGAGAAATCGCTCGTTGATAATACGTACATACTTAAACAAGAAAATAATAAACAGAAACTAAAAATCCTCGAAGCACTCTACATTAAACAATTTAAACCTGGTTTGAATACGATCAATTTTGATATTTCCAATAACGTACTCAAATGCCTGTAATCGAATCAGGGACCACAACTCCACTATTTTGTCACTGTCTTCGGCCATCCGCCACGGTAGGGATGGACTTGTATTTTCAATTTAATTCTCTTTATCGTTAATAACTTAAATGTTCTATGTTTACTGTGTGTTAATATTTATTCTTTGATAATGGCTTATGCGAGCCGAAAGCTTAGACCCGATAAAAAAATCAACAATTACTGTGATTTTTTGTTGTCTTTCAACGATATCACCATCAAGTATATCAGACGGCATGAACGGATCCTACACGAAAGTAATAGACAAAACTTGTCGATATTATTCAATGAAACCTGTATTAATATATATATATATATATATATATATATATATATATATATATATATGTATATGTATATATATATATATGGTATGAAATAATCGAAGTTTGGCGAGATCCGTCTAACCATTCTCTAGCACTATATATATATATATATATATATATATATATATACGCTGCTGAATATCTAAGGGCAGTAAATTTTGGAGAAGCTTGAATTTTGTGTCGAAACATTTTTAAGTCCAGTTTCAAATCTTCTGAAGCACTGTTCTGGTGAGGCCTTGTTGACTAGAATGACGATGGGTAGAAAGTGATAGATCTTTCCGGAGCACGTACCCAATCCATCTCCATCGCCCTCTTGGTGCCCATGTTCACTTGCTTGCATCTCTTCAACAGGTCTTTATTGGAGATCTTCTCTGGTCAAAATATTTTCAGTATTCATCGGGGGGGTTGCATATGGTATGAAATAATCGAAGTTTGGCGAGATCCGTCTAACCATTCTCTAGCATATATATATATATATATATATATATATATATACGCTGCTGAATATCTAAGGGCAGTAAATTTTGGAGAAGCTTGAATTTTGTGTCGAAACATTTTTAAGTCCAGTTTCAAATCTTCTGAAGCACTGTTCTGGTGAGGCCTTGTTGACTAGAATGACGATGGGTAGAAAGTGATAGATCTTTCCGGAGCACGTACCCAATCCATCTCCATCGCCCTCTTGTTGCCCATGTTCACTTGCTTGCATCTCTTCAACAGGTCTTTATTGGAGATCTTCTCTGGTCAAAATATTTTCAGTATTCATCGGGGGGGGTTGCATATGGTATGAAATAATCGAAGTTTGGCTAGATCCGTCTAACCATTCTCTAGCATGCATATATATATATATATATATATATATATATATATATATACGCTACTGAATATCTAAGGGCAGTAAATTTTGGAGAAGCTTGAATTTTGTGTCGAAACATTTTTAAGTCCAGTTTCAAATCTTCTGAAGCACTGTTCTGGTGAGGCCTTGTTGACTAGAATGACGATGGGTAGAAAGTGATAGATCTTTCCGGAGCACGTACCCAATCCATCTCCATCGCCCTCTTGGTGCCCATGTTCACTTGCTTGCATCTCTTCAACAGGTCTTTATTGGAGATCTTCTCTGGTCAAAATATTTTCAGTATTCATCGGGGGGGTTGCATATGGTATGAAATAATCGAAGTTTGGCGAGATCCGTCTAACCATTCTCTAGCATATATATATATATATATATATATATATATATATATATATATACGCTGCTGAATATCTAAGGGCAGTAAATTTTGGAGAAGCTTGAATTTTGTGTCGAAACATTTTTAAGTCCAGTTTCAAATCTTCTGAAGCACTGTTCTGGTGAGGCCTTGTTGACTAGAATGACGATGGGTAGAAAGTGATAGATCTTTCCGGAGCACGTACCCAATCCATCTCCATCGCCCTCTTGGTGCCCATGTTCACTTGCTTGCATCTCTTCAACAGGTCTTTATTGGAGATCTTCTCTGGTCAAAATATTTTCAGTATTCATCGGGGGGGGTTGCATATGGTATGAAATAATCGAAGTTTGGCGAGATCCGTCTAACCATTCTCTAGCATATATATATATATATATATATATATATATACGCTGCTGAATATCTAAGGGCAGTAAATTTTGGAGAAGCTTGAATTTTGTGTCGAAACATTTTTAAGTCCAGTTTCAAATCTTCTGAAGCACTGTTCTGGTGAGGCCTTGTTGACTAGAATGACGATGGGTAGAAGGTGATAGATCCTCAAAGAAAATTTGTCATATAACTTTGACTACTGCTTTAAGGACCTTTTTAGGAATATCGCAAACTGACCTTTCACACCGGTCGGTTATGTTCCTAATTATACTAGGATATACCGTAATATTAAAATTCACACTAAATACATAAACATATATTCGATTATGTTTAGTTGAATTCAATCTTTACGTGTTTTTTCATCATCCGTTACACCCAATGGTGTGTAGAGCAGCAACAAAGCTTCTCAACCTCTGCCTATTTTGGGTCAGACTAATCAATGAACTCCAAGAGTTCTGCATGGCTTTTATCTCATTCTCCACCGTACTTCTCCATGCCGTTCTTGGTCTTCTCTTCTTTCTTATGCAATCTGGGGTCCAGTGCAGTTTTGTTCTTGTGATTGACAGTGGATCTTTCCAGAGCACGTGCCCAATCCATCTCCATCGCCCTCTTGGTGCCCATGTTCACTTGCTTGCATCTCTTCAACAGGTCTTTATTGGAGATCTTCTCTGGTCAAAATATTTTCAGTATTCATCGGGGGGGGTGCATATGGTATGAAATAATCGAAGTTTGGCGAGATCCGTCTAACCATTCTCTAGCACTCAGATCCGTAATGAAGAGTAGATACAACACAACTTTGGTATAGCTTGAGCTTGGTGTTGGTCCTGTACTGTGTTGATCTCCAGATGTTGTTCATTTCCTTAAACACACTCCTGGCCTTGCCCAGTCTGCTTTGAATATCTTCTTTCATACCACCCTCTGGTCTGATGATACTGCCCAGGTAAGTGAACATGTCTGTACGACGTAAATCTTCTCCATTCAATTTGACAGGAACAGGCCTGTCCACGTTCAGTGACATCATTTCAGTCTTCTTGGTGCTAATCCGCAACCGTATCTGCTGCCCAAAGGTTTCCAGTCGGCTGGTCTTCTCCTGCATATGTTGGTGAGTATGGGAAAGCAGCGCCAAGTCATCGATAAAATCCAGATCTTCTAAGGTTGAGAACAGGCTCCAGCGGATCCCCCTCGGAAGGTCCTCCGTTGTCCTTCTCATCACCCAGTCAATGGCCAAGTTGAAGAGGACTGCTGACATCACTCATCCTTGTCTGACTCCAGTTTTTACGTCAAAGAGGGTCTTGTTATGTCCTACTGAGCATCTGAATTTGTTGTAAAAGCTCTTCATCAAGAGGACCATTTTGGATGGAATGCCATAATATCGAAAGATGCTCCAAAGGCTGTCTCTGTGAATGCTGTCAAAAGCCTTTTCGAAGTCCACAAAGTTCACATACAACTGTCTTTGCCACTCTGCACCCTGCTCTATTTGGATCGCAAAGATCTGATCGGCACATCCTCATTCCTGAACCCTGCTTGTTCTTTTGTCAGTGTCTCTATAGATCTTCTCCTCTCTCTCATGTAGTAGTGGAGATTCTGTCTGCAGCATCTTCTTCTTGATCTCTATTCTCTCCTCTATGGCATTCAAGGTTTTTGTTGGATCCAGTCTTTGTTTATTTCCTTCTTACGATGGCATATCTTCTTCTTGCTGCTTTCAGTATATAGTGAAGCAACTCCTTTCCACTGTTTGTCAACATTTCTTTCCTCATTTTCGTCTAAAATATCCTGTAGAATCTGAAATCTGTTCCTCAGATCACTGATGAAAGCAGCCTTAACGGTGTCGTCCTTCACTTGCTGGGTGTCAAAGCGTGTCTGAGTGACTGGTCTAGCTTCGGTCTTTTTGAACTTGGTCTTGATGAGTGCCGTCACTGGGTGATGGTCACTGACAACATCTGCACTTTGCTAGACTTTCACGTCTAGGAGGGAGCGTCGCCACATACCGTTGATCATCAAGTGGTCAATCTGGCTCCTGTCTCTTCCATTCAGCAAGTTCCAGGTCAGCTTGTGGATGTCACGATGAGTGAAGAGGGTCCTTCTTATCACCAGATTTTTCATGTCGCAGAACTCCACCAGCCTCTCACCATTGTCATTCCTGGTCCTCATCCCATGTTTTCCCATCACTCTTTCACAGTCGGTGATGTTCCCGACCTTGGCGTTAAGGTCTCCCATGATAACAAGTAGATTAAGTTTTTTTCTGCCTCCCACACAGAAGTAGAGTTTTTCTCTGTTGCTGTTTCCGTAAGAAACTGTTTTTATGGGGCAGGGTTGTTTTAAAAAACAAGAAAAATCGGACGTAACAGCCGCTCAACGAAACAAAACATCACTACACTAGAGTATTTTGTTAAATAAATAAAAAAAATAATAGAAAAGAAAGTTGACATACGTTTAAGTTTATTACTGATGTGAAATTTAAAAATAATAATTTGTTCGCCCACTGAATATTCAGCTATTTTTCATTAAAGTCGTCGAACATAGGGTTATCAAAAATAAATAAAATAAATAAATAAAATGAATAAATAAATATAAATAAATACGTATTCTTTCTAAAAAATTGTATGGAACATTTTTTTAATGTAATATTTTCCTGTTGCTTTGTTTCGTTTTTTGTTATGAAAAATTATAGTTTGAAAAATATTTCGAAATATCGACAACTAAGGAAAATATGAATAATAACAAAACTAGTTGATGAATCTATTAGGATCATTTAAAGAAGAAACAGATAAATTATATAATCTACTAAGAAAAATTCATGTTTACATTAAAATAGTAAAACAAAATTTCATATAGAAAAAAATCGTTACGTTTTCAAGAGCTTCAGAAAAACACGTCATTCTCGTTGTAATTCCAACCGCATTAACGGTCTGATGACATATTAATTTTCTTTTTTTTTAAGTTTGCTTATGAGCTGTCTCATCTCTCAAATATATGAATAAACTGTCCGAATTTTTAATGATTTTATTTGGTTTCTTTCAAAAACTTCTATCGCAATCCAATCAAAAAATATTTTCAGAATAAAAACATTTTCTATTTAGGAACTTATATTTATATTGCAACAAATGTATATCCGCCACCTTTGCTACAACTTGTTTGTCTTTGTTAGTATCGCTCTTTCTTTCTAGACATTCGTCCTTTTCTGATTTAGCTTGTCAACATTTCCAACCTGTTCGATCAGTCATTAAAATTTAGTAATTGCAAAGCCATAAAAGACCCTCTTACTTCTACAGGAAGCAGACACATTAACAGCGGACGTAGCATTTAACACGGGATGAAAAGCCTTTCTAATTACGGGTTGGCCGTGAGGTCAAAGACTCACGTGATGTGGCGCGGTAAATTTTTATTTGTCCTCATTATAGACTATAAATTGGACAGAGCAAAATTAGGCTGTGTCTATTTATTTCCCATGGCCTGATCATTCTCTCCATTTGATTATTTTTTCTGTTGATGTCTACTTCCCAGGCTCTACTTTATCAAGCAATATTATTTTATAAACTATTCATCCGTGTTTCTACCAATATGTTTTCTTTAGCAGTTAAGTATTTTTGTCGTTTTAATCTGTTCATCTCTATTCACTTTCATGTGTCAGCTATCGGTAAAATAATGACGACGAAATCTAAATAGACAACAAGATGTAAACTCTTTGTCAATTTAACTGTCATCGTAAATGTAATTTTTACCCCGAGTTCACAGAAATAAAGAACGTTACTTACCTACATACTTCAAGACGAGAGTGTCCTTATATATCCCAAGAAAAAGATCACTGCGTTTCCCTCCTTTCTATGGAAGAGTGAAGATTCTGGTGAACCGGAAGTGACTGAACTTAAAGGCATGGTGAGCCACAGTGTCTTATGTAGCATTATACGAGCAGTATAGTCCGGCGTTCCTCGGGGGTAATGAAAGCTTTAAAACTAATCCATGGTACTGGAGCTCAGACTCTTTGGATATTGGCACGAAAAACGTAGGTTGTTAAGACTAAGAATTACAATTATACCTACTTAGAGCAAAACCCGAAGCAAAAACCAAACTAAAAGGCCTGAAAACCTGATTTTGATCAGACCCGATATCTGGGCACCGATTTCCAATATCGGAGTCAAATAAGTCATCTAAGAATAAACTAACCTAAGTAAGTCCATGAAAACTGATCGAAGCCCTCGAGAGTAAAATTGGAGAAAATGAACCATATTGATGGCTGAATATCGGTTTTTTCATCATATTCGATAGCATATCGGAGGTATCGATTTCCGATATCAGAGAAAATAAGTCATCTGTGAAGATCAACTAATGTTTGAAACTAAAATTTTAATTTTACTAAGTTAGAGCAAATTCTGCAGTAAGAACCACAATAAAAACTGAAATCCTGATCTGGATCAAACCTGATCGGATATCGGGGTATCGATTTCCGATATCGGAGAGAAATCAGAAAAGATAAGTAGCCCATGATCTGACCGGAAGCCTAAAAAATATTTGTGTGAAGACTGGTGAGAATTAAATAAAATTGTGGATTTTTATAAAGGACATACAAACAAACAGTGACACACACACCACAAACATCATTGCCTTTTACATATATATATATAATGAAAATAGTCGTAGTTGAAGGATGCCACAAAAGTTGATATCCGATCATCCTCGACTAAGTCACCGAGGAGAAGGTGTATGCGAAAACTGAATAAAAAAGGCACATCTATAAATAACAAGAAAGAGAGATTTCGAGTTTATACTGAATAAGGGCTTGACAAATTCAACTTTCACGTAATATTTTGAAGTGTGTGGATATGCGTGGTGCAAGTGTGTTTAAAAAATGATTGAAGCAAAAGTTCATTATTGCCACTTGAAGTCTAGAGTATCGGAAGATTTCCTGAAAAATAGTCATTAATTTATCTTAAGGATAAATAAATTTTCTGAAACTTCAATGTATTTCTAAAAGTTTTTAAACTTCCTTAAAATATCGTCAACCCCTATTTTTTTTTTATTTAAATGTTTTCCATTGCTACCAAATGTTTTCATCGTGTTTTAATAATTTTCCTTAAGTTATCTTAAGTATGAATTAATTTCCTCAAACTTTGAAAATTTCAAAATTTAGCTTAAAAACTATAGCTTTTGCTGATTTCGGAGTAGTTTTTCAACGTATTTGTAATAATTTTTAAACTCCTCTAAAATATTAAAAACGCCTATTGTTTTAAATCTATGTATTTCCCATTGATACGAAGTGTTTTCGATATTTTTTAATAATTTTCATTAATTTATCTTCAGGGTAAATAAAGAGTAAATTGGGTCTGGAGCCAAAAGTTGTTAGTGATTAAACTCTAAAGGCTAGATTAATCACAGTTTACGTATTAACACAATGCCAGTTATCTTGTCTTTATAGACTACTCACGTCTTTATAATATGAGAACAGTTTTAGATATAGATACCGAACAAGTAAATATGCAATCATTATCGACTGGGTCGATGATGTAAGATCAGAAAACCTTAATAATCCTCAACTAAAAAACCTTAATAATCCTCAACTGATGGTGCTTACTAAGATATCAAATAGATGTAATTAAGGAAAATAAAACAAGAGGACATAGAAGACTTGTAAATTCTTTACATAATATTAAGTTTAATATATATTCTTCTTCTATGTGCCTTGTCCTTTCAGGACGTAGGCGATTATAGCCTTCCACGTTTCCGTATCCCTGGTGGCTCTTGTTATACCATGCAATCCTCGTTCCGACATCCATATGATTAGGTCCTTTAAATATGCCGTCCGTTGTTTTCCTTGTCTATTTTTCCCTCTATTTGGCCTGTTAGTATCAGATTCTCCAAGCCCTCCTTTCTCATTGCGTGTCCCAGGAACTTCAGCTGTCTCCTCCTGATGCTCAGTATTAATTTCCTTTTTGTTTCCATCATCTCCAAGACTTCATCATTGCTCACATGCTTGATCCGTGATATTCGCAGCATTCTTCTGTAGAACCACATTTCAGTTTTTTCAAGTTTTTGCTTCATCTTTGATGATATTGTCCAGCATTCACTGCCATACTGAAGGACGGACAGCACGTAGCAATCCAGTACTCTCTTTTTATCTGACCAAAAACATTCTTCCGGATTTTTAAAAGCTTGACGCGGATTTTAATCAGTCCATCAAAAGACCAAAATCAGTTCAAAATATTTCCAAGATACTGACATTTTTCCATAAGTTTCACCTTAATGGTTCCTAAGAAGATTTTCATAGTACATCGCCACAGACTTAATCCAAGTTTATTTGAAACCCAAAAGATTTATAGGATTCAGTGAGATTGTTCATTAAGTGCTGCATATCACTGAATGCATCAGCCTGAGAAGCATAATGTAGTTCTCTTATTACATTAATAAAAAAAACATTCTTTCTGCAGAAAATCTCCTGAACATTAACAATTTACCTGTTGTTCTATATCGCACGTAAATCCCATGGTTGTAATTCTTAAATGACTTTGCCAATACAATAGGGAATTATATAGAAAACAATGTCAACCCAAGAATATATCCTCGATTGGCACTCTTCTCTAACTAAAAATGATGCAGCAAGTCTATTCTGTATGTACAACAGTTTCTATACCTTAATGTAATAATTTCGCCAGGTTGATAAAGTGTGCAGAACATCCTAATTTAAGTAAATGATCCGATTAGATTTACTTATTCGCGATGGCAAATGCTTTTGTTTAGATAATAAAAAGCCTGGACTAAATCCAAATCTTGCTCTGAACATAATTCTTATAGATGCTTCAAAGTAATAATCATATCAGTTGCTTCTGAAATCACACATAGATTCAGGGATGATATTGTGGATCTACTGGTCTTCAGCCCTGTAAAAACATTTTTTTTTTAAATCATTTCACCCCGAGCAAAGCAGAAACGCCACTGATGTGCAGGGGGTTACATAAATGTAAAAAGATTAATTAGAAAAGAGTGAGGAGTACAAGCTAGTTAGAAAGGAACAATAGAAAGCTGAGAAAGAAGGTGCGATGACAGATACATAGGCGGAGAGAAAGTGAAGGTTATACAGGGGAGGGGAGAGAACTAGAGTCCAGTGGTTAGTAGATGAGTATTAACTTTGCATTTAAATTTCTGGAGGTTGTAGCCGTCAGGGAAGCAAGAATACGGGAGTGAGTTCCACAGGCGGGAAGTGCGAGAGAGGAAGCTGCAGGAGTAGAATTGTCGTCTGCATTTGGCTAACCTGACTGTGAATGGGTGGGACCCAGTTGCCAGTCTGGTTGCACGGGTAAACACCTGTTGAGGAGGCATCAGTGACTTAAGCTCATCCGAGCAGAAGCCATGAAAGTATTTATAGAAGAGAGAGAGGGAGGCCACATTTCGACGATGGGAAAGTGGCTGCAGTCGAGTCGCCAGATCAGTACCTATCACATTACAGACTCTCCTTTGGAGCTTGTCAAGAACACTGAGGAGAACGGCAGGGGCACCTGACCATAAATGGCAGCAGTACTCCATGCATAACGGCAAGTAGATATTTACTCGGCTCCACTGCTAAGGTTGGATGTGGCACAAGTTCGTTCTAACGTGGTGGTATCATACGCATGAATAAGCATATGAACTTTCGAAAAGAAGATCGGACTGTATGACTTTTGAATAGCCACAAACCCACCACATATTCTTACTTTTTGAAATTGTAATTAAGAAAGCATCTCTTCATTCTTTAGAAGAAATTCTTGTATTCCATATGCTCCATATTGTTTTGTGTTTTATCCTTGTAAATAGCCACAAACCCACCATATATTCTTACTTTTTGAAATTGTAATTAAAGCATCTCTTCATTCTTTAGAAGAAATTCTTATTATTCCATATGCTCCATATTGTTTTGTGTTTTATCCTTGTAAATAGCCACAAACCCACCATATATTCTTACTTTTTTTGAAATTGTAATTGAAAGCATCTCTTCATTCTTTAGAAGAAATTCTTGTATTCCATATGCTCCATATTGTTTTGTGTTTTATCCTTGTAAATAGCCAAACCCACCATATATTCTTACTTTTGGAAATTGTAATTAAGAAAGCATCTCTTCATTCTTTAGAAGAAATTCTTGTATTCCATATGCTCCATATTGTTTTGTGTTTTATCCTTGTAATATTAATAAAACCCACCATATATTCTTACTTTTTGAAATTGTAATTAAGAAAGCATCTCTTCATTCTTTAGAAGAAATTCTTGTATTCCATATGCTCCATATTGTTTTGTGTTTTATCCTTGTAAATAGCCACAAACCCACCACATATTCTTACTTTTTGAAATTGTAATTAAGAAAGCATCTCTTCATTCTTTAGAAGAAATTCTTGTATTCCATATGCTCCATATTGTTTTGTGTTTTATCCTTGTAAATAGCCACAAACCCACCATATATTCTTACTTTTTTGAAATTGTAATTAAGAAAGCATCTCTTCATTCTTTAGAAGAAATTCTTGTATTCCATATGCTCCATATTGTTTTGTGTTTTTTATCCTTGTAAATAGCCACAAACCCACCATATATTCTTACTTTTTGAAATTGTAATTAAGAAAGCATCTCTTCATTCTTTAGAAGAAATTCTTGTATTCCATATGCTCCATATTGTTTTGTGTTTATCCTTGTAAATAGCCACAAACCCACCATATATTCTTACTTTGAAATTGTAATTAAGAAAGCATCTCTTCATTCTTTAGAAGAAATTCTTGTATTCCATATGCTCCATATTGTTTTGTGTTTTATCCTTGTAAATAGCCACAAACCCACCATATATTCTTACTTTTTGAAATTGTAATTAAGAAAGCATCTCTTCATTCTTTAGAAGAAATTCTTGTATTCCATATGCTCCTATTGTTTTGTGTTTTATCCTTGTAAATAGCCACAAACCCACCATATATTCTTACTTTTTGAAATTGTAATTAAGAAAGCATCTCTTCATTCTTTAGAAGAAATTCTTGTATTCCATATGCTCCATATTGTTTTGTGTTTTATCCTTGTAAATAGCCACAAGCCCACCATATATTCTTACTTTTTGAAATTGTAATTAAAGCATCTCTTCATTCTTTAGAAGAAATTCTTGTATTCCATATGCTCCATATTGTTTGTGTTTTATCCTTGTAAATAGCCACAAACCCACCATATATTCTTACTTTTTGAAATTGTAATTAAGAAAGCATCTCTTCATTCTTTAGAAAATTCTTGTAATTCCATATGCTCCATATTGTTTGTGTTTTATCCTTGTAAATAGCCACAAACCCACCATATATTCTTACTTTTTGAAATTGTAATTAAGAAAGCATCTCTTCATTCTTTAGAAGAAATTCTTGTATTCCATATGCTCCATATTGTTTTGTGTTTATCCTTGTAAATAGCCACAAACCCACCATATTCTTGGAAATTGTAATTAAGAAAGCATCTCTTCATTCTTTAGAAGAAATTCTTGTATTCCATATGCTCCATATTGTTTTGTGTTTTATCCTTGTAAATAGCCACAAACCCACCATATATTCTTACTTTTTGAAATTGTAATTAAGAAAGCATCTCTTCATTCTTAGAAGAAATTCTTGTATTCCATATGCTCCATATTGTTTTGTGTTTTATCCTTGTAAATAGCCACAAACCCACCATATATTCTTACTTTTTGAAATTGTAATTAAGAAAGCATCTCTTCATTCTTTGAAGAAATTCTTGTATTCCATATGCTTCATATTGTTTTGTGTTTTATCCTTGTAAATTTCTGTAAGTAAATTGAATTCCGTTAGAATACTTCTGTCTCTGTGTTTTTCCTAGAAATAATTCCTAATCCTGGTAATTCTTCAGGATAGCTCTTCGCTATAGTACCTCGACTTTTTCAATTAAGCACAGTGTGTGCTTTGTGCTGCATTGGATATCCGTTCGGAACGAGAAATCGGGGAGCCGCGTTCCAATTCGAGCTGAATTCATTGCATTCACTTACACGCGAAATACACTTCGGAAAGGTATTAATCTGTCTATTTCTTCCAGTTATGGGTTAAATAACAGGACAGATTGGGTTCTATACCCTTGGTCGGCAACCAGTCTACCGCAGAAAGCAATGGAAACCTACTGCGGGAAAATATTCTGCCTAGTCAATCATGTCTCTTTCGAGACATGATCGCCCATGTGTGTATCACGTATGGCACTTAACTGACTGACTGAATATAATAGTTGAAAACATGACTAAGGCTTCTACTGGGCATAAAGTGGTGGATCAGTTTTATATTGTTATAAAGTAATAAATTGATACCCCACTAATTAATACATGATAATATAATACATCATCTCCTCCTCTAGCTATTAGCCAAATAACAAGACATTTTGGGTTCTATAGCTTTTGCTGGCAACCATTCTTCCGCAGAAAGTAATGGCAATCTACTGAGGGATAATCTTTTTCACAGTCAGTCATGTAGTTTTGGAGACATGATCGCCTAAAGCGTGTATCACGTATGGCACTTAACTGACTGACTGGCTATACTGGCGACAAGATCACATCAAATTATAGTTGAGCTGGTTAGATGTAACCGTAATTTCTATGCTAACATTTTCTTCTTGTGAAACTCCATTCCGACTCCATGTTATCCAGACCATTTTAATTTGCAAAAGTTTAAATTCAGTGTCAGTTGCTATCTACTGTCCTGCTGATTGTTCTTTTCTCTTCCAGCTTATTATTAATGTTTTTGTTCCTGATTTTTCCACCCCGGGTAACTTTTTTCTGAATGAACTTACTACCTTGAATTAGGTGAAACTGAGTAAAAAATACCCTGTGCTTTTTTTATTTGATTTTTGTTAATTAACAATATTAGTTGCATTTTCCATTTCATCAACTATTGATCTTTGATCTGTATTCATAATGCTGATAATTTCAACTTTACATCACTATTTAGCAAGTCTGAAATGCACCTCTCATCAATTTGCAATGTTATCCATTGATGTAAATGTTTCCTCCCTATGACTACACCAAAGCAGAGATATTGATGATATTTTTTATTTGATAATTTTTTATTAATTTGGTTCTAAGCTTTCGGGTTTTAGTCAATAATACAATAAACATCACTCATACACACAGTAAAAAGAACCTTCAGATATTGGAGGCCATCTACATTAAATCCAAACAACCAACATTTAATAAAATCACGTTTAAATCTAGTCATAACATATTACATTGTATTTAAATATATGGTTAACATTTCAAGCTCTCACACGGTGTGATGTCATAGAACCGCATTACAAATTTACGAACTGCGTTTGCTATTTTTGGTAACTGTTGCCATTACTTAACAAAGTGTTATGTCAACACAAGTTAAAATCGTCGCTGACTGGGGATGTTTCTTATGTTAATGTCTTGTAACCTCTCTGAAGATGGCACATGTGAGCCGAAAGCTAAGAACCAACTTAATAAAAATTATCCAAATGTAGGGGAATTTTGTCTTTAATTTCATCTGAAATTAAAGCCAAAATACGATGTTTAGAACGGCTAATGATTAAACATAATATACATTCATTGTCTTTTATATTTAGCAGTATATGTTTAGAAAACATATATATTTATACATATATATATATATATATATATATATATATATATATATATATATATATATATTTATATGGGTCATTGAATAATCTAGACATATTCTGTCTATTTATTCTTATACTGTGTAAAAAATGTGTTTTTTTGGGGTTTTTTTTTTGTCCGACGTTCCTTCTGATCTTTATCAACAATCTCCCTGATGTGATCAAATCCCAATTTGGCATTTACGCTAACTAAACCACCATTTATTTCCGTCCAAATCAGAAATCTACCAATGTAGACAAAGATAACGTCGCTGATGGTCTGGAGAAGGGCCTTCAATCTGCAGTGAACTGGAGTAAGATATGGTTCGTAAACTTTAATGCTTCCAAAACGAAGCTGCTATCCGTCAACCACCATAGACACTCCTACTGCCCACCTTTAACATCGCTCTGACTAGTTTCCTTGAAAGCAATACACTGCGCCTTCTCGGCCTTGCTGTCTCAGCCGACTCCGAGTGGAACGATTACATTGAATCAATGACTAAATTTACTGCGAGGAAGGTTGTCATTCTGCCGGGCCAGGAAGTTATTCTAGCTTGAACCATCTTGCACATAGACAAATCTCGACTTGGCAGCTCCACTCCAGCCACTTTCTCACCGACGGAATTTGGCTTCGTTTTGTTTCTTTTAGTAATTTCATGGATTCTGCTTCGACGAGCTTAGCTCTCTGGTGCCTCCTCTACAAAAATTTACTCGAGAAACCAGTGTAGAAACAAGGTTCCACCCTTTTACCACCAAAACAACCAAATGCAGCCACCATTTCTACTCCATCAATTTCTTTACTTGCACTTCTGGCCTGTGGAATTCCCTTCTATGTACTTGCTTACCCGATAATTAAAACCTCCAAGAGCTAAAATCTCCAAGAGCTTCTATCCTCGTTGCTCTTTTATTTCTCTTTGCCCAACACCCGCTGTATCTTGTTCTTCCCTCTTTTTAACTCTGCTAATCCATCCTTGCCCATTTTCTGACAACCCCAAGTAACTGGTTCCTCTTCCCTTTCCCTTTGTCTCCGCCCTCCTCCTATTTAACCCTTCACTCTCCCTTTATGAATTCCCTTTCGCACCAGTGGCAGTACTGCCGTGCTTAGGGGAAAATGTTTAATAAAAATCAATGTTGATTAGAGGTTTTAAAAAATCACAAGATACTAACTACTGAAAACTGCATCGACAATTATTTCTATTAAATTGCCTAGAGAATAATTTTAAACTTAACTACTATCCTTAACGCAGCGTTGGCCAGCATGCATAACTAGTCGTGTCTAAGCACAAACGTAATACCCAGATGTAGATTTCAAGCTTGAAAACACTGTCACCTCTCTTATATTTACATTCGCTCTTATCCTGATATTAAAAACTTTCACCCATACATATACTGTATATATATATATATATATATATATATTATAGATAGATAGATAGATAGATAGATAGATAGATAGATATGAACAGACTTAGATAGATATGAACAGACTTAGATAGATAGATAGATAGATAGATAGATAGATAGATAGATAGATAGATAGATAGATAGATAGATATGAACAGACTTAGATAGATAGATAGATAGATAGATAGATAGATAGATAGATATGAACAGATTAGATAGATAGATAGATAGATAGATAGATAGATAGATAGATAGATAGATAGATAGATATGAACAGACTTAGATAGATTGATAGATAGATAGATATGAACAGACTTAGATAGATAGATAGATATGAACAGACTTAGATAGATAGATAGATAGATAGATAGATAGATAGATAGATATGAACAGACTTAGATAGATAGATATGAACAGACTTAGATAGATAGATAGATAGATAGATACATAGATACATAGATAGATAGATATGAACAGACTTAGATAGATAGATAGATAGATAGATAGATAGATAGATATGAACAGACTTAGATAGATAGATAGATAGATAGATAGATAGATAGATAGATAGATATGAACAGACTTAGATAGATTGATAGATACATAGATATGAACAGACTTAGATAGATAGATAGATAAATAGATAGATTGATATATATGAACAGACTTAGATAGATAGATAGATAGATAGATATGAACAGACTTAGATAGATATGAACAGACTTAGATAGATAGATAGATAGATAGATAGATTGATAGATATGAACAGACTTAGATAGATAGATAGATAGATAGATAGATAGATAGATAGATATGAACAGACTTAGATAGATAGATAGATAGATAGATAGATATGAACAGACTTAGATAGATAGATAGATAGATAGATACATAGATAGATAGATAGATAGATATGAACAGACTTAGATAGATAGATAGATAGATAGATAGATAGATAGATAGATATGAATAGACTTAGATAGATAGATAGATAGATAGATAGATAGATATGAACAGACTTAGATAGATAGATATGAACAGACTTAGATAGATAGATAGATAGATAGATATGAACAGACTTAGATAGATAGATAGATAGATAGATATGAACAGACTTAGATAGATAGATAGATAGATAGATAGATAGATAGATAGATAGATAGAACAGACTTAGATATAGATAGATAGATAGATAGATAGATAGATAGATAGATAGATAGATAGATAGATAGATAGATAAAATTTACGCATACTTTTTTGTGAGATATATATAAAACCATAATTTTCATCCAGTGGCTTTTCAATTCATACCCTGTAAATAAGTATAAATGAATATTTCATATTTACGTTTGTATTAACTGTGATGAAAAAGGGGCTCAGCAAAGAATATTTCCACCGGCCGCATATTAAAGATCAACGTCTGCAAGTGGCTGGCGAACTGTGATCTAGCTAGCCCTGATATATATATATATATATATATATATATATATATATCGCTCATTCAGTAATGAATTAGAGCACACTGAACACTGGTATATGATACATCATACGCTAAAAGTCTGCACCTTCTACTGAGCACCCATAGCTGAGAGGTATAATCACCGACTGACGCCAATTTCGTTGGGTTTCAATCCTGGGTTAAAAGCCATCGGATGTGTTACCGTACTGATGAGCTGTGATACAGCGAAACAGATCTTTCTGTGGATGACTATATATATATATCCGAGTGAATACAGAACGAAGAAAGAATTTTTACAACATCCAAAACATTAATTTAAAGCAGCGCTCGATATATAATATATAGAGCTGTGAATATTTCTTATTTTAGAACATGTACATCATTTTATTTTTTGTTTTTTTATATATCCACTACAAATCGTACATTTGTTTCGACATTGAAACTTCAATGTCTCATCAGGCGGTTTAGATAGGAATCGAAAGCCTCTTTTCTTATATTTGGTCAGTTGGGTGTGGCATGTTGGTGGGGGTTAGTGTTAAGGAACAAGTCTCGTGTATTGACCGTTAGAATTTTGAAGAATGTGGTGTGGGTAGTTAAAATGGTTGATTAATGAGAGTCTTTGATTTTTAGACAGATTTAACATTAGCATTTAGAATGTAATTTTTTATTATCTTGCGACTAGACTATATCCTTTGGATTTCTTAGAAGAGACGGTAAGGGGAGGGATGCTTATTTTGTACAGAATATTTTTGTATTTAAGCAGAGTCTTTATAATTAATGTAAATTTGTATATTTAATCTTAATTTCGGATTTAGGAAATATATTTTCCTTTTAAATTTTAATTAGATCACAGTTTGGAAACCGATTTTTTCTATTAAATTTTAAATTTCAAATTTCTTTTCTTATACTTGCTTAGTTGTGTGTGGGATGTTGGCTGGGGTTAGTGATAAGGGAACAAGTCCTGTGGATTGACCGTTAGAATTTTGAAGAGAGTGGTATGGGTAATGAATATGTTTGGTTAATGAATGTCTTTGATTTCTAGACAGATTTAACATTAGCAGCTAGATTGTAAGTTTTTATTATCTTGTGACTAGACTATATTCTTTAGGATTTCTTATAGGAACAGGTTAGGGGTGGGATGCTTATTTAGTACAGAATGTTTTTGTATTTAAGCAGAGTTTTTATAATTAATCTAAATTTGTATATTTAATCTTAATTTTGGATTTAGAAATCGATTTTTTCATATATATATATATATATACACATAATCTACCTAAGCATTTTCTTATCTCGCATTTACACCCTGTGAAACTCTCTTCCGTTTGTAATATAATAATCTGGCCCCACCCGAAGAAGGCTGATGAAGCGTGGGTGTTTTCGGTCATTGAAAGCAGCGGATGTCATTTTGACCCTATTTCCGGCAGAGCGGAAATAGCTCAGAGCAAACAGACAGGTGTCTCTGAGAATTTACGTAGGCGTCGTGTAGGCGTCGCGTGATCGAGTCCCCGGTTTTGGAAGATATATAAAGACTGCGAAAAACACGGATTCGCCAGTCAGTCTTGGCAGTCACAGTCAGCCTCGACAGAAGTCAGTCTTGACAGTCAGAGTCAGAGAAGTCGAAGAAGTCGACAGAGAAGAGTCCCAGTCAGCCTCGACAGGAGTCAGGCTCGACAGGCAGTCTGGGCAGAGAGCCAGACAAGACCAGAAGTCGAAGAAGAAGCTAGACGAGTACGCAGAGAGGCCACACTCACGTCGAACCCCACGTCGAACCCCACGTCGAACCCAATTAGAAGAGCGCTCCCTCAACTACTCTGTTCACTAGGCCACACGGGCCATCGTTCATTAATAAAAAATATCACTGATATATTTTTATATACACCCGTGTTTGTTATTTGTCGCTATATAACTCGTTTACTTGCTTCCCGGATAGCTACAATCTCTGTAATATAAATGCATTACTAATTACCATCTTCCTGAATGCCGTTCATTTTTATCCTTTCTTTAATACACCCTCTACTCAGTTTTTCCTCTCAATCTAACCCCTTTCGCATTAGTGCTGGCTTCGCCTTTCTTGAGGTGAAATGATTTTTTAACAAAATGTCATAATTAAATATGCTGGCTAAATTATGAGTTCATTGAACCGCAGCAAAAAGTGCCTTATTCAACTTGCTATTGTTTAATTAGAAGTGATAGATCAATAAATTTTGCCATATCTGGTCTAGAGCTAACAAATCCTTAATTTCCAGACTTAGTAGATTTCAAAATCGTTTATATACGATCGCCGTTGTTTTACTTATTTTAAACTATATTACCAGTTTCCAACTCATTTAAAGTTATTCGCCCATAGATACTTAGATGTTCAGACAAGTGACATTTCTGAATTACTCAGAGATCAGATCTTAACAATCAGAAGCCGTCATGCTACGAACACAAGGTCGACTCTTCCATATTCCATTCATATTCCATTAGTAAGTTGGAAGCTCGAGGTTATAAATTGTCCCCCAAATAGTCACAAACCCCCTAATTATGCTTTCCTGGTTAATATGGTCTTACATTTTCATGGCTAGATTCAACCGTTATATATCCTTTATATATTGATAATATGCAATTCTACTTCCTCCACTTTAATACTGACAGCAAATCTCTAGCTTATGTTACTCTTAGGTCTTGTATTGGGTAAAGAAATATATAGAAAGTAGTCAGGCAGACTGAACTCTCTTGCGTTGGCGTGGCAATTACGTATGAAGAAAAAAATATACTGTATTAAAACTGACGGAAGAGACTGGTCTCCCTCATGCTATATTACGTATGTCACAACACTACGAATGCAATGTATGTGGTATTAAGACGAACTCAGAGGGGGCACGGGAATTGTGACATATCTATTCCTATATACATATATTCCTATATTCACCTTCTTTGTCGCATTTCTTCCACATGTAATGTGATAGATACCGACTTGGCAGACAGCCTGCAGTCTCTCTCCCACCGGCGCGACGTGGCTTCCCTGTGTCTCTTCTATAACTACTTTCACGGCTTCTGCTCCGATGAAATTAGATCACTGGTGCCCCCTAAATACGAATTTGAACGAGATACTAGATTAGCAATTAGATCTCACCTTTTACAGTGAAACCGATAAAATGCAGCCGTAACTCCTACTCCAACAGTTTCTTTCCTCGCACTTCCCGACTGTGGAATCCTCTTTCATACGATTGCTTCCCTGACGCCTACAATCTCCAGGAGTTTAAATGTAAGGTCAATAGACACCTCCTAACACACTAATCTGCTCCCATTCTATCAAACACTCTTCCCATCTGCCCAACCCTCATCCTCGCTATCCTTACTCATCTGTCACCTCCCTCCTGACATTCTCTATGTCTAACCACTCCTTCTCTTTACCTTCCCCTATGTAGCCCCATGCGCAATAATGGCAGTGGAATGCCTTGATTGGGGTGAGATGATTTTTAAAAAAAACATAGAAATATTGGCAGAATCTTATATAATATCTTCATTTTTATGTTTAGTAAATAAATGGATGGTATAAATGTAGAGACACATTAGTTAAAACAGTTTTGCTAATTGTTATTCTTCATATCCTTCCCAAAAGTTTCTATCCCAGCATTTTTAAAAGATTAAGAACGGATATAACTGATAAATTTTATGCAAACGAAGCTTAATCAAATCTTTAAAATACAACGTTTGTTTTTATTTCTCATCAATTTAAATATTTTATTGAATTTTTTTTCTAATTTTGGTTATACAATAACCCAAAACAGTTCAGAATCTACAGGGAATAAATTTTTTTTAAAAAGTCAAATGCTATTAACTCTTCTCGTACCAGACAGATTAATAGATTTTCGTAAAATTTCTAAGTTTAGTGCTAGTCTTGATAGGCAGGCACGATTTTCTTGTGGTTAAAAATGGATGTACTTTAATTTTATTTGATTGTTTTGTAAAATCAAAATTAAAATTATGTTGATTAATCAAACACGTTTTATCGTTTATAGAAAAATATTGCTCGCGCCCATCGTGAAGAAATATTTTATTTAATTTTTAATAATGTAATTAAATTCATATGAAGACAAATTGTTCATGTGATTGCTTTCGATTTATTTTGCTTTCAAATCAATTGCATAGGTCAACTTCTTCGAATTCTTCTCTATTTTGGAACATTAAATATATCAAATCAAATCAATTAGTTGTGGCTCCGAGGATAATTTCCCTAAGACTCCATAGTACGGCGGAAGGCGCGTAAAACTTACCTAAAATAATCAGAAAAAGGTGGTCATAATTTTTAAAGACGTATAAAATCTCTTATTTTGTCCGCCTGATAAAAAACGGATATATATATATATATTATAAAAGATTTTAAAATGTTACAATGGGTAATACATATTTCCACACGTCCTGATGTTATTATCGTCTGACGAGCCGCGATAATAACATCAGGACGCGGTGAAATATGTATTACCCATTGTAATATTTTAAAATCTTTTATAAATTATATTACTCTGTTAAATTAAATAAATGTATTTAACATTGAGTTCGTCTCTATCGGAATTTGCCTGGATTGTATAACAAATGTACTACGTTATATACATATATATATATATATATATATATATATATATATATATATATGCGTGTGTGTGTGTGTGTGTGTGTGTGTGTGTGTGTGTGTGTGTGTGTCGGAGTGTAAGTAAAAGAGAGTGGGGAAGAGGGTTCGCGTTGAAATAGGGGATAGCGTATCGTATTTAGGAATCTCAGATCCGGGTTTGTTTAATTCAAATGCCTTTGAAAAAGCACTACCGCCAGCTGTGGTTAATCACCAGGATATACTGATTTTGATAGCCTTGGGTGGCATCTAGTCTAGGTGAAGTACAACTCGGAATTAAAAAAAAATAGTTCAACGTCCTGAGTTTGATGATAAACTACATCCGAAGGTCCTCTAGCAGCGAAAATTTGTGATTAGAATACTGGGTGAAAAGCCAAACCTTTGTAAGAATTATTTAACTAAAAAGAAAGAGGAAGGAAGGCTTCCGAATTTTAATTTTCCCCCCAAAAGCCCTGATCTCAATCCTATTGAACATCTATGGGATATTTAGGATAAAAAAATTGATAAATCTAATGTTACTTCACAAGACACACTTTGGCAACAAATACAAGCTGCTTGGCAGGAGATACCATTAGATACATTAAAGTAGCTTGTGATGTCAATGTCTGACAGAATGAAGGCTGTGATCAAAGCAAAAGGCTATTATACTAAATATTAAATTTATTTTGTAACAAGTATTTTTCTTGTTAAAGCATTTGTTGAGTAAATCAAATAAATTTACTTTAATAAAATTGTTTATTTTCTATCAATATTCCTCATAAAAGATAAAATAGTTCTTGTTCTAATACTTTTGCACAGTATTGTACATATATTAAAATTGTTATCTATTGTAATTGTTTTCATGATTAAGTCCGGATTCATTATTATCATTACTTAATCTAGCACTTTATATATAATTCAAAAGGAAGAATATGTAGCTCCAAAGGCATTATCAGTACTTTTCATTCTTTACAAATACTTGTATCTTTCTGTTCACGAAGCTGAACGCATCAATTTGTAACTATGATAAAAAAATATTGTCTGTCACTTCCAAAGGACATTCGCCATTTTGACTTCACTTCAACCTTGTCTGCTCTCAGATTAATTTCAGTTTTAGTCAATTTTGAAAATAAATATCTTTTGATGAATATTCATGACTATTCATCTCGCTGAGATGACCTCGACCACCAAGGTTATAGCATTACGTTTGCGACTTAATGTGATTCTCGCTGTATACCGTTAGCAAAAAAGCTTAAAAATACGTTTGTGATGGTCACAGAGATTTTCTTTTGCGACTGTTTTAATATATCGTTCTCTTTAAAGTTTAGTGTGGCTTTTTTCTTCTTTTATCTTTTATATATATATTTTTTAAATCTCGACGTTATGTTTTCGAAATATAATTTTGGGGGTTAAAAGCCTCGCACTAAAAAATAATTATATGCAAGGCACTGTGTTGTATATAATATCGATTTAGATATTTTTCGATAATGGATACCGGGTTAAACAGATATTATTACTTCTGTCGGACTGAATTTGGATTGATTATTTAAAACAAAAAAAATTAAATATTTTTTTCTGTTTCGTTTTTTTTATAACGACTATTGCTTATTGATGACAAGTTAAGCAACGTCGGTTCTGTCAATACTTAAATGATGAAATACTTAAGAACACTGGTTACTGTAAGAAACATTCGACTATCCAAAATGTGTTTCGATTTCAAATAACCAACACGTGATTGATATGTTGCCATAAAGAAACCAATCAATACATGACAGCATTTCAATCCCCTGGCATAAATATTTAAAAAAAACGCTTCTATGTAATCATAAATGCAAGGGTAAATCAAGTGTTACCCACACTTTCGTCATATTAGAAGAGTATCTTTTCTCACACTTCTCGCCTGAGGAATTCCTTTCCATTTACTTACTTTGCTGAAAGTTACAATCCACAAAACTTTAAATGCAAAATCAATTGCCATCTTCTATCTTCTTAAATTGTATTCTTCTTTTATTCTTTCTTCAATAGCTCTAGTATTTTCTCTTATTGTAACCTCTTGCAGACTGATGGTGAGCCCACCTTGATTGGGTTGAAATGATAAAGAATTATAAAAGAAATAAGATTGTCGTCATATAGAATGCATTGACACGAGCGTCAGTTTCACAAAGCAGCGGTTCACTGGAATGGGTTGTTTGAAATAAGCTTCCTTTTTATAAATGGATTACGAAAGGTTATGTACGTGCCATAGGATCCTTAGTTGAAAATGTATGAAATGATGAAGCCAAGGAAAGTCGTCTAAATCAGTGCATCTCAAACTATCTGATGTGGCAGACCGGTAGTTTTTTGGTGTTTTTTTTTTCAATGTGCCAGGGACCGGCAAGCAAAGCAAACCAATCCAGCTGAGTAAGAGGGAAGGACTGTGAACTCCGGAATTTATTTTTTATGAGATATGTACTATTTCAGGAACATTTTGAGACTATCTTTAATAAACATGAGAACATGATATCTTGTTCATTCTAAGGGCAGTCATCATTGACGTAACAAGTCTTCCGGTGTGCCATTGACCGGTACCATATTTGTGCTATATTAGTTATAGCCACTGGTTTCGAGGGTATATATCTTTAAAAATCCAGAAAAAATATTTAAATTTAATATTAATACTTCGTAAACAATTTGAATTAATAAACGCATTAATCTTCTAAAAAATAGACAAACAGTAAAACAAAATATTAATTTTAATTAATTTAAGACGTATTTAAAATATCCATATGGCAGTCTCTCGTAGAGTTTTACTATTGTTTCTTTCTTTTTTCGAAAATCTTCGCGTACCGGCAGACGATGGTTCGCGTACCGTCGCCGGTACGCGTACCACACTTTCAGTAGCACTGGTGTTAATTATTTCTATGGAAATAAAAATATAGTAGAGAGAGGTCAGTCAGAAAATGGTTGTAGCTTTGAAAATAATTAATTGCTGCAAGTCAAAGCTAGTAAGTAAGAATCAGTAGTTTCCATCTCAGATATATTAATACTTTTTTTTTTATCTGTGAAGACTTTCCGGGGCAGTGACTGAACTGTTTGTCTGAGGGATTCACTCAGATTTAGTTTAATTAATTATTGGCGAAGCTACTTACAAATTTCTAAGGCAACACACGTTTGTTATTTATTGAATTTAGCTTCATCTATCAAAAGAACGGGGAATATTTTAAAAAAAATAAGGGATTGCCTGGAGCGGATTTTATCGTTTAAATGAGGTTGATAACAAGTGTGTCACTCTTGCATCTCATATTCATTTTTGTTTCTGTGTTTCGTTTGTTTGTTTTTTTATAGTTTTCTGAATAAGACCAGAAAAGAGTCCCGAAAATAACGCGAATTCAGTCTTTGTCTATATTAGAGTTGTATTGGCACAGTGCGTTGTGGGTGTGCGTAGTGGTTCAGTGGATATCGGAAAGCCGAGTTCGAATTCTAGTTGAATTCTTTGCATTCCACTTACGCGCAGATACCCTTGGGAAAAGTATTAATCCGCCCATTCCTTCGAGTTATGAGTTAAATAACAAGACAGACTGGGATCTATAGCCTCGGCTGGCAACCAGTCTACCACAGAAAGCAATGGCAACCTACTGTGGGATAATCTTCTGCTTAGTCAGTCATGTCTTTTTCGATACATGATCGCCTAAACGTGTATCACGTATGGCACTTAACTGACTGATTGGCACTGTACTATTTGCAGTGTTAGCAGTACTGGGTATTGCCTGGACAAGATCGTATTAGACTGGCTACCACTCAAGTACAGTCTTCTCTCATAACTAGAAGATGATGGGTTCATGCCTTTTCCAATATCAACAGAGAACGAAACAAAATTTGAACTGGGAGCAGTTATTCTAAATTTTAACCGGTACCGAGCTGATAAACAAAGCATCTGCAATATCTTATTTTATGCATTTTGTTCCTTCGTAAAGTCAGTGATCATGGCTCTCTACAACTCTCTATTCTTTGCAGATATTAGAAATATGTATTTTCTTTCTACTGTCAGTCTTTTACATGAGCTCGTTAGGTAAGTACGTGGTGGATCTCTAACTTTTAATATTTTCTGTAAATTCTTCAGGCTTTATTTTCTGATAATGTCACACAAATTTAAATTACTTTTGTCTGATTCTAAGTAAAAATGTCTTGAATTATCTTTAATTATTCTCCGTCAGCAGAAAATGTTGATATCAGCGATAATGGCGTGAAGGAGTACTCCGTTACAATTAGCTCCTTGCTCACTAAAGAAAGCCATGCGTGACTAGTATCACCTGTATGTCTTCTAGCCACTGTGCTTTATTATTTTTTTAATAATTTTACTTCAATCAAGGCAATAAAGCAAGTAATACGCAAGTTGTTCCTGACTGTTAGAGAGCATGTGAAAAAAAAAAAAAGAGAAAAAATGCTATTAAGGAAAGAGAACATTAGAAGCAGAAACATTCAGAAGACATAAGTTAACAATTAATATTTTTAAAAAGCAAAATTAACAAGGAATCTAAAAGCTGGAAGAGAATTCACCAAGAGAGAAAAAATAACTCAAAGACAGTCCAATGAAAAGTACCATTGTTTGAAGTATATTGTAATTACAGTAATAAAACTATTAATTTTGCTTGAAATGAGGCTGTTTTCTGACATTGAATAAATTATTTTTTTATTTTTTTATTTTTTTTTTTAATCATATCACCCCAAGCAAGGCGATAATGCCACTGATGCACAGGGGGCTACATAAGAGTGAAAAGATTGGAAAAAAGAAAGCCGGAAACCACATCCTAAACAGGAAACAAGGGATGAGCCTCTTCATCTGTTCAATAGATGTGGGTGGTTACTGTAATTTTTTTTTTTAATTCTATCATGTGATGGTAGAAGATTAGCTTGATATTCGGCTACTTATTATTACGTATTATTATTCCGTGCCTAGAGCAAGTAATGCAATTTTTATTGCATATTTTTCCAGACGTTCTTCATCTTAGATTTTCATGAAACGCATTTGTACTGAAACAAGAATTAGCAACCTGAATGCAAAATTTGACCAAGTGAGTTTAACCTGTCCGCACTAGTGTCCTTAGAAATGAAAATTATCTTCCAGCTATGGGTTAGCTATCAAATAAATCTGGGCTATGTTATTTTGGATAGCAACTATATACGAATCTGAATTGAAAATCAACCTTAATAGATAGAGAATTTATCAGGGCCTCATGCTGTTTCTAAGACACGAGGTGCCTGTTTGACACTGTAACACTATTTTTAGCCGGACGGAATTAATTATATTAGTGGTATTATTAATTGTTGCAGATCAAACGGAAGAAATTGTGTTGGTTTGTATTATTAATTTTTATAAATCGCAAAAAGCCAATTAAAAAATAAGTTGTTGTTCTAATATGAACGCAGGTAATAAAATTTATTCCAGTGTGGGCAGAGAAAGGTAAGGGGTTGCAAAACTCAAAGCCGAGAAATATGAACGAATTCATATTTTGCGGTGTGCTATTAGTGAGGGCGTGACTGCGCGGCTGGGAGAAATTCAATTGATGTTTGAGATACACTGCAGATTAAAGTAAAAATTTTTAGTCCAGGACATGATATTTACTTTAATTTTATTCTATTGTTTCAGTCTATTTGGAATGAATTTACGATCAGTTTAATAAGATTCTTATATATTTTCATTATTTCATATTCACGAATTTTATTCCAACATATGAAGCCCTTCTTTTCTTCAAGAGAATTTGAACAAAGAAATCATTTCAATCTGAATCTGCAATGCATGTATCATGCTGATTACTGGAAATATTTTGCACTGAAACTGCATAAATAATTAACTATGTATAATCTATACATATAAAAGGCAATCTGTCTGTCTGTGTGTGACTGTTCCCTATGCACGACTACATTTTATAATATTTCTTTTCTTGCAAAATTACGGGGGAAAATATTCACATTTTGTTTTTGTTGACCAAATGAATTTTTAAAACGTCGGAATAAAAATTAAATATAAAGGCTCTTTTTTTTATAAAAATATATTATAGTCGCGTTTGAAACGTGTGATTTGATTTCTGTGACGTAATTCAGCAACCATCTTAGATTTTAGATGTTTTTACGGAACCAAAACGTCGGAATAAAAATTAAATATAAATGCTTATTTGTTTTTAGTAAAAATATTTTAGTTGCGTTTGACACGTGTGATATGATTTTTTGACGTAATTTAGCAACTATCTTAGATTTTAGATGTTTTACGGAGCCTGCACCATTAGCCAAAAAGTGCGAAAGGGTGAATTGCTGAACTTAAACTCAAAAAGTATGTGTCAACCTGGCTTCCCTCTAGATATGTGTCTCTAGAAAGTTTGAAAGCTTAAACATGTAAGCGTGCATAGGGAACAGTCACACACAGACCCACATATTGCCTTTTATATATATAGATAAATAGCAGTGAGGAATCAACTCTCGATCATTAAATGGTTAACATTCCATAAGAAACTGAAATCTTAATTCCAAAGCGGGAATAGGATAACAAGCAACCATTTAATTATGTTTCCAAAAATACATGTCTCTCCACAGATTGTAAAAAAGGCAAATTTGGAAACTCATAATCCGCTATATTCCGAAAAGATATGGGTTTCTTTAAAAAAAAAAGAATATTCTTAATAACTCAACCTGGTTTTATTTTGTTATATTCCACATTGCAAAGGATAATATTCATTGTTCGAGATATTAAATATTGGCTTGTGGTAACAATTTTAATTACTCGGAAAGAAATATGCATAACCAGCTCACCATTTTATCCTAACCTCAAACATAAACTTCTCGTAGAAGGAATGTAGCGTTCAGATCATTTGCTGATGGTTAGCGCTTGACACGATATCAAACATTCTTTGGTCTATGAAGAAAGGTTAAAGATCAAGTCGAGTCCTCGTAAAAGATAAGGGGAAGACAACAAACCGACTATTTGACAGACTTAAAGTTTAGCAAACACTCTGACCAAATAAATGCCAAAACCGAACAACGTATAATCTCAATTGAGCAAACATAGACAGAGATAAACTGGGATCGATATAAAAATGTAAACACGCGGTTTAAGATTGGAGGCAGAATGAACAATAAATACTGCAAAAATAAATGATAATTATTTTTACAGACTATTTTATGAAACGTTATTATTATCATCATTATTAAACCAAATGATTGAAGTAACTCTGCCAGTATTTTTAACAGTTAGGAGATGAGCAAAATTTAAGAAAAAAAATAATACAATGTTTGAGAATGTTAAACAATATTTAGACTGTATACAAGTTTGTTTTTTTGTTTTTTGCAAGTATAAACATACATAGGTTGTGCGTTGTGGTGCAGTGGATATCAACTCGGAACGACAAATCGAGGAGCCAAGTTCGAATTCCAGTTGAATTCTTTGCATTCACTTACAAGCAAATACCCTTGGGAAAGATATTAATCCTCTCTTCCCTCCAGTTATGGGTTAAATAATAATGAGATTGGGCTCTATAGCTTAGGCTGGCAATCGGTCTACCGCAGAAAGCAATGGAAATCTACTGCGGGATAATCCTCTGCCCAGTCAGCCATGTATCTTTCGAGACATGATCGCCTAAAGCGTATATCACGTATGGCACTTAAGTGACTAACTGAATATAATAGCTGAAAAAATGATTAAGGCTTCTACCGGTCGTAAAATGGGAGATCGGTTTTATATTGTTATGAAATAATAAACTGATCCCTCACTAATTATACTTAATATAACAATGTAATATAGTCCATGTTTTCTCCCTCCAGCTATGAGTTAAATGGCAGGAAAATTGAGTTCTATAGCCTTGGCTGGCAACCGGTCTACCTCAGAAAGCAATGGCAACCTAATACAGAATATTCATTTTCGAGACATGATCGTCCAAAGCGTGTATTATGTACGGCACTTAACTAAGTGATAAACATACATAAATCTATAGAATAACTATAAGTCTTTGTACAAAATTTATTTTTCTTGTAAAGAAAACCGGGCTGTTTAGATAATGAATGCGTCAAACCGAAGGAAACACTTGAAGTGTAAAGACATACAACAGAAATGTGTTGAATATGATAGTGATCATTGCTCATCTTAGAATTTTATGTAAGTTGATTAGTTTTGAATTAATATTGTTTAACATTGTCAAACGTTCGTGTTTTCTATGTTTGTTTCTTAAATCTCGCTCTTCTTTCAACTATTGTTATCAACTTCATTTTTAAACAAAATGATTACTGTAACTTTTCTAACATTTTTCAACACGTAAAAAAAGCGCGGTTTATGAAAGGAAAAGAAAGGGTACAATGTTTAATTATATTTCAAAATTATATTTATACGATACAAATTCTATATCATCCAACAGTTAACTAAAACGCACAAAGTAAAATTGCACACCCGCAAAATCGGATCCAAATGACTAAAAAAACATTTTGGAAAAATCCAGACCAAGGCAAGTTTACCAAGTCAGTGTGAAAAGCAAAATTCGGGCTTCTGATTAGATAGGAAATCGAAAATTGATATACAACGTCAGTCAAATCTTTTTCACACCTAAAGAAAAAATGCTCGCTGGTGTCTGTGACATAAACTTTACAGTTTAAACTACGTTCGCTGACCAGTCAAAATCAGTTCAGCATGTGGCAATGTAACAAAAGAAATTTCAAAAAGCCGTCCCGGACTTAGGGGCGCGTCACAGATTCATTCGACTTTTACTTCCATATTTTTTTTGTTCTTTTTCACTCCGCCGCCGCCAAAGAAAACAACAACATGGAAGTGCTATTTCTTTATTTCTTCTTTCTCATTCTGTCGCCATCCTACCAAAAAGGAGGTGGAACATAAGACATCACATTCTGGTACTAACCGTATACGCACGGGACACTTAGCTACTTACTACCGTCAAATATGAACTCTAAACTTCTGTGGAATATTTTAAATACTTACATTTTTCTTTGAACAATTTCAACTACAACATTACATGCATTTTCTCAATGAACATTTTTCTTCTCCCAAATGGGTTATAGTGTTCAGTTAACAAAATTTCACTTATATTTTTCTTCTTACAATTTTGTCATTCTGTTAATAAATAATGTATATACGAAATATTTTATCCACATTTCGACATCCAACCTTCAAACTTCTGATATTTAAATTGAGGGGTCTTCGGGCGTGTCTGACACAAGGGCAATTTAACAAGCATCACTGTTACCCCTACATATGTTTGCGTCAAGTTATATTGCCTTTCGTTTCATTCGATTTGTCACGTTAACAACCAATACAACCGATTTTCTTAAAACAATCGAAGTTCGTAAAAGTACTTGTATAATTTCGTTCGTGTATTTACACGACATTTTTGGCATTGCCTGAAGTAAACTGATATTCTGTCGAAATATTGTTAAATATTATTTAACACTCTATCTGTCCTTTTTTTCGTACATTGCTCTTTCCCTAAAATTTATATTATTATTATTAATAATGAATGAATCGAATGTTAAAAAAGAATGATGGGCTACATTTGCTATAATTGGGCGGAAGCTGCCCAAAACTTAATTTCCAGGTTTGATAGAGTTAAAAAGCGTCTCTTGGCTCTTGTTGGAGAATATATATATATATATATATATATATATATATATATATATATATATATATATCACTCACTCACTCACTCACTCAGACAGTCGAGACGTGGTCAGTCTCTCACTGTTCTATTAGTACTACAATGGAAAGTGCTCGGACGAACTACATTCCTTGGATCCGCCATACCCTTTACATAGAAGCAAACTACACGCATTCTCTCGTTATTCTATTGTCGTGAAGTTGGTTCCGCTCAAAACCTTCTATTCTCGAACCATTACCCTCTGGAGCACTCTCCGAAGAGGATGTTTCCAAGATCACTACGCCCTTTACCTATTCAAGTCTAGAATTTACCGTTTCTTCCCCTCCTATTCATATAAAATACTCTTTAACGTAATCCTCTATTTTAAGTGGACCCGGGGCCTTAGGCAGCGTGAACCTAACTCTAAAAATAAATGACACAAAACAAACTTTTTGGATTCTATCGCTCTGTTCTATCATATCCGCTATACAGGGTTTTGTCGCAAAAGGAAAATGAAACAGCCAATAATAACAAAAGTTGTATACCCGACAGTTTATTTAGCAACAGTTACAATAGTTACATACTACATTATTTTTCAATGTAACCGGCGGCGGCGGCGGCGGCGACAGCCAACTGAAGGTGGGCGCTAAATGAGTCAAACGCATTAGAGCCCATGTTCTTGTCATTTAGCGGCGAACGCCTCCACGTGGCCTTCAGCGAGTCAACCGTGTTGTGGGCGTACATTTTGCATTTGGCCTCGATCACGTCCCAGAGAAAATAGTCAAGGACGTTGCAGTCGGGTGAGGAGGGTGGCCACAAGTCCAGCCACCAGTGGTGAAGAATATTATTGAACAGCCACACCTGGGTCGTGTTGGCCTTGTGTGCAGGAATGGAGTCCTGTTTATATGTTGACAGTCAATTTTGTATGGAACGCAATCTGAAGATTGTGAAACACTACCAACGTGTCCATTTCTATAATTACGTGAGCTCTATTTCCGATACTAAGCACTTTTATCCATATACAGGGTGCTGCAGCAAAATCTGACACTTGAGAAAAAGAAAACGATATAGGCAATAAAAACAAAAGTTGTATATGCAGAGACCCGACAGTTTATTTAACAACAGAATTACACACTACATTATTTTTTCAATGCAACCGGAGCCGGCAGCGACGGCCATCACGAGTCGGGCGCCAAATGAGTCACACGCTTTGGCGAGTCTTTGTTCATAGCGGCAAAAGCCTCCACGAATGATGAGGTTCTTCTCTGATGACAAGAATTTCATCCACGACCAGACGAGCAACAGGGAAAACGACAGGGGGAACTGCAAAGCCATCGAGTAGGTTTCAGTCGTGAAGCATACGAAGTTTCCCTCTGAATTCATGATCCTTGGCAACACCTCCAGCTAGAAGGACCTCATGCCTCTGTTCTTCTTTCAAAACGGCCTGAGATCTACCAAGAGGTGATAAGAAGCATGGTGAAGACCTAAATGGACGAGATCACCGCTGAACGCCCCTACATCTTGCACTAGGACTCCACTCCTGCACAAAAGGCCAAGACGACCCAGGCGTAGCTGCAGTTTTTGCTGGATCTGTGGCCGCCCTCTTCACCTGACTGCAACCCTCTCTACTATTTCTTCTAGGGGCATGATCGAGACCAAGTCCAACAAGCACGCCTACAACATGGTCGTCTCTTTGAAATTTGCCATCTTTGGGGCCGCTATGGACAAGGAGATGGTCGTGATGGTCGTGAACGCCGGCGGCGGTTACATTAAAAAATAATGTAGGATGTAACTCTAACTGTTGCTAAATAAACTGTCGGGTCTCCGTACATACGACTTTTGTTTTAATGCCTAATACGTTTTCTTTTTGTCAAGTGTCAAATTTTGCTACAACACCCTGTATTGATCTGAACATGCATGAAAGTATTTTAACTTTTTTTTCGTCTATGCAAAACCTTTTCTGGGAGAAAACATTTTTAATGGAAACAACATTCAAGAATTCGTAGAGAAATTTTCCAATCAAATCCTGCGAAATTTTACTTAAATTCTTAAGAATTGCTCTCTGATACGTGTCGGTAAGTCACTGAAAATACAAATAGTGGCGAATATAGAACTGAATAAAATCTCATTGTACTTTAGTTTTTGAAGAATTAATTTGAAAAAACGAAAATTATGGATGATGCAAACGAAAGTGACATGCTGCACCTGTGGAAGCTTTTTATTTTGGGTAATTCGTTTTGTAGTTCATTGTGAATTCCTTCCCTTGTAAAACGTTTTCGTTCTTTCATTGAAATTTATTGTTAATGACAGATCATTTTGAATGCTAGTAGAAAGTAAAAATGATCTTAGATATAGGAATAGTTGCATATCGTGATGGAAGGACCGCAGGTGGCTCTTGTTTGCATAGTGTCTGAATAGACCAAAATGGTGATGATCGTTCTTCAGAGAATTATAATGACTTTATTCTTGTTGCTTCACAATGGTAAAAAATATTCTCACTAATTACGATCCAAGATTTTCCACGTTTTTCTTACAACAGAGTTAGAAAGAGCGATATTAATGATGGAAAAATCCTCATAAATTTCGAAAATATCTATTTTTATTGAAATTTGGCAACTTATAATAGTGAAGTAACTAACAAAAATGATGTCAGGAACTGGAGAGACATCTCTTTGATGAACGTCATGTGCTCATTTCATGTCAGTTCAAATACCTGGGAAGATGAAAAGTGTGACACTGAAATCCGAGGAACAAATGATGCATTTTTAAATTAACGAATGCACTAAAAAAAAAAGAAAATGAAAAGTTCCCTGAACTTCTATTTAATATTAATCCTATTATATATAGATTTTTTCCCTCACAGTTGACGAAGTAAAAGAAACGCGGTTCTATGGAAGGATTCAGGAAAAACTATGTACATAGTGCGCAAAAAACCATGAAAGTCAAAACAAAAAAGACAGTTATACTCAAAATCAGAAATTGGACATAACGAGGATAGAGGGATTGGCAAATTTGAGACCTCCAGGACATATGGAAGATAAAAGCGACAGGAAAGGCAATGGAAACCAGCTTATGCTAACTGAGGGGAAATATGATGCGCCAAATAAGAAAATGATAAACTTCACTCAGAGCTAAAAAGCATAGGAAGATAGGGAGAGTCATGATTTCTCGCCTAAAGGAATCTGGTATATAAATCTAAACCTCCATGTAAATTCTGTGCGTGAATCATTTATGGCATATACCAGGGTAATAACTAATATGAAAACTAATACAGAATAAAACTAATGTTTTATTCTGTATTAAATTTCGGTTTTAAATCTACGAAAAGATATTTTTTTAACTTAAATCCACACTTGTGATAAAGAAGGAAAATAGTTTAAACTGAAAAAAAAATGAAACTAAATGACTTAATGACCGAACGTGTAATTGACTTAGTATTTGGCAATGAAACAACACTGAGAAATCGAGTTTCATTAATAAAAGAAAAAAATGTTAACAGGTTTTATGACTGAGAACATTATTTCTCCAGGGAATATTCTCTAATTTCATATATATCAATAAAACATCTCTGAACTTTGTATATAATGAATGCTTGAGGGTGAGTTATCATAGATTTTCTAACCTCCTGTCCTTAATAAGCTTTCTTTTTTTTTCTTTTTTTTTTTTTGCTATCCCTCGCAATTTCTGTTCTGTTAGCCATTTACAGAAGCTCAGCAGGGAGGTTACTCTGGGCTTTCTCTGTTCCACTTGTTTTTAGTATACCCTGTTGGTGTCAGATTCTACAAGCGTTCTTTTCCTCATTAGGTTCCGTAGAAATTTATGTTTCCATTTTCGTTACTCACATGTTCAATTTATGGTATTCTCAGCATCAATCAGTTGTACCAGATGTTTTTTCGCTACAAGTCTCTTCTTCTTCTGTGATGAGATTTTCCAGTACTTTCTTCTGTATAGGAGAACTGATATTACATAATAATTTAGCACTGTTTTTGTTTCTATCAAAACTTACCAATTTCCTAATTAGTTGGGTAGCATTTAGAAGGCATATTGCTATTCCAATGGGCCTTCCGAATTCAGTGTCTCGTTTTCCGTCCTATATTAAAACAATTTTCAGACATTTCAGTCTTCGTACTTTGCATCTTCAGCTGTTTCTTTTGCTTACAACCAATCTGTTTTCTTATTATTAATTATTAGTCGTTCTTCTCAACTTCTTTTACAATACTCTCTAGGATGTCGTACAGTTTCTAGCTGATAGCAACACTTTTTCATCTGCATATCTTATGTAGACTATGATCGCCAACAGTAAATGTTGGGATAACGTTTAATTTTTTAGTTATTTTGTCATTGTAACGAATAAAGACACTACATTGTTTTACGCCTTTTTCTAATATTGTTTATTGACTTAATTAATTTTCAATCCGTATTTATGTTGTTTGATCCAACACACGTGTTAATCTAAGAACTCAAATAACTCGAACTGTAAATTGAAACAAAACAGAAAAACATATTCTTTGATTATAGTTCAGCCATCAGGAGGCTCAAGAGCAACTCAATATACTGTGTTACTAAATAGGATTTTTGTAAGGGCCTAATTTTGTAATTATTATACTATGTATGACATAATGGTTGACTATAATTGTCAAGAATTTATCGGTCTTACTTGTGTGTTAAGTAAAATAAGTAAAAGCTCAAATGACATCTTTCAAATTTACGTATATGCATCGTCCTAATCAATGGGGTTAGGAAATATAATGAACTCTTTATCGGATATCGTATTTATATATCATTAATTTTAAATACATTAATTGGTACATATTGCCTTTATATTCCTTGAGTCTAAAACGGCGTTTAACATGTATTGCCCTCATTGAGTATAAAACTATCTTCCACTAATAGGAATTAGCTTCTTTCAAGTTGACTAACGTTAAATTTCTTTTTCTCAAAAAGATGACCTTTTTAAGTCTAACGTTATCTTCCTTGTCTTATTTGATTCTAGCCCTATCTTCCTTGAATCTAAAATCAATTATCATTGCGTCTAACGGTATAGTGTATGAATCTAAAAGGAATTATCTTCTTTGTGTCTAACGTTATTGTTTATGAATCTAAAAGGAATTATCTTCTGTGTGCCTAACGTTAAATCCCTTGTTAAAAAAAAGAACTACCTTCTTTTTGTCGAAAGTTATCTTTCTTCAGTCTGACATGAATTATCTTCAGTGAGTCTAATATTTTTTGTATTGCTCGAAATTAAAAATAAGTATCTTCTTCGAGTCTAAAGTTATATTCTTCAGGTCTAAAAGGTCGTATCTTCATTCAATCTAATGTTACGAGGGTCATTCAATAGATGAGGTGAATTTTTATGTATAAGAACTTCTAATATAGATAGAAGATTACTTCTTTATTTAATTTTTTCCTTTACTTTTTTTTCAAAGAGATTTAATTTTTTATTTTTTTTTTTTTTTTTGCAGATTGAAAAATTCTTTGAGAGTTTTGAAGATTAACAAAGATGGCCGACCAAGAAGCATGATCCAGGATTGAACATAGGTCAGTTATCAAGTTTTTAGATGCTGAAAGGTGAAAACCAGTTGAAAATCTTAAGAGAAACTCAACTGTGTATGGTGCTACATATTTCAGCCAAAAAATGTCTATAAGTGGGCTAAATTTTTTAAAGAACGACGGAGTAATTTTCAGGATGAAGACAGGCCTGGGAGGCCTACAGAAGTGAAGTTTTCTGAGGTGATAGAATCAGTCAGTGACCTCATACAGTCTGACAGAAAGGTGACAGTGGATGACATTGCAAGGACTTTGAGCCTATCTGTTGGGACAGCACACAAAATTGTCCATGATGACCAAGACAACGCAAGGCCTCACACAGCAGCCCAAACGGTACAGGCCATCAACGATCAGGACTGGGAACTGCTCCCTCATCCCCCTTACAGCCCAGACCTTGCCCCTTCAGACTTTTACCTGTTTGGTCCCTTGAAAGCTTTCACTAGAGTTACGAAGTTTGAAAGTGACGATGAAGTCAAAAGTGCAGTGGGCGATTGACTGAGACATCAATCCAAATATTTTTACGCTTAGGGAATATGGAAGCTTGTGCACAGATGGGAAAAGTGCGTGACGCTGTTGGGAGACTACGTTGAAAAATAAAAAAGTAAGCTTCTATCTGTATTATAAGTCCTTATCTTGAAAAATTCACCTTATTTATTGAATGACCCTCGTATTATCCTTGTGTACAAAAAGAATTACGTTCTTTGAGTCTAATGATGTATTCCTTGGGTCTAAAATGAATTACCTTCTTTGTGTCTAACGTTATCTTACACATTTGGAACTTAAATTATCCCCTTCTAGACTAACCTATCGTCCTTGAATCTAAAAGCTATTAATGCCTTTGAGTATAACTTCACCTTTTGGTGACTAAAAGAAATTATCTTCTTTGAATCTATCTTTTTTCTTTCTTGAATCTAAAAGAAATTAACTTCTTTGAGTAACATTTTATTCTTTGTGTTTGACATGAACTTATCTATGGATAATTTCAATTGAATTCCTTGCATTCACTTACGCACAAATACCCTTGGGAAAGGTATAAATCCGTCTCTTCCCTCCAGTTGTTGGTTAAATAATAGGACAGATTTGTCTCTATAGTCTTGTCTGACAGAAAGCAACGGCAACCTACTGCGGGATAATCTGCTCAATCAGTCATGTCTCTTTCGAGATGATCGCCCAAACCGTGTATCACACATGGCACTTAACTGACCTGACTTTAATTAATTATACTTAATTATTACTAGTCCCTTTTCATTTAGTCTAAGTACATACTATCTTGGCCTCAACCCCGGATTATTATGACACCAATTTCGCGGACAAAAACTTTATTCCACTCCGATATTGTCCCTATTGTTGCAAACCATATTATTAGTTAATAAATTATAAATGAGTAAGAAATCAATTATTTTAATGCTTGCATCAACATATACTGATAATATTGAATAACTTTTATATTGCTAAATTAAGAAGAAAATAGACAATACTTAATTCGATTTAATTCATTGCTATCTATCAATGTTCTTTTTTTATTATTAGACTACGAAACATTGTAAAGTTTGATTTCACTACTTCAGTACGGTTTACAAATTGTCTTGATTCACAATCGACCTCATCAATAATATAAGAAGGACCAAGACCATGATTGCCTTCAGTCATAAACCATTTCACTAATTGAGAAGAGTGAACTCACAGGCATTGCTTACATTTCAATCTATACCATTTTCGCATTGTCTGAGATCAGTACTCGACTTCTAGATAGAGTAATCAGATTTATTGCTTTCATTTCCGACATCCCCTCTACAAATTGTTTCGCAACACTACGCGATATAATGACAGAGTTTCAGGACATAATTCAATCATTTCATTCATTTCCTTCATTACAATCTACGAGTTATCGTCAATCACATGAGCAATAAGTCCCAAGAGTGTCATTGTTTTAATTTCCTTCATCGCCAGTTTTGAATAGTCTTGAAACACTTTCCAAGTGGCTGCCAGAGAAGCAAATTCTGTACTTGGTAATTTACATCCAAATGTCTTCTACTCTGCTTCAGAATTTTTAGAATAGGCAAATGTTATTCCATTTCCTCTCCATATGCTACATTCATTACGCTGTCGACAGTATTGACATGACTCACCTCTCTCTCTCTCTCTCTCTCTCTCTCTCTCTCTCTCTCTCTCTCTCACGCACACCAAATTGGATTTAATCATCTATAGTCTTACGTAAATGAAGAAACAATATGAAAATGGCAGAAAGAATTCAACTGTCTTTTTTATCACACATTTTTAAATTAAATGTCAAATGTTTAAACTTGTCCCAGCCAAATAAGAGAAATCCCATTTTAACCAGAAGACTCATGTTTGAATTTCACAATAGTCGATTGAATTAATGACGGCCTACTGATGTTATTAAACGAGGGAGGTGTTCCAAATTTACATCAACTTCGGCAAGTGCCTGAATATCATACTACGGATAGATCCATGAATTATACACACACAAAATCAGATCCAATCATCTAATCAGCCATAGGCTTACGTAAATGAAGAAACAATATGAATATGACAGAAAAGATTCAAGTGTATTTTTGTAAACCTTTTTAAATTAAGTGTAATTTAACATGTTTAAACGTATCCCAGCCAAATAATAGAAATTCCATTTTAACCACAAGATTCATGTTTGAATTTCACAATGGTAGATTCAATTAATGACGGCCTACTGGTGTTAATAAATGAGAGAGGTATTCCAAATGTGCATCAGCTTCGGCAAGTGCCTAAAAATCATACTACAAATAGATCCATGCATTATGAAATAGACAGATAAATAGATAGATACATACATACATACATACATACATACATACATGCATACATACATACATAGAAAGAAACAAGTTACATAGATAGATAGATAGATAGATAGATAGATAGATAGAAACAAGTTACATAGATAGAACCAAATTCGATATATAGAAAGAAACAAGATAGATAGATAGATAGATAGATAGATAGATAGATAGATAGATAGATAGATAGAAACAATTTAGTTAGATAGATAGATAGATAAAAGAAACAAGTTTAGATAGATAGATAGATAGATAGATAGATAGATAGATAGATAGATAGCTTGAAAGAAACAATATAGATAAAAAAGAAACAAGATAGATAGATAGATAGATAGATAGATAGATAGATAGATAGATAGATATTGAAAACTTGCGACACAATAAATGTAATCATGTTGAATCTCAACCTGAGAAATGCAACAAATACCTTCTGTTTGATTTTAGTACCCCGACCTGTAGTTGGCATTTTGAGTCCACTTTCTACTGATGACAATGCATTCAGATCTCTTGAAGCTGATGTTTAAACCTTTCCTCATCACTTTTTTTTTGCTACTTTTTTAGGGGGTCCTGTATTTTCTTTCGGTGACTGTTATTAGCTCTGCATTATTTGCATGTCTTCAGATTGTAGTCGCCAATGACGAATCCTGGCAGGACTTCTAACTCTTTCAGAATTGTTTCGCTGAACATGTTGAAGAGATCGGTTGAGAAGACACATCCTTGTCTCACACTACTTTCTATTTTTTACATCTGAAGAATTCATTTACCGTTCCTATGCAGGCGATCTGCTGCCAGTATAGGTTATTGATTACTCTGATCACTTACCCGAGAATGTTGAGGTTGCTGAGCATGTCTAACAAGTCCTTGTGGCGTAATTTGTCAAACGCCTTTGTGTAATTTAGAAAATACAGTCACACGTCCTTCTGCATTTGTAATGCTTTTTCTGATAAGATTTCGCGAATGAATATCGCGTCCCTCGTTTAGGTGCCTTTGATGAACATGCACTGTTTAGTTCTATCTCTGGGCCGATTCTGCTGCGCTCTCTGTTCATCAGAATTCGAATGTTGAGTTTCTTATCATCGATCTAAGAGAAACAGAAGAAATTAAGATTCACCTCTTCTTTAAGTGTTGCGACGTAGGCGATCTTAATTCTCCACAATTTCCTGTTCTTCGTAGGTCTTAATAAATATTGACTTTACAAGCATTCCTTTTCCATACGTAGCCGATAAAATCCCTCCTATAATTTTTTGTTTTCATTTTCTTTAACCATGAGCATATAGTACCCAGCGCAATTGACGTCATTTTAATTAAAATTTAATTAAATTTTCAGTATCTGATTTTCTTACCTAAACTATATGTTTTTTAGTTCATATTAATATTAACTTAAAGTACAAAGTACTGCATGTGAAATATTTCAAATAAAGATTTATATTTAATGTTTTTTGATATTTTCAAAATCCGGTATGATATACCCATGGTTAGTAGTAGTGTAACTTTAACTGATTATTAGTTTTTTCCGAGATTAGTAATATAAATTAGCGACAATTTACCCATTGCACTTTGTAGCGAGGAAAAATATTTCAAATAAAGATTTCAAATAAAGATTTATATTTAATATTTTTTTGATATTTTCAAAATCCGGTATGATATAACCATGGTTAGTAGTGTTGTAACTTTAATTGTTGGTTCCATGGTTAGTAGTGTTGTAAGCCATGGTCAGTGTTGTAACTTTAATTGTTGGTTAGTAGTGTTGTAACTTTAATTGTTGGTTCATCATTATTCACAAATTCGATCGATGGCATCTTTCTGTGGAGCCAAATTTCAATTGCTTCATGTTTCTTTTTTACCTTTGGGAGTTTATCCAGTATCCTTATATCTTGTTATAGTAGGAAGAAAGAATAAAATATAAGATTACATTTCTGAAATCATCATAGAGTTTATGTTTGACTGATTTCTTCATCACAATCTGACTAGATTGTTAAGCACTATTCTACAATAAATAATTATGTTAAAAGTTGGTTTATTGATTGTGTATCACTTACTAGGATGGAAAACTGAATTGACATATGCAACCTTGGTTGTATTGTTCAATTCGTAATAATTCTTTTGGGAAAACGATGAATTCAGGGTATTCTCCATAGCAAGAGTTAATGGCGTAAATATACACGGTTAAGAACAACTCTGTCCACACACGCCGTGTCTTTTAACTAGAGAATCGCATTTCTTTTATCGAAAGATTCTCTGGACTCTTAATCTAATCCCACAAAAGTTTAATTGGGCATAAATTTGCAACTGGATCCGGGCAGTTATACCATCAGAGGGTTCACTCTATTTCTTCTCTCTATCCTTCTTCCTCTTCTTGCTCTTCTTCATTTATTTCTTCTTCTTCTTCTTCTTCTTCTTCTTCTTATTATTATTATTATTATTATTATT